>CAKXYN010000057.1:13945000-14422500 GCA_935064755.1 Tragelaphus eurycerus
CAGATGGGGAGATGGAGAGGTTTGGGGAGGGCAAGTCCAGAGGCTTTCTCCAAGGAGAGAAATGCTTTGAGAGAGGCCTATTGAAGCGCCCTTGCCACTGTCACAAAGCCCATCTCAAGCAACCTAGTGGGGCCCCGAGCACGACCTGCTTCCCAGCAACCATGGATCCGATTCCCAGTTCTGCCAGTATCATGCTTTATGCTAAGGAGGCAAAAACTTACAGGCTCAAGCAAGTACCAGGTCAGCACCTGAGTGAGTGCCTTCTTGAAATTGGCCTCCCCCTCGTCTTGGCCCTGAGTGGAAACTTGGCTATGCCCCTGAGTTTTGTGAAAGTCTGATGGGCCAGTTACTGGCTGCAATTGTGTGTGTGTGTTTGTGTGCCTTTGTGTGTTTGTGTCTGTGTGTATGTGTGTTTGTTTGGGGAAGTTTGCATCCAGACTATAGAGCCAGCTTCTGGTCCTACTACTTTCTAGGTGTGTGACTTGGACAAGTTACTTAATCTTTCTGATCCTCAGTTTCTTGGTACCTGAACGAGAGGTATTATTAGTTTCTTCTTTGCATGTTTGACATGAAGCTTAAGGGGCTTCCCCAATGGCTGAGCAGTGAAGAATCTACCTGCAATGCAGGAGAGGCAGGTTTAATTCCTGGATCAGGAAGATCTCTTGGAGGAGGAAATGACAACCCACTCCAGTATTCTTGCCTGGAGAATCCTGTGGACAGAGGAGCCTGGTGGGCTGCCATCCTAGGGTTACAAAGGGCCAGGCTCAACTGAGTGTGCATGTATGGTGAGGTTTAAACACGCTAATGAGGCAGCCAAGACTGCGCGCTGTGCTGCAAGGTCATACTAAGTCAGTGCCAGGTGTCATGAATACGTGCTGTCTCTTGGTGAGGGCTGTTGGGGGGCTAGGGTTCTTCCTTCTCCCTTCCCCTCTGTCTGTCTGCAAGAAGGAACTTCTACCCCATCCCCTGGGCTTCCTCGAGACCATCTGTCCACCCTCTCTGGGTGTTATGAATGGTACTGCGCCCACCCCCTCTCCTCCCAGGCCCAGGAAACTTTGGGAAGGTTTCTGGGGCTCCCTCCCAAACCTCAGGGCCAGCAGAGGAGCCCAGGAGGCAGACTCCCCAGTCTGAATACAGCCCACCCCCGACTCACACAGCCTCCCTTGGCCTTTCTCCAAAGCCAAGAGCCTATCTGGAGGCCTGGAGAAGAAAACCAAGCCCAAGCGTCATTTATTCACACATTTGTCCTCATTCAGGCCAGGCTCTGTCTGGCACTGGGGACTTCGAGATGACCCTGGCCCTGCCCCTGCCTCCAGGAACCCCTAGTCCGGGCCAGAATGTCTCTTGGTGACATGCTTTGTGGGGGATCATGAGCCTAGGGGTGGGTGCAGGGGTGAATACAAAAGTAGTAGCACTGAGGACACTTTCCAGAAGTGATGACCTTTGAGCAAGACCTGGAAAGGTCCCCCTTTGAGGGGACCTTGGATGGAGAGAACTTCACCAGGCAAAGGGGTGGGTGTTCTTGGTAGACAGAGTCACCTACACAAAGGTTTGGAGGCAGGAGAGAAATGATGGGTGGAAAGACCTGGGGAACAACCCAAAGAGACCCAGCAGAGGCAGGTTAGAGCAGGGCTGGCCAAAGTCACGGGGTGAACAGGCAGGGTTGGGGGCATGACCTTTGAGGGTCTGCTCACGCTCTGCCCCGGGGCCAAAGCCTGGCTGGGTCCACTTCTGTCTCTCCTACCCTTCACAATGGAGAAGTCATTTTCAGGGTCCCAGGGCAGGATCTGCCATCATCTCATGAGCATTTGTGGATGCCCCGGACAGATCAAGTTCCAAAGAAGCTGAAGTCTGTTGTCCCTGGAAAGTCTTTTGGATAGCCAGGAAGCAAGTGGGGGTGGTTCTTTGATATGGCCCCACTGGAGAGGCCTCAGATGGGCTCTGGGCTGTGACTCAGGGCTGGACTGAGTCTCAGGAAGAGTCCACTGGATGTATTGCCGGGCGCCCCAGCAACCATCTGGCCTAACAGAGATGCTCAGCCTCTGGGAGCTCTCCAGAGCCTTCAGAGGGTGGCGCCCAGTTACCAGGCTCTAGATAGATATGAGTTACTGTGTTTGAACTGGGAGATGCCTGGAGAGGTGGCCTGGCTCCAGCCCCCTCCTTCTCTGTCATCTTCAGTAAGAGAGACTCCTGGCCAAGAGATACAAAGTGAAGTTCCAATCCCAGCTCCTCACTATCCAGCTGTGTGACCTTGGACAAGCAAATTAATTAATTAGAAGAAAAGCTTCACACATCTTTACTTTTTCCCTCCTCCACCCCCAGAGCTGAAAATAGAGTGTGGCACGTGGAAGGTGCTCAGTAAATATCTGTGGAATGTCCAAATCTCTTAATGTTTTAAATGCCTTTGTTTTCTCCTGTATGTAAATTGAGGAAAATAATAGCACCTATCTCGAATGTTAGTTGTCAGTATCAAATAGAATATTCATCAAAAAATGCTAAGTCCGGGGACTTCCCTAGTGGTCCAGTGGTTAAGACTTCACTTTCCAATGCAGGGGGTATGGATTCGATCCCTGGTCAGGGAGCTAAGATTCCAAACCCAAAACCCCAAATAGCAGAAGCAATATTGTAACAAACTCAATAAAGATTTTAAAAATAATCCACATAGAAAAAAATCTTAAAAATAATGCTGAACCAGGTTCATGGAGGCTGGTAGGTACTCAGTAGCTATGAGACCATAGTATTATCACGTAGTCATCATCACCACCACCTTCACCCTTTAGAACCTCCCAAAGCCCTTTCAGTCACGTGACCTCTCAGGAGTTTCTCAATAACACTGCCACTAGGGGGTGGCAGGTGTTCTGAACTGAGGTTCAGAGAGGTCAAGGCTCTTCTCTAAGACCGCACAGCTCCATAGCGGCAGGGCAGCCTAGTTCCCTAAACACCCCAGCGTGTCCTGGCTCCCATCTGGAGAGACCAACCTTGACCTGTCCTTTCATGCACCCATCCCGATCCTGGTGCAGTGTCGGGCAGAGGAGTCATCCAGTAGAATTCCTGACCAAATGAGGAACTAGGTGACTATTGCTTGGTTTCACTCCCATTTTGTCTGTGTCTGGGCCATGACTTAGGAAACTTTATGGTATAAGGCAGAGGTCAGCAAACTTTCTCTATAAATGTCCAAATCACAAATATTTGGGGCTTCATGGGCCACAGAGAGTCTATGCCTCAAACACGAATTGTGAAACCAGGTAGCACATGGGATTCCCAGGTGACTCGATGGTGAAGCCTCCTCCTGCCAATGCAGGAGACAGGGGTTCAGTCCCTGAACCGGGAAGATCCCACATGTCGTGGGGCAGCTAAGCTCGTGTGCCACAGCTATTGAGCCTGTGCTCTAAAGCCCGGGAGCCACAACTGCTGAAGCCCGAGGTCTCTAGAGTCTGTGCTCCACAATTAGAGAAGCCACCATCATGAGAAGCCCAGACACCACAATTAGTAGTCGCTGCTCTCTGCAATGAGAGCAAAGCCTGCACAGCAACGGAGACCCAGCACAGCCAAAAATAAATAAATAAAAGCAAAATAAAATAACAGGTAGCAAAAAAGCAGCCTTAGACAATACATAAATACATGTGTATTGGCTGTTTCCAGTAAAACAGGCAACAGGCTGGCTTTGGCCCAAGTCACAGCTTGCCAATTCTTGCTTTAGGACGACAAGTCGAAACCAACAGTGAAAAATTTGGTCTGGTTTCAACCTACTGGCTCCCTACTTTGGGGCCTCAGTTTCCCCATTAGTACAATAAGAGGGTTGAACTAGCCTAGGAATCTCATATTGAACTACAAGGGCAGACAAATAGGACAGAAGTATGACATGGTCTGGGGTTGAAGGGGGCCCACTGGAGGGCACCTCTCTTTTCTTGGGCAGCTATGTCTCATCCATTGATGGTGGTCAGGTCTCCTGAGAATCTGAACAGGCAGAATTGTACTTGAACTGCTGAGATTTGTAAAAACTTTTCCCCTGACCTACAGGAAAATTTTTTTCTTTTCCTACCCACCTGCAGGAAAGTGCACACAGCTTAATTCTCCAGCTTGATGAATTTTCTTAAACGGAACCCAGCCATCCAACACCCAAATCATGAACAGAAGGTAATCAGCACAGCAAAAGCCTTCCTTGTACCAACCCCAAGAGAGCCGGTTCCTGACTTTGTTCCAATTCTCAACGTGGCACCTAGTTATCTTTTTTTCTTGAAGTGCATCGGCAGGCCACTTCTCAATGCCCGGCTCAGACCCTCCTAGCAGTCAGTGACTTGTTAGTGATGACACTTCCAGGCACGCAGAATCATAGACTGCTGCCCAGAACTGGCCAGGCAATGCAGACAGCAGGTGGGCAGCACCCGGGAAGCGAGTGGCCAGCGTTTTTGTTCCCCCGAAGGCGTGTGCAGTGAGCAATCAGAGTGACAATGCGGCCCAAGGGGCATCTAAGTGCCTTCTGAGGAGGGCGGTGAGAGGAGACCAGGCCGGGCAGGCGCACTCGGCTGGCTTATTAAAACGACTTTGATCCCTGGCCGCTTTGATATCCCGGGTCTTATAAAGAATTCACTTTCAGGGGTAAATATAGGTAGTTCAGAGAGATTTTATGACATACAGTACAGGCTTCTCTTCCAGAGACTTATTTAATTACTGCGGTGGGGAGGGCTGGGGGCAGCAAAAGTGCTGACAGTGAGGGGTCATGCCTCAGGTTTGGCTACTGCCCACCAGCGCCGCTGCCCGGCTCCCCTCTGCCTGCCCCCCACCCCCGCAGCCCCTGCCATTGGGGAGACAGGCTGTGTGGAGCTCACAACTAGGGGTGCCCGGGCAAGGCCAAGACTGGGAAAGGAGGGAGGGCTCCCCCGACCCTGCTGTCCTGCAGTTTAATCCTGGGCGTTGGAAGAGGAGCAGGGAGGGTGATGGCAGGTGCGGGGCCGTGCAGCCTGGTGGTCAGTTCTTGTCGTAGTCAGACCTGGCTTCAAGGGCAGGCTCCGCCACCAAGTCACGTGCGGAAGGGACTCTCTCAGGGCCTCAGTTCTCTCATTTGCACAGTGGGAACAAAAGCAGTGTTCACTTCCTAGGGTGAAATGAGGAAGTTACAGGGATCATTGCAAGGGAGTAGTAAGGAGAAAACCCAGCTTCCCTGGGACCCGGACCATACCCTTAGATGAACCCCAGACCCCATGTCATTCCTTCCAGGCCCTAGAAGGAGAAGCTTGGGACCCTATCCTGAGAGCTTCCACTTGTCCCCAGCTCAGACCCCTCCCCTGTCTGGGAGGCTTCCCCACCTATGCTGGTTGTGCAACACAGGACTAGAGAACAAGCAGAACCTGGGGTGGAGTAGAGAGAGGCTGGGGAGGGAGTCCTGGGCTGCAAAGGAGAGTAGACTAGAAGAGTGCTTCTCACACCTAATTCATCAAATTGCAGATTCTGATTCCTCAGTTGTAAGGCAGCAAGATGGTGGCTGCTTGGCCGTCTATTCTGAGGACTGAAGGCCTGGGTGATCCCTGAGGCTCTCCCACCAAGCCTTTGCCCCAAAGTGCTTTCCTGTCTGGGTCACTCCTGGGGTGTTCAATCCAGAACAATTTCCAATCTGTCATGTTTTCCAGGGTTTGAGTCATCCTGAGAGATGACATACATAAAGCCCTTAAAATAGTGCTGAAATTTTGGTAAGTGTTCAAAAGGGATGACTGATATTGTGATTCTATTGGATCACCTCTCAGGACAGACAGAGCATCTTTTGTACCTATGTATCTTCTGTATGACTTTCCACGTGGTGCTAGTGGTAAAGAACCCGCCTGCCAATGCAGGAGACTTGAGAGACTCGAGTTGATCCCTGGGTCAGGAATATCCCCTGGAGGAGGGCATGGCAACCCACTCCAGTATTCTTGCCTGGAGAATCCCATGGACAGAGGAGCCTGGTGTGTACTGTCCACAGGGTCTCACAGAGTTGGACACGACTGAGCAACTGAGCACGCAGCAATTACATCTTGATGCTTTTGAACTGTGGTGTTGGAGAAGACTCTTGAGAGTCCCTTGGACTGCAAGAAGATCCAACTAGTCCATTCTGAAGGAGATCAGCCCTGGGATTTCTTTGGAAGGAATGATGCTAAAGCTGAAACTCCAGTACTTTGGCCATCTCATGCGAAGAGTTGACTCACTGGAAAAGAGTCTGATGCTGGGAGGGATTGGGGGCAGGACGAGAAGGGGACGACAGAGGATGAGATGGCTGGATGGCATCACTGACTTGATAGATGTGAGTCTGGGTGAACTCCAGGAGTTGGTGATGGACAGGGAGGCCTGGCGTGCTGCTATTCATAGGGTCACAAAGAGTCGGACACGACTGAGCGACTGATCTGATTTGATCTGATACCAACTATTTCTGCATATTTGATCCTCTAGAAAAAAATCATGAAGATAATATGACATCTGCAAAATCTCACACTTCATGGATGGAAAAACTGAAGCTCAGAGAGATGAGGGGATACATGCAAAGTCCCAGAGCTGATCAGCGACTAAGCTGGGATTGGGAATTAGTTAAGAATGTCAAACCCAAGTGTTTTTCTGCTTCAGCCTAACCTCAGTGATTTCCCCCATCTGCTACACACACACACACACACACACACACACACACACACACACACACACACACTTTGGGCCTGCCACTGCACTAGATGCATAGAACTCACGTGTCCTTCATTACCTTGCAATGCTGTTCTTTTGTCTTCATGCCCCATGTCCCATTAAACACTCTTGATGGGCAAGAGTTGTTCTTCCTCATGGTTGACTCGCCACAGTTGAGCACAGATGCTGGTGTACAGTGGGTGCTCCAGACATGCCCGCTCAATGAAAGAATGCCTAAGACAACAAATGGGCAAATTTACTAAACGTTCTTTGAGGGGGTCAGTAAGTTGGTTGTTTTTCCTAGTAACCAGCTACATAAGCTCCCCCATTTTTCTTGTCATGTCTGTAGAATCATTGACATGTGGCAATGCAAACATTCAAGAAAAATGGTCATTTAAATCTAGATCATACCCTTCCCTTTTGCTATTATGGCTTACTAGCTAATCCCGTTCTCCCCAAACTGCAATTGAAGAAGCGTTAGATGAAAACAAAGTTTCAAAGCAGAGTGGACTCCAGGGTGGAGGCCCAGAGGGGAGGGTGTCCTTCTTCATTCCAGGGGCCCCTCAGAGCCCTGGCAAAGGCCTTGCACATAGTAGGGGCTTAGATGTTCATAGAATGAATGAGTCAGTGTTGGGTATTTCAGGCAGGGGAGGGAGAATATCTTCCCAGGTCCCTTCATCCCAGTCACACACACGCATACACACACACACACACACATACACACCCTTAAATGCACACACTCACATACACAAGCCATTTTGGCACAGGACAAGGAACCTGCTCAGAGGTGTAAGGGACCCTGGCATCCATCAGTCTGGGAACAGGAGCCCTCAGCTCTGTTTTTCTCTCCTTCTTGGCTTGGCTTCTCTCCTTGCCCTGGAGCTGAGGCAGTAACTAATATTGTTTCCTGGCCTAAATAGATAATTGCCCTTCTGGCTGGATAAAAGATGTCTTGCGGAGCAGAGTGAAATATCATTAATAAAGGAGACTGATTTACTCAGGAATTCCTCCAGAAGTGAGATTAATAAGCCATCCCCTGGTGTTAGATATAATCTTCAGTTCTCTCCTCACCGCATGACTTATTTTTGCAACAACTGCACTATTCTGTCATTAATCATTAGAGAAGGCCAACAGTTTATCTAGGCTAATGGGCCTGATACACAAACACAACAACTTTTTCCTCCCATTTGACAAGAGAGAAATTCAGGGGGAAAGTTAATCAATTGTGTGCTTCTTTTTAAGGAAATAAGCTATCACTTTATCCAGGATTCCGATCATATACACACGTGAATATTTATGTTCAATATAAATGAATATGCCATATGACTTCAGATGAAGACATACATATGGAGTATGACTGAATAGATAAATATGGAGCATGGCCACGTGTATGCATGCACGCCACGTGATTCTGCGTGTGTCTAAAATTATATGAGCTACATTTGTGTGTGAATGTATATAGGGCACAAATAAATACACAGTATCAGAATTTGTGAATGTCTGGTACAGCATTATGTGCTCAGCTTCATATGTAAACAGGTAGGGGACATGAACCTATGTGTGGAAATGTGCATAACATATGACCGTGTGTTTAAAGGCATGTGCCTGTATATGATGTTATGTATGTAACTCTATGATGGATGATCTTTAGCATATACATCCCAGCTAATGAATGTATGCTTAATAAGTGTTTCCTATACTAAATCGAGGGGCTTCCCTGGTGGCTCAGCGGTGAAGAATTTGCCTGCAGTGCGGGAGATGAAGGTTCAATCTACCTTACAGATGCCACTCTGTCCCTGGAATCCTCCAGGCAAGAATACTGGGAGTGACACCTTACCATGTAAGGTTCCTTCCTGGTCTGTATTGGAGCTGGATTGGAAGAGTTCTTGACAACCAGACTCTGGAATTTCTTAGACTTGATCCTGTGGGGAGGGGGACACTGATGGGCTTCGGAAGTTCTGAGATCAGAGCTGGGCTTTAGGACAACAGGCCTGGGGGCCCTCAGAGGCAGGACTGTGATGGTCCAGGAGAGGCCTGGGGTGTTCAGGGAGGCACTGAACCCCCAGGCCCTGCTGCCTCCACCCTGGTTCTTCAGGAGCCCTACAGTGGGGCCCCAAGCCTGTGGGCATAGAGCCCACAGCCGCCCTGCCATCCCCTCCACTTCTGGCCACTGTCAATGGCAGCATTCAGCCAGATGGGTTCCTGTCCCTTGGCCAGAGAAATGCCTGATCCCAGTGGGAAGGTGAGAGGCCGCTAGGTGCTTATTTATAAACCAAGCTCCCTGTCCTTGTGGCGGGCAGCGAGGCAGTGCCTGTGTGGGCAGCCGGCCCTGAGCCTGAGCTCCGACAGAGCCCACGCTTGTCTGGGCGGCAGAGGGCCGCCAGCCTGGCCCCCGTCTTGGGCAGGGACAGGGCAGCAGTCCGCAGGCTTGGGTTGCATCCTTGCCCCCTCCCGGGGCCACGGAGGAGTCGGGTGGTTACACAGGCATTTCTGATGTTGTCTTATGAAACCTGAGTGCTGAATCCTGAATTATAGCCACGCTCCACTTGGTGACTCGAAGGAATGCAAAATGGGGCGATGCTGGCCACTCCTGCCAATTGTAGTTCGGAGAATGTGGTATTTGTAGATGGAATTAGAGGCAGCTTTCATGTTAACAAACTGAAATGAGCAGGGTTTGGTTTTGCAAAGTAAACTCTTCTCAGTCTGAGCTGCCTGATGGTGGCCTAGGCTGCAGACATGCCATCTGACTCAGGCGGGCCCTGACACCCACGCACACGCTCTCACAGCCAGGCCATGCACACATGGATACACGTGCAGGCACAGGAGAGAGACAGCTCTGTCCCAGTGGTTCAGGGCTCAGAGCCGGCCTGGGTTCAAAGCCCAGCTCCACCACTTCATGAATGAGCTGAGTAACCTTGACCAAGTCTTTGGCACTAGAATGTCTTGACACTTTGCTGACATTTGCTTACAAAGAGGGAATCCACCTTGAACTTGAACTTTGAACAGCCATGGTAGCGAACTAGAAGGGAAAATTGCCTTCTCTGTTCACTGTACTCATTTTTATCATGATCTGTTTTTTTTTTTTTTTTAACACCAAATGACCTTGATTTTTCCATTTCTGTTAGCAATCACAGGTTTCTTTTAAAAGTAAATTTAAGCTCACAAGTGAGTCGATTTAATGAAAAATTTTATAACCAGGAAGGGTCAAAGTAGACTGTGGACTGCAGGAACATGGGTGAAGGAGGTCTTCTAATGACTGCAGTGTGGAAAAGGCTGTACTTTGCTTCAGTGCTTCTCCAGACCTGGGCAGCCTGACCCCCTACACCTCTTTGTGGGAGTCAGAGAGCTGGGACAGTCTTAAACAGATTCTGCCAGGAGAGGCAGCGAGCTTGGGACCTGCCCTGGCCTTTGCAGGGTGGAGAGCCCCTTTTCTGCACCCTGCTGATTGGAGCCACTCTTTAAATAACTAACCCAGCCTCCAACCCTCAGCTGGAGTTCTAGAAATGCAATAAGACATCTGGCTGGAGGGGAGGACTGTTTCAAGGGTCCTAATGGATGGATGCAGGGTGCTGTAGTGCCTTCCTCAAGTGAGTTTCCAAATAAGGACGAGAGAGAAAAGGAAACACAGAGGGAGGAACCCCTCCACACACAAACCCGGAAGACACATACATACAAACACACACACACAAGACATGTATGTGCAAACAACACATACGCGAAAACGCATACTCATGCATGCAAACACATAAGACACATACATGCAAATGCATAAACATGACACACGCAAAACACATGTGCAAACATATACGCACATGCAAACATACATACAAGACATACCTGCTAACATGCACATGCATGCAAACACATACACACAAGATGCATACATTCAAATACACACATGCATGCAAGCACATGCATATAAGACACACACATGCAAACACACATACATGCAAACACATACACACAAGATATACACATACATGCAAGCACATGCACACAAGACACATGCGTGAAACACACACAATACACACGTGCAAACACACACATACAAGACATGTATACGGCACATACATACAAACACACAAGATGTACATGCAAATACACAATCACACAAGACACATGCAAACACATGCATAAGACACACGTTCATGTAAGCACACACATGTGCAAATGTGTATGCAAGCACAAATACACACATGGACATGCACGTGCAAACCCACGCAAACACATGACTGCTTCCTCCCTCTAAGGACCAGATCCTGGGGGAGGCCAGGGCAGTGAAGAGATCGGTTCCTCCAGGGGTTGACTTCTCTCCGGCCCAAGGCGCTCTTCCCTCCTCCCAAAATGGAAGTCGTGAGTAACTCCACACAACGGCTGACAGAAAAGGTATTTGCTCCATCCTGGCCTAATTACAGGGGCCATCCTGAGTCTGGCCCGGCCAGTCCAACCCTTCCCTGCTTCCCTGCCATCTACTTTCCCGTGTGCTGGGGCGTCTCTGGCCAACGCGTTTCCCGGACATGGTGTCCATTACGGCTCAATTACCTGGCAGGGCCGTGGCCTTTGAAGTGGCTGCAGAGGCCGCCGGGAGGCTATTTTTCTCTCACCTGTCACCACTTATTTTCCTGGGCTCCTGGCCTGTGGCCCGACATTTTTAACTAATGGGGATTAAATAATCCAGCTGTAATACAAATGCCCACTCCTGGCCCCTGAGTCCACCTCAGAGTCATTAAGACTTCAGCCAGAGCTGGCAGGCGCTCCCTCTGGAAGGGGTAAAGAGAGGCCGGGCAGCACATTCTGGATTTTTTTTATTGCCTCCTCATTATAGCTATTATCCACAAACACAACCGCTAATGAGAGGGCTGAGGAATTTGGGAGAGGAAAGGTTTCATTTGGGCTAGAGAAGGAAGCCATCGTCTGCCCTGAAATAGCAATGCCATGTCTGAGAGCGCTCTCTCCCCCAGATACCCCACAACCCAGGGCGTAAGCCATGGAACCATGGGCAGAAGGGGGCAGGAAAGAGACCTTCAAGCTGGGGTTCTGAGACCTGAAAAGGGATGCCCACCTCTCACCCATGAACTTGGCAATACTTACTGTGCATGGCCAAGTGTCCAAGTCTGTGTTAGTGCTGGTGGAGGAGGGGGTGGGGTGGACAGTACTGTCTAATTTGTCACATAAACCAAGACACTTCTGAGAGTGAAAGGGAGATGCTATAACAATTTCTCCAGGACAACCACCAGGAATGTTGTGGGCCAGGACAAGAATGAAAGGCCAGGCACTCACCTGGGTGGCAAAATTTAAGGGATGCTTCCTTGGTGGCTCAGTGGTAAAGAATCCACCTGTCAGTGCGGGAGATGCCGATTCAATCCCTGGGTCAGGAAGATCTCCTGGAGTAGAAAATGGCAACCTACTCCTGTATTCTTGCCTGGGAAATCCCACAGACAGAGGAGCCTGGTGGGTACAGTCCATGGAGTAGCAAAAGAGTCTGACTTAGCAATTAAACAACAATGACAACAAAATACTTAGTCCTCAAGGTAAATATTTTAATGTGCTATTTTCTTAAAAAATCAAAATTAAGTCCCCCCAAATTCCACAATGAACAAAATATCAAAGTGTTACATAAAGATTTCCCTGGTGATCCAGTGGTTGGGACTTCACCTTCAAATGCAGAGCGTGCGGGTTCTATCCCTGGTCGGGGAAATAAGATGCTACATGCCTTGAGGCCAAAAAAAAAAAAAAAAAAAAAAAAATAAAAATGGAAGCAATATTATAACAAATTCAGTAAAGACTTAAAAAATGGTCCACATCAAAAAAATCTTTAAAGAAAAAAGTTAAATGAAAGCAGGTCTGACAGGGCTGGGATTAGGGAGAGGAAAATGAGGTCAAATTGTGCAAGTGGAGGGTCAGATCTTGTCTTTAAAATGTTGATACTCTGTTCATTGTGGATATTTTGGACTTTTAAAAATATTATATGAAAATATTTCTCTTAATGACTGAATCTTCTTTAATCTTGCACCCTAGGCTTTGCCAAAGCTGGTTTGAAAAACGAAAGCCATATCTGATCCCAGCTCTTGCCTCCTTTTTCCCGTCATCTGGTCTCTGGCCAGTGAACTCCCTGGTTCCTGATCTCTCTGTACTTCTGAGCATCCGTCCGGGCTGTTCCCTCTTCTTCCAACTCTCCCACTCCTGGGGCTTCCCCAGTGGCTCAGTCACATGGAATCTGCTGCACTGCGGGAGGTGCAGGCTCAGTCCCTGGGTGGGCAAGACCTCCTGGAGGAGGAAATGGCAACCCACTCCAGTATTCTTGCCCAGAAAATTCCATGGACAGAGAAGTCTGGTGGGCTACAGTTCACGGGCTTGCAAAAGAATCAGGTATGACTGAGCAGGCGTGCTATTGTTATTATCATCATTCTAACAAATAATAATATCAAGTAAGAGGACTTCTCAGATGGAAAGGTACTTGCTAAGAAATAGACAGGTAAAATGGAGCAAAGATTTTCTTCCTAAGAAAAGACTATGGGCTCCAATTAGTGGGTGTACAGCAGTTTGTTTGTTTTTTAAGTCAGTGAAACTCTCCTGTTCCCTCCCCTGTAACAGTGACAATAGCAGACATTCATAGTCATGTCCAGTGAGCCAGTCCTTGAGCTAAACACATAACATATGTCTGCTGCCATGTTCAACGCATGGGCTCTGGGTTCAGATTGTAGCTCTGGCTGTCTCTGACTACATGTCCTAGTCAAGTTAGTAAACCTTTCTGGGCCTTGGATTCCTCAGTTATAAAATGGAAATTAATAACACACATTGATGGAGTTATTGTGAGGACAGAATAGGTTAAACCATGGAAAGTATGTCATAGTTGACACTCAGACTTCCCAGGTTTTGGCATCTAGAGTCCCACACTCCAGGAAATGTCTCAGTCCCTGGCAAACCAGGATGGCTGGTCACCCTAACTGGGGATGTTCAATCAAAGATGAAATGAGACATTTTTAGATTTAAAAAGCTAATAAAGTGTGTCCCCCTCAGGTCTGTACTATAAAGAATGCTGAAGACCACTCTTCAGATTAAATAAAAATGGTACCAGATATAAACTTGAATATTCACAAAAAATAATAAGCATAGAAATGGGAAATATGTGGATAAATATAAAAGTATTTTTTCTCTGCATTTCTTTAGCATATATAGAATTGCTTAAAGCAAAATATTATGGCATGGCAGGGTGAGGGCTATAATACATGTAGATGTGTTTCATATAACAATATAGCATAAAGGATGGGTGGATACAGAGATAGCAGGGGCAGCAAATGGACTTATAAGTTGCAGGTTTTTTCCATTTCGCATCAAGTAGTGCAATATTACTCTCAGTGTACTGTGGAAATGGAAGGATATAAGCTGAAATCCTTAGAACAACCACTGAAAAATATAACTAAAAAAGTACATGGCTAAAAAGGTAATACATAAATTAGAACTGAAGTTTTAAAATATATTTAACTAATCCAAAGGAAGGCAGAAAGAAGGACAAGAGGATAAAACTTGAGGGGACAAATAATAAATAATAACAGAATAAAAGAAAAATGACAACAAAAATACAGTAAACTGGTGGATATAAATCCAACCATAACCAGCTCTCATTAAATGTTTATAGGATACCTGTGTATATACATGGAGATTCCCTTGTAGCTCAGTTGGTAAAGAATCTGCCTGCAATGCAGGAGACCTAGGTTTGGTTCCTGGGTCGGGAAGAGCCCCTGGAGGAGGAAATGGCAACCCACTCCAGTACTCTTGCCTGGAGAATCCCATGGACAGAGTAGCCTGGCAGGGTACAGTCCACAGGGTTGCAAAGAGTCGGACACGACTTAGTGACTAAAGCACCATAAAGGGTTAATATCCAAAATATATAAACAGCTCATACAACTCAACGTCAAAAAAGCAAACAATTCAATTTTAAAATGGGCAGACGACTGGAAGAAATATTTTTCCAAAAAGGAAATGCAGATGGCCAACAGGCACATTAGAAGATGTTCAACACTGCTAATCATTAGAGAAATGCAAATTAAAACCACAGTGAAATACCACCTCACACTTGTCAAAATCGCTAGCATTAAAAAAAAAAAATGTTGGTGAGGATGTGGAGAAAAGGGAACCCTCATACACCCTTGGTGGGAAGGTAAATTGGTACAGCCACTGTGCAAAATAGCATGGAGTTTTCTCAGAAAACTAAGACTAGAACCACCATAGGACTCAGTAGTTCCACTCCTGGGTAGATATCAGAAAAAAAAAAAAAAAAAATGAAAACACTAATTAGAAAAGATGCACGCACCTCAATATTCTTAGCAGTATTATATATAATAGCCAAGATAAGGAAGCACCTACATGTTTATCAATAGATGAACGGATAAAGAACACATGGTGTGCATACACAATGAAATACTACTCAGCCATAAAAAGACTGAAATTTGCAACAAGATGGACTTGAAGGGTAGTATGCTAAATGAAGTAAGTCAGACAAAGAAATACAAATACTGTATGATGTTACTTATTTGTGGAATCTTAAAGCAAACTATTGCATTCATCTCACATGCTAGTAAAGTAATGCTCAAAATTCTCCAAGCCAGGCTTTAGCAATACGTGAACTGTGAATTTCCTGATGTTCAAGCTGGTTTTAGAAAAGGCAGAGGAACCAGAGATCAAATTGCCAACATCCGCTGGATCATGGAAAAAGCAAGAGAGTCCCAGAAAAACATCTATTTCTGCTTTATTGACTATGCCAAAGCCTTTGACTGTGTGGATCATAATAAACTGGAAAATTCTAAAAGAAATGGGCATACCAGACCACCTGATCTGCCTCTTGAGAAATCTGTATGCAGGTCAAGAAGCAACAGTTAGAACTGGTCATGGAACAACAGACTGGTTCCAAATAGGAAAAGGAGTATGTCAAGGCTGTATATTGTCATCTTGCTTATTTAACTTATATGCAGAGTACATCAGGAGGAACACTGGACTGGAAGAAACACAAGCTGGAATCAAGATTGCCAGGAGAAATATCAATAACCTCAGATATGCAGATGACACCACCCTTATGGCAGAAAGTGAAGAGGAAGTAAAAAGACTCTTGATGAAAGTGAAAGAGGAGAGTGCAAAAGTTGGCTTAAAGCTCAACATTGAGAAAACGAAGATCATGGCATCTGGTCCCATCACTTCATGGGAAATAGATGGGGAAACAGTGGAAAATAGTGTCAGACTTTATTTTTTTGGGCTCCAAAATCACTGCAGATGGTGGCTGCAGCCATGAAGTTAAAAGACGCTTACTCCTTGGAAGGAAAGTTATGACCAACCTAGATAGCATATTCAAAAGCAGAGACATTACTTTGCCAACAAAGGTCTGTCTAGTCAAGGCTATGGTTTTTCCTGTGGTCATGTATGGATGTGAGAGCTGGACTGTGAAGAAGGCTGAGTGCTGAAGAGTTGATGCTTTTGAACTGTGGTGTTGGAGAAGACTCTTGAGAGTCCCTTGGACTGCAAGGAGATCCAACCAGTCCATTCTGAAGGAGATCAGCCCTGGGATTTCTTTGGAAGGAATGATGCTAAAGCTGAAATTCCAGTATTTTGGCCACCTCATGCAAAGAGTTGACTCATTGGAAAAGACTCTGATGCTGGGAGAGATTGGGGGCAGGAGGAGAAGGCGACGACAGAGGATGAGATGGCTGGATGGCATCACTGACTCAATGGACGTGAGTCTGAGTGAACTCCGGGAGTTGGTGATGGACAGGGAGGCCTGGTGTGCTGCGATTCATGGAGTCACAATGAGTCGGACACGACTGAGCGACTGAACTGAACTGAAAGCAAACTAGTAAATAAAACAAAAAAGAAACAGAATCACAGATATAGAGAAACATTTGAAATGTTAAGGATTGTCTGGAATGTACCTAAAACTCTTCCTTTCCCCACTCTATGAGTGGGTACATCTGTGTGCACATATGAGGGTACACATATGAGTGTGCTGTAGGTGTGCGCATGTGTATCTGGCATGTGTGAATCAGCACTCTTTCACAAGCATTATCCCCTATGTGTTCACTAGTATCTGATGGAGCAAGGGGTGAGGACAGCCCCGTTTCCCAGCCTCCACTCTCTCCCTGGGGCCAGGAGGGTGGCATGTCCCCTGCCATACCCACCAGCCACGTTCAAATCACATCCCACCTGGTGACTTTGGTGGCCCCCGTGTCTGAGTGCAGAAAGGTCAGAGACAGGGTTTTAGAGACACTCATGATTACCTCCTGGGTGACCTCCGAGACAGGCTGTTTGGGGACTGACACCTTTCTAAATATAGCACGGGAGAAGGGCCGACATCCCGTTCGTCACCAAAGCCACTTACTTACCCGCCCCAGACAGACCCACATGCCAACAGGAGCCACTTATAGCCACCTTCAAAGGGGCCCAGAGTGGGTGCAGCACCCAGGGGGAGAGAGGGTGTGGCGCTGTGGCCTGAGGTCTCTTGGCCAGAGAGGAATCTCTGGAGCCTGACACTTAGAGAGGCCAGGGGGCCTGCCTTCAAATTCTAACTGCCCCTTCAGCGTGACATCTAATCACTGCTCTGAGCCTCCTTGGTCCCATTGGCAAAATGGGGATATCATTGCCCTAACCATTCCTAAGAAGCAGACCTTGCTGCCAGGGCTAAGGCCTGGAATTGACACCCCACCCCACCCTTGACCTCTCCAGCTCAGAAACTGGTGACAGCGGCTTTGCCTGGGGCAGGGGCAGCTATGGGCATTCTCAGAATCACGGGTGTGCATAAATGTTCTGATTCAACACCACGTGTGCTGTTTGTCTTTGGGTGAACCGCTCTCCCTCTCTGGGCTGCCCCTGTCCTTCCAGACCTATTTTGAGTCCTGCTTCAGCCACTGGTCACTAATACCTGCATTAAAGAGGCTACGTCCCAAGTCGGGCTGGTCTTCCTTGTGGTCTAATTGCCCCAGAGCCAGCCCAGCCCTGGGTCCCCAGGAGGGCTTGGGAGCCTCCAGTAATGCAGACAAGGCTCGGCTCCCTTGCTCTTGGCACACATTCTCATTTTTACCAGGGGCCCAGTTGCTTCCATGCTGCCCTCAGGCTTCTGTCAATGCAAATTAATTCACTCCAAGGTGGTAGATACTAAATGTGTCTCCAGACTCATTGCTTTTTCAAAGAGGAGCTGAAAGGGGCAATGCTTAACCTGGCAGCATGACTGGGCAGGGGTGGCACCTCAGAGGCCCACAGGGAAGATGTCTAGAAGCAGAAGCTCCTAAAGTCATGCTGTGGGTGTACTCAGTCATGTCCGACTCTTTGCTACCTCTTGGATTGTAGCCCGTGGAATTTTTCAGGCAAGGATACTGGCATGGGTTGCCATGTCCTCCTCCAGGGGATCTTCCCAACCCAGGGATCGAACCCACATCTCCTGTGTCTACTGCATTGTGACAGATTCTTTACCACTGAGTCATCGGGGAAGCCCCTCCTAAAGTCATAGGTCAGAGCTAACAGCTATCTGGGCCCAGGTGGTTAGGATTCCTCAGGGCTTCCTGTTTTGGTTGTCCCAGTACCCCTGGGTGGCAGGAGAGGTGGGATCCAGGGCATCAGATGCAGGTGGACCTCCATCCTCAGGCAAGTCCTGCGGCAGCAAAGGGGCTGTTCTGGGGGAGTGTGGGACATGCATGGGACCTTTTGGTTCTTAATGGCCCCTCTGACCCTGGGCTCAACGTCCCAAGACATTGTGCCCTGGGGCAATGGGCACCCCAGGAAGTGGCCCTCCCCAGTTTTGGAGTCACAGAGACCCACATTTGCATATTGTCTACACCCCAAATGAGAGTACAACTTTGGGTAAGCATTCCCCCTTTCTGAGCCTCAGTTTCCTCATATGGGAAATAGGAATACTATTTCCTTCCTCATGGGCTTGTGTGAAGGCTTTCATGAGCTGAGCCACAGAGTCAGATCCAGTTCTCTACAAAAGGAGGCATCCAAGGTACTGGTGACAGCGGGGAAAAGGAAGAAGAGGAAGAGGACCACATTAGAGGTGGTGATGGTTCGGGAAGCTGGCCTTAGCTCTGTCAGCCAGAGCCCGGGTTGGGGGGCGGGGCAGGCTGGCAGCTCCTCTCCCTGCCAACAATGCTCTTTGCCATCAGCGACATCTGGCTCTCTGCCCTGGATGTGTATTAGGAGTGATTACGTGTCCCTTTAAATTCTGGGAGCTGTCGCTAACGGGTGCTGAGGTTTATCTGCACCGTTTATTTCAGCTCCCTTGCAGCCCCTGCCCATCTCTCCGGAGAGGGGCAAGGGAGGAGAGACACCTGCTCAGTGTGTTTAATTTCCATGAAGAGCGTGCTTCCTGGAAAGGAGGCCCTTTGAAGTGCTCCGGGTTGGCTGGAAATAAGTCCCAGGAGACAGCCCCCACCCCAGACATGGGGCTCCCCCTTTCTGGAGATGGGGAGGAAAAGGGACCCTTTCTAAAGGGAGAATCAAATTGGTTGGAAATTGGGGTGGAAGAAAAAAATGATGATGAATCTGACTTGGGGGTGAAGACAGAGTGGGGCTTCAGGATCCAGCCAGCCTGGGCTTCAGTCACCTGCTGGCACATTCTGGTTGAGTCTTGGGGCACATTTCCTAAGTGCATGTGTGTGTGTGTGTGTGTGTGTGCACTCAGCTGCAACCAACTCTGCGACTCATGGACTGTAGCCTTCCAGGCTCCTCTGTCCAAGGAATTTTCCAGAATTTGCAAGAATACTGGAGTGGGTTGCCATTTCCTTCTCCAGGGAATCTTCCTGACCTAGGGATTGAACCCATGTCTCTTGCATCTCCTGCACTGGCAGGTAGATTCTTTACCAGCTGAACCACCAGAAAGGGAAAGCTGAGCCCCATCCTCAACACACACACAAACACACACACACACATTTGCAGAGTTGGGAGGATTAAACATGCTAGAGAATGTTGGATCCAAATCACAAAGGTTGAGAGTCTTACAACCATCCAGAACATATGTGGAGCCAAGTTCAAGAAGCCCCACTTCTTAATGTTCCTCCCCCGGCTGCATGGCTCATTGTGGGGGCCCCTCCCAAAGTTGTGTAGATTCTCCTGTCCAGTCATCCAGCCCTGTCTGCACACCACCACTCCTCAGGGCCAGGGGCACACATGCCAAGATTGTGTCCTACCTTTGAGGGGGGATAGACTCAGAGAAGAGAACCACAGGGGTCCTGAAGGACCATTTAGGCAAGAAATCATAGGTCCTAGGCACCCAGAGCATTAACCAGAAATGGGAGTGCACTCTCCCTTTGACTCTTGACCCTCATCTCTGAAGAAGCGTCACCTTGTGGGGGTGGGGTCATGGCTGTCGAATGGACAAAGCTGGACTCCTCCTGCTGGGTCTCTGTGGAGTGTGCTGAGGTCAGGATCTGGGGAGTATGGGGATAAAAGGCTGCCATTAGCCACTCTCAGTGGGAGCAGAATGGGGCACAGCTATTTCAGAGGGCAGTTTGGCCATGGTTACTGAAATTCCAATTGGCCTTCCAGATGGCACTAGAGGTAAAGAATCTGCCTGCCAATGCAGGAGACAGAAGAGACACAATTTTGATCCCTAGGTCAGGATGATCCCCTGGAGGAGGCCATGGCAACCCGCTCCAGTATTCTTGCCTGGAGAATCCCCATAGATAGGGGAGCCTGGCAGACTACAGTCCATGGGGTTGCAAAGAGTCAGACATGACTGAGACGACTTAGGCACCATGCACATGGTGACGCCAGGAAAAAACATACCACTGTGTCCAAAGAGGTGGGTGCAGAGGTCACAACATGACTTATAAAAGTTGAAAAACTAGAAGCAACCTTAATGTCCATCAGGTGAGGAATGTCTGATTAAACCAGTGTGGCCACGCTGTGAAACACTGTGCAGTCATTAAAGAATAATGTAAGTCTATACATTCTCACTGGAGAAGGCAATGGTACCCCACTCCAGTACTCTTGCCTGGAGAATCCCATGGATGGAAGAGCCTGGTGGGCTGCCATCTATGGGGTCACACAACTGAACGACTTCACTTTCACTTTCCGCTTTCACGCATTGGAGAAGGAAATGGCAACCCACTCCAGTGTTCCTGCCTGGAGAATCCCAGGAACGGGGGAGCCTGGTGGGCTGCCGTCTATGGGGTCGCACAGAGTCAGACACTACTGAGGCGACTTAGCTTAGCAGCAGCATACATTCTCACAAGGGGCAGTTGTAAAGGCGTGTTTTGGGGCAGAAAGAAGCATAGTATTTTGAGCCAATTTATAGCAAATCAAAGCAAAACGTGTATATGTCAAATAGAGAGCTAGTGGAAAGCTGCTGTGCAGTGCATGGGGCTCAACGTGGTGCCCTGTGATGACCTACAGGGCTGGGAGGGTGCGTGGGGGAAGGCTAAAGAGGGAGTGTTAGTCACTCAGTCGTGTCTGACTCTTTGCAACCCCACGGGCAACTGCCCAACAGACCCCTCTGTCCATGGAATTCTCCAGGCAAGAATACTGGAGTGGGTAACCATTCTTTTCTCCATGGGATCTTCCCAACCCAGGGATTGAACCCAGGTCCCCTGCAATGCAGGCAGATTCTTTACCATCTGAGTCACAAGGGAAGCTGAGAGAACCCCCTCAAAAGTGACGGGACATACATATACATATAGCTGATTTACTGTTGTATAGCAGAAACAAAACAACATTGTAAAGCAATTATACTCCAATAAAACAAACAAGCAAACAAGAAACGTCATCATATATTTCCACAAGAATAGGCACATGTCTGTAAACACACTGAAACACGTCTGGAAAAACTCACAGTATGATACCAGAGATTATCTCTGCGGAGTGGATTAGGGGGCCAGGACTAGCAGACAGTGGTCAAAGGAACTTGACTCTGTGATGTGTGAAGGTCTGCACGTGGTCATGTGCTCCTTATGTCACTAACATTTAATCTACATTTTTGCTGAATGGACATTGATTGAAACACGTCTATGTTTCCTTTCCTTTCATCTTTAGAGCATGTGACAGTCTCCAAAGTGTTTCTCACTCAGAGTTTTTAAATCAGCAGAGCCAAGAGAACCCCCATTTCACAGAAGGGAAAAACAAGGTTTGTTACAGGGACTGATCAAGCACCTTCAAATCCCTCCTAGTGAGAACTCTACCTAGGAACATTAAGAGGGTGGCATGTATGAAAAACATCTAATTTCTTTAAAGAGATAGAAAAAAAAAGAAACCCTTATTCTCCTTGTCAGTATTCTTTAGCTGATGAAATGTGATCATCTGAGTGTCCTGCTTCTGCCTGGAACCCCTGCCTCACTCTTAGGAAGCCATCCTGACTGCCCCAGTCTCAATCACTTCTCCTTCCTCTACCTCTGTGTCTATGAGAACCAGCTCTATGTATCCACAGGAGTATTTATTGTGCACCCTCTATATACTAGTGGCATTAAGCATTTTTTAAAAGCACATGAAATATTTAGGAAATAACTAAATGCTAAATCATACAATATTGACAGTAAATTATTCAAAGCTTAATTATTTGGAAACCTCGCTAGTCTGAAATACAACTCTAGAACGTTGTTGCCTTAGCCATACGTGTTTACTCACAGAAGAGTTCCATGAGGTCCTACTTAGGGCTCAATTCCTCTTACTTGACAAATTATTCTAACAATCACAGGGATGTGGTTTTTCAAATCTAAAGAAGAAACACAGATTAGAGCGGAGAGAGACATGGTGTTTCAGCAGTGGTACATCAGGAAATGACAGCCCACATCCTGACAGGAAAATGAGAGAAACTTGAAATAACAGAGCCCTGTGGGACATTAAGGGCAAAGACCCACAGTACCTCCACACCTGGGTGTCTTGAGCACACTCTCAATGTATTGAAGCACAGAACAATGACATAGTTTAATTCATCCTTAAAAAAGATTAAATGTTATTCAGACTTCTCTAACAAATAGGCTTATATATGACCAATTTGAGAAAATTTTTTCCAGGAAAAAAATTAAGAAAAAATTGTATCTAGAAAGCACAGCCTTTGAGTATCTTCAATTGTCTAAAACTTCAAATATGTGAAAAAGCTTTATTGCTCCATGATTCTGGGTAACTAAGGTGGAACAGGTCACAGCTGATGGTTCCATGAAGTCTGTTTCCATTCCATGGAAGATCCATATTCAGTGACTGCACCCATGTAGCCTCAGCATAACTCATGGCTCAGCCCATGAAGATGCCCACCAGATCACAGGCTAACAACTCAGAACTGACCTTCACCCAGGCCTGTGCCTGGCTTGCAGCTCTATCTCTGAGACTCTAGTGGGATCATGACCTTCACCCAGGCCTGTGCCTGGCTTGCAGCTCTATCTCTGAGACTCTAGTGGGATCAGAGTGAGCTAGAAAAAGTATCTGAAATAGATAACAAGAAACCCGAGTGATGGGCATCTCTAGTCTAAATTAACAATGCCTGAGAGGAGGTGGGAGGCAAATTTATAGACATGAAAGAGACAGAATGGCAGAAACCCAGAGTGGCAGAAACCCAGACTCTAGGTCTTTGTGTGTCAGAAAGCCACAAGCCCATTGAGAACATCAAGGTTCAACATGGCAAAGATAGTTCATTTGGTTTGCAGACGGTGATCATCTGCTAATGTCTGTTGGGGTAAGGAGATTCAGAGGCCAGGTCCAGACTCAATGAGAAAGATTGTAAGTGATAGGCTATCCATTATTGATGTCTGCCATAAGTGCAGTGAGAGGGGGCAGAGAGCCTGCTAAGATTTGCTATCCCTGCTCTAGTCTAATGCCATTATTAAACAATTGGGGTGGTGGTGGGTGGTCCAGAGAAAAGAGTGATTTGCCTAAGTCATCCAGCCAGAAATAAGGAGACAGTTTAGAACTGTGCTGTCCAATACAGTGGCCACTAGCCACATGTGGCTACTTATCACTTGAAATGCAATTGGTCTGAATTAAGATTTATAAATATAAAACACTCATTGGATTTTGAAGACTTTATAGGAAATACCTCATTAACATTTTTATATTGATTCCATGCTGAAATGATAATATTTTGGACATACTGAGCTGAATAAACTGTATTAATAAATTAATGTCACCTGTTTCATTTTACTTTCTTAAAATGTGGCTACTAGAGAATTTTAAATGACATCTGTGGCTCACATTACATTTCTGTGAAACAGCACTGTGTTAGAACAAAGCAGAGGCTCTCTGCCAGGCAGAGGGGAGCCAACTAGGACTAATTATCCTAATCTAGGAGGTCGTCCTGGGGGAGGGCCAGATCCAAAAACATTTTGGTTAATCCAAGAAACTCTGTCCAACTTTATCGTCTTAAGGTGATTAAAATATGGGGCCAAATGGCTAGACCCCTTCAGAAGTTAAAGTCACTTCTGCGTCCCTCCCCTACAGTGTCCCACCGTCTATGGTACATTCTGTGTCGCAGGCATCTGTGCTTGCGTACCTCCACATCTCATCTCACTCAAAGAAGGATGCCATCCCACTTGATAGATCCTTCAGCTGCACCAATTAGGACTTCCAGATTCCAGGTAACTTGCCCAAGTTTACAAACCCCAGGCAGTGACAGAGAGACGGTGCTCCTTCCTCCATGTCCTTTCTCCATGAGGGAGAAACAACTCTTCAGCTGGTGCCTATTTTTAGGGCCAGGCTAAGCCAAAGGACTGCATTCATTCTGAAAAGCTCTGAATGGAATTCAGCCTTGCAATAAACCATAATCAAAACCTGACTTTTCAAAGCAGGGAGGGAAAGACCGCCCACCCCACCCCACCCCCCACCTCCTGTTAGTCCTCCTGAGGACATTTTATTCAAATTTCCCTCAAGAAGAAGCTGGGGCATGGATACAACACATTTGGTGAGTATAAGCCTTGGGTGGCACTGTGCAGATCAATGTGACTCTCTCTAGAACTCAGTGTCCCTGTCTCTACATTAGGAAGGTTGAGGTGATTCCATTCGACCCCTCCAACCTCCTCAATTCCAGAAAATCTGCTCTGCTTCCAGGTTGGTGACTTGGGGATGCTTGATGGGCTTAGATCTAAGAATAGTCAAGTGAGATATCAGAGATCCAAGGACAAGGTTGGTGACAAGGCTTAGCTTTCCCAGCTCCGGGGCTCCAGGGTCCTCAAAAACCCTGAGGTACCATTGGGCAGGATGTTCTCTGCACCAGAGCATCCCTAAACAAAGATAGTAGGAGAAGAACTCCATTCTGTCCTCCCAGCCAAGTTTCTGGTGCAGGAGCCTCATCTGGCCTGAGGAAGGTGCATCTGTCTTTATGAGTACAAAGACACCTTGTGGGGAAGTGGGGGCTCCTGGCATTGTCCTCCCATTGAGCACTCACTCCAAAAATGATACCACCCACTCTTTTTTCTTCTACCCTAACGATCAACCCTGAGGTAGTGTCCACTCCAGAATTTGGTGTATCTTGTGGTCAGAGGCTTGAGAGGCATGTGCATTAATAGTGATCTTGGAGCCAAAGGTAGCCAAAGGTATAGGGGCTGGATGCCCAGGGGCATTCAGGTGTGTGTGGAAGCCAAGAGACCAGCCCAACGACCCAGGGACCATCTCTGGACCTGGTCTTGAACAGCCTCACAGTCCAGGAGCCACTCCACCACTAGCTCCTCATGTAGCTCTGGACAAGTCACTTTCTTTTCCTGAGCCTCAGTGTTCTCTTCCGTCAAATGGGGGTGTTTCTCCCAGGGCTCCGCTGAAGGTCCGTGGAAAGGTGGATATGGAAAGCACTTGACAGGCCATAGAACCCAGCCATGGGCAACTGACATGCGCAGTTTAGGGTGTGCAGTTCTGTTGTCCCTGGGGCCTCCCTGGATGACTCTGCCCATCCTATCCCTGGCCCTGAACACACAGACTGCCTGCTTTTTGTCCTCACGACCTTCCTGGTGCATGTAAGCCCTGCAGAGCTGCACCCCTGCTCTCCTCGAGGATGATGGATGATGAGATACAGGGATGGGGTAACATTAAACACACTCCTCAAATAGTAATAGAAATTGTCAGCCCCATCTTCAGAGAACTTGAGGGCCACCCTCCTCTACCCACTGTGGGCCAGCTGCAGTTGGGGGACTTTGAGATGGCTGAGGCTTGGTGTTTTTCTTTCTTTTTGGGGACATGGCTCAACTTAGGGGACAAAGAATGGGCCCCTGAAAGCTGATGCAAGGTCATGGATACATCCGCAGGGCTGGGCATGACCTTCACGGGTGCTGACCTCTTGGTCCACTCCAGGGATCCCTCAGTCTGCAATGTAGGGGCTGACTAGAGGTGACATACCGATCCAGCCACACTCTGAGGCTCAGAAGGGCCTTGGCTCCCAAAATCAAGGCCAAGACCAGGCAAGTACTGTCTGGGTGTTAATCAGCTGCCATCTGAGGCGTGCAGATCATTCAAGGTGACGGCTGACCCAGCCACTTTCTGTAATTGGGATCAAGTGCCCTCTTGGTATCTGGAGAGGAGGCTCTGGGGCATAAAAGACTTGCCAAGGTCTGGCCTCTCAACTCCCCAGGAGGATAGGGGGTCTTGACTACCCCCGTTTACCAGTCCCATCCCCCACTGCAGCCCACTATGGTCTCCCCATCTTGGCTGCCAGCCCTGGAGGCTGAAGGAGAGTGAGGACAAGAAGCTGGGAGCCTGCTTCTCCCGGGCACAGCACAAGGCAGAACTTCATTCCTCAGGACTCCCCTTCTGCCTCTGACACTCTTGGCACAGATTCCAGCTTGATTCAGACAGATCTGGGGTTCTATCCAACTCTGCCACTTACCATCTGGAAGCAGGTCCCAAGGCTTCATGAGCCTCAGTTTCATATCTACAAAATGGGCATCTTTCTATCACCCAGCCAGTGTGGTGAATGATGTCTGGCATTGATGCTTCGTAAGATTAACCCCATCCCACATACCCTCCCTGCAAAAAATGGGGAGAATAATGCTAGCCTGCCTAACTTCCTAATTTAGCAATGGGTGTTCACATTCTAATTTAGCTCTAAAATGCTATACAAATATTTCTTGTTATTACATCAATAATAAAAATTGACATTGAGAATAGGAGAAGGGGGTGACAGAGGATGAGATGGTTGGATAGCATCATCGATTCGATGGACATGAGTTTGAGCAAACTCTGGGAGACAGTGAAGGACAGGGAAGCCTGATGTGCTGCAGTCCATGGGGTCGCAAAGAATCAAACATAACTCAGTGACTGAACAACAATAATAGCCAACACCTTGTGAGAGGTTAACTGTATGTGTCCAGCTAAATAGATATCTGTGCTAAACAGATTCCTTTCTTTGCATTGTTTACTTGAATCCTCACATCAATTCAAACCAGTGTGTACAATGGTCATTCCCGTTTTACAGATGGGGAAACTGAGGCATAGACAAGTTGAGGAGTCTGTTCAAGATCACAGAGGATGGAGTGGCCCAGACTTGAAGTCAAGGCTGACTCACTCCAGAGCCTGCATTCTTGACAACTGAGCCCCACTACCCTCATTAGCTATGCAATATCTTTTACAGATGGCCCCCCACCCAGAGCCCAGCCTCATGCTAGGGGCTCCTACTTGGGCAAAGACAGGCCCTGTCCCTAAAGCCCTGGTTCAGCCCAGGTGCCATCCCCTGTCTGCCCCATGATGCCCATCTCAGAGGCTGTGCCCGAAGGTACTGGTGGAGGGCAAGAGGACCGGTCCTGGGAGGGCCACTGTGATCCTGGCTCCCTCCCTTCTCCTACCCCATCCATTGATCTCAACAAGGGTTGAACTCTGGCAGCCTGTCCTTAGGTTGAGAAGCCGGTTGTGGCCCCTGCCTCCCACCCTCCCACCATCGCATTAGTGGTGTTGAGTCAAACGGTGCAAAGTGAGGTTTGGGGAAACCTGTCTTCTTCCCTTGAGTATCACTCCACCTCTGCCTAGCATCTGCTGTGCCTGGAAGTATGCAGAGACTTTTAGCATTTTACAGAAGCTGTAAACTTTGTGAAAAACACAGAAGTGATGTGGGTGAGCAAGCCCAGGGCATTTTTGGAAACTGGTGAAGACTGGAGGGGGATATGAGATGAGCTGAGGCTGGCACCTAACAGCTCAGAATGCTAAGAGCCTCGCATGCTGCATGAAACCGTCTAGATCTCATTCTATACAGGAGCCACGGGAAGTTGGGGACCAGGAGATTGAGACATTCAGAGGTAACTTTTAGGGAAATAACTTGGGCTGGGAGAATGAGAATTCACTCTTTTATTGTACAAGTGTTTATTGAGCACCTGCTATATTCCAGACACTGTTTCAGGCTCTGGGGACTGATTGATGAACAAGGCTGACAATGTCCTTGCCCTGGTGGGCTTACATTCTAGCACACCCTGCATTGGGGTACCTGGGAGTAGGCGAGGAGGGGGCTCTCAGAGGAGTTCAGGTTTTCAAAATCCCCAGTTCCTCCTCCTTAAATCAAGCAAAGCCACCCTCCATCACGCACTGTGGATCCAAGACACAGACCCTGAAGGAAGTTCTTCTGCCTAAGCACCTCCCAGATAATCTGAGCCATGGTCAACCCCCAACTCCTCGGTGGGAACTCTGATCCCTTTCCTGAGCCCCGAGGCGCCTCTGCTAATCTGCTCAGCCTTTGCTTGTCTGTGCCTGGCTCCTACTTGCCAGCATCTTTTATTGCAATTGTGGTAAAACATGCAGAACGTGAACTTTACCATTTTAACCATTTTTAAGTGCACAATTCAGTAGCATTAGGTCTATTCACATCACTGTGCACCCCATCTCCAGAACATTTTCATTTAAACAACAGCTCTCCATTTCCCTCTACCTCCAGCCCTTGGAAATCTCTACCCTGCTGTCTCTATGAATTTGACTACTCTTGGTATCCCATGTAAGTAAAACCATACAGTGTTTTTCTTTTTGTGGCTGGCTTATTTCACTTAACATAATATCCTCAAGGTTCATTCATGTTGTACTGTGTGTCAAAACTGCCTTTCTGTTTAAAGATGAATACATTCCAGGTATGTATAGATCACAACTCGTTTAATCCATTCATCAACTATTGGGTTGTGTCCGCGCTTTGGCTATTGTGAATGATGCTGCTATGAGCATGGGTGGACATATATTTCTTTGAGTCCTAGTGATTCTTTTACTTCTTGGCTGTAGTGGGTCTTCGTTTCTGCCTGTGGGCTTTCTGCAGTTGCGGGGAGTGGGAGCCACTCTCTAGTTGTGGTCCACCGGCTTTTCTTTGTGGAGCTCGGGTTCTAGGGCATGCAGTCTGCAGGAGTCGTGGTGCGTGGGCTTAGTTGCTCCGCAGTATGTGGGATCTTCCTGGACCAGAAACCGAATCCATGTCCCCCCTGCTTTGGCAGGCAGTTCTTAACCACTGGACCAGGGAAGTCCTCTTTTTTATGAACTTATTTTATTCAAACAGAATACAGAAGGCTGTATGATTCACGTGACATGCCCCAGAGTGACTGAGATCCAAGACATCCACCTTAGCAAAAGGACACAAAATATCCCTCAGATTTGGACCAAAAAAAAAAAAAAAAAAAGTCTTTTATGCATTTACTTAGTTTACATAATGTGCTTGAAATGTTGTTAGCTGAATTCACAATTTCCTTTTGAACTTCTGAGTGACTCTTACTTGTTTTTTCCATTTTTTTTTTTTTTTTCCGCACCAAGGAGACCGCAGTCAAATAATACACAGCAACTGATTTCCTTTCTGTTAGGTTCCTGTGATTATTTTCAGTAGATACCCAGAAGTGGAGTTATTGGATCAATTCATATTGGAATTACTAGATCATTACTGGATCATACAGTAATGCAACTTTTAATTTTTTAAAGAATCTTTGTGCTAAGTCACTTCATTCATGTCTGACTCTTTGCAACACTATGGACTATAGCCCACCAGGCTCCTCTGACTGTCCATGGGATTCTCCAGGCAAGAATCCTGGAGTGGGTTGCCATGCCCTCCTCCAGGGGATCTTCCTCACCCAGGGATCAACCTGACGTCTCTTATGTCTCCTGCATTGGCAGGCGAGTTCTTTACCACTCGTGCCAGCATCCTAAGTTGTTGATCAGTATGAAAACACAGGAGCTTTACCATATGTAAGCACATGTATCGTGTTAAAGGAGAAGGCAATGGCAACCCACTCCAGTACTCTTGCCTGGAAAATCCCATGGATGGAGGGGCCTGGTAGGCTGCAGTCCATGGGGTCGCTAGGAGTCAGATACGACTGAGCGACTTCACTTTCACTTTTCACTTTCATGAATTGGAGAAGGAAATGGCAACCCACTCTAGTGTTCTTGCCTGGAGAATCCCAGGGACGGGGAGCCTGGTGGGCTGCTGTCTATGGGGTCGCACGAGTCGGATACGACTGAAGTGACTTAGCAGCAGCAGGTTAAAAATCTGCCTTTCCCAGAGACTGTTCAGACAGGTCAGACACATCTCAGGAGACAACTTTTTAGGCTAGAGCTCCCAGGAATAGCTGGTATACAAATGGTTAATATCTAGGCTTATTAACCAATGACAAAGTCATCATTTGTTGCTTTAGGCAGCATTGATTGGTGATGTCAGTATCTGAAGACGGTGGGGAAGTTTCACATGAATTCAAACACGAGAGGATGAATTTACAAACCTCTTCAGTGGCATGGTGTGTGCTATGCTTAGTCACTCAGTTGTGTCTGTCTCTTTGTGACCGCATGGACTGTAGCCCACCAGGCTCTTCTGTTCATGGGGATTCTCCAGGCAAGAATACTGGAGTGGGATGCCATAAATTCCTCCAGGGGATCTTCCAAACCCAGGGATTGAACCCAGGTTTCCCGCATTGTAGGCAAATTCTTTTCCAGTTGAGTTACCAGGGAAGCCCAGTGGCCTTCAGATCAGATCAGTCGCTCAGTCGTGTCCGACTCTTTGCGACCCCATGAACCGCAGCACGCCAGGCCTCCCTGTCCATCACAAGCTCCCGGAGGTCACTCAGACTCACATCCATCGAGTCAGTGATGCCATCCAGCCATCTCATCCTCTGTCGTCCCCTTCTCCTCCTGCCCTCAATCCCTCCCAGCATCAGAGTCTTCTCCAATGAGTCAACTCTTCGCATGAGGTGGCCAAAATACTGGAGTTTCAGCTTTAGCATCATTCCTTCCAAAGAAATTCCAGGATTGATCTCCTTCAGAATGGACTGGTTGGATCTTCTTGCAGTCCAAGGGACTCTCAAGAGTCTTCTCCAACACCACAGTTCAAAAGCATCAATTCTTCTGCGCTCAGCCTTCTTCACAGTCCAGCTCTCACATCCATACATGACCACAGGAAAGACCATAGCCTTGACTAGGCGAACCTTTGTTGGTAAAGTAATGTCTCTGCTTTTGAATATGCTATCTAGGTTGGTCTTAAGAATCAACTAAAAGAGGGCTTCCTTAGTGGCTCGGGGAAGGCAATGGCACCGCACCCCAGTACTTTTGCCTGGAAAATCCCATGGACGAAGGAGCCTGGTAGGCTCCAGTCCATGGGGTCGCTAAGAGTCGGACACGACTGAGCGACTTCACTCACTTCACTTCACTTAGTGGCTCAGTGATAAAAGAATCTGCCTGCCAATGCAGAAGACACAGGTTTGATCCCTGATCCAGGAAGATCCCATGTGCCATAAACTACTAAGCCCATACTCCACAGCTATTGAGCCTGTGCTCTGGAGCCCAGGAGCTGCAACTACAGAGCCCATGTCTCACAACTAGTGAAGCCCGAGAGCCCTGGAGCCTGTGCTCTGCAACGAGAGTCAACCCCGCCCCACCCCCCCGCCCCGCTACGACTAGAGAAAAACCTGCCCAGCACAGCCTAAAATAAACAAATATTATTTTTTTTAAAAAAAGAATCTACTAAAAGAAAAAATGGCTTCAATAATGAGCAAACAAATAACACATGATTCACCTTGTCAAGATCATGGTAGCCAGTGTTTCTTCACCTGGGAGCTGCTGACCTTTGGGGCCAGATAATTCTGTGGTGGGGGCTGCCCTCTGCACTGTAGGATAGCTGAGAGCATCCCTAGCCTCTGCCCACTAGATTCCCGCAGCATCTTCTTCTCAAAGTGACAAGCAAAAACGTCTCCAGTCGTCTCAAATGTCCCCTGGGGGTGGTGGTGCAGAATTGCCACTAGCTGAGAACCACTGCTGCAGCCAGAGCGCCATTTGTCGTGTCGCAGTGGCCACTGCTGTTATTTAGACAGCAATGGTCGGGTGACCATAAAACCGTATACATTTGAACCAAAGCCAGCTTGGGCTCCCAGGGTCAAGAATGTTTATAGAAAGAAGGATTGAGAGAGGATGGACGGCTGGGTCTGGGGCATCCTCTGCTGTAATTTCCCCTTGGGCTGCATTTGGAAATGAACTTGTAAACCGGAGCCTGCACACAAGACTGCAGGGGGCGGATTTGGTCTTCTGAACAAAACCAGCTTTACAGGGGCCCTGCATGCATGCAAATTGCCGCTGCCGTGGGCTAATTATAAACGATTATGAATTATTCCTCATTGCTCCTGAAAGTGGGTCTTAGGCACAGCCTCTGCTACTCCCCATGGGATTGGATAGGCATGAGCCTGGATTTGGGGGGCATTTTAAAGAAGGAGGGGTGAGGGGAGTGTTTCGGAGGAGGGATGTAGAGAGGTGTGGAAATGCCCCCTCCATGCAGACTGCCGAACAGGGCATCAAGCTTAAGGTGAGATGGGCAAGGAAACCCTCTGTCTCTCCCCCGCCCCGATCCACCCTCCATGTGCCAAGCCAACCTTCAGCAATTGTGCTCAATGGGAAGGAGCAGAGCTTGCAGGGGATCCGGGGTATTCCCATTGCCAGCCTCTGTTTTTCAGCATTGAAAAATCTATACAGCTGTTGAAATGAATTCTCGGAGGTTTCCCTTCATCAGGTTCCAAACTTGCCGTTAGGTCCAGACCGCTTGTGCTGTGCAGACCACCAGGGCATCCACTTTTTCCCCTGAGCCCTGTGCCTCAAGATAGCCAGAGCTGGATGCTCCAAGCTGGGCCACCACTCTCTGAGGAGAGTACTACCTCGGGTGTTTGTTACACAATAGCACATTCCCAGCTGGAGGACAGTGTGCAAATTCCCTTTTCACATTCACTTCAGCAACCAGCAGGAAATGGGTCTCCAGTTAAATGAAGCCGCTGTTTATGATGTTTCAGAAGAGGCCAGGCATGGATACTCTCTCCCTGGATACAGAAAGGAAGGGGCACTGAAGCTAGGAATGCCCGAGTTGAACCTCCAGGGGCTGTTTGTTAAGGTTCTGCATAGCACACAGCTGAAGAACAGAGACTCTGGCCTGTTAAGGGCATGGGTTCAAAACCCAGCCCAGACACTGTGTGATGTTGGGCAGGTCGCTTCATCCTCCACACATCAGATTCTTCACCTATAGAGGCGGCTGATGATAGACCCTACCCCAGAGCATCCTTGGTTAATAAGTAAGTGAGTTTGCATATGGAAAGCACTAGAAAACTCCCTGGCATTCAAGAAACCCAGCTCAAGCTTTTCTCATTGCAGTGTGCTATAGTTCACTCACTCAGTCTTGTCCGACTCTTTGTGACCCCATGGACTGCAACACACCAGGCTTCCCTGTCCCTCACCATCTCCTATAGTTTGCTCAAACTCATGTCCATTGAATTGGTGAGTGATGCCATTCAGCCACTGCAGTGTGGCCTTCAGCAAGTCACTTGAAGTCCCTCTGAGCCTCAGTTTTCCAACGTGTAGGACAGAAACAGTAATGCCTTCTAAAGAGGGAAAATCAAGTAAGAAAACATCTGACGTGCCGGGCACACAGCAGGTGCTCCATAATTGGCAGGAGTTATTTTTACATGATGGACAAAACCATGTCCCCAGCCTCTAATTCCTCTACCTTTTCATTGTACTGTTTTCTCTCTCTCTTCTGTGTTGGAGGAGCCGAGGGATGTTTTCAGCTCATAATTACTCTTTTCAATAAAAGGGTCTGTTTCTAGAATGTCTATTTGTCAGATCAGTCTGTTCGGTGAGCTCAGAGATGATCGCCATCCCACCTTCTCCTTGGCGTTTACCTATCCAGTGATGATATCCATGGAAAGTAATTATGGCCCCTGAGCAGATAATTAGAGAAGGGCTCTATTTTCCTCTTCCAGCTATGCAAATGTCACAGCTGGTTCCTCGTCCCTGAGTGCAGTCAAGCCCACTGCTGGGGTAGAGATAATGCCTTCTCATCACCAGTTACTCCACCTGGAGGCATGCCTCTGCCCCTAATATACTGGGTGACCCTGAAAGTGTTAGTCACTTCAGTCGTGTCCAACTCTTTCCAAGACCCTATGTACTATAGCTCACCAGGCTCCTCTATCCACAGGATTTTCCAGGCAAGAATACTAGAGTGGGTAACCATTCCCTTCTCCAGGGGATTTTCCCGACCCAGGAGTTGAACCCAGGTCTCCCACATTGAAGGCAGATTCTTTAGTGTCTGAGCCACTGGGGAAGCCCAGGTGACCCTTAGCCAGTATTTTAGCTGATAATTTTTCTAGGATTCAGCTTCCTTGTTGCTGCTAAGTTGCTTCAGTCGTGTCCGACTCTGTGCGACCCCATAGACGGCAGCCCACCAGGCTCCCCCGTCCCTGGGAGTCTCCAGGCAAGAACACTGGAGTGGGTTGTCATTTCCTTCTCCAATGCATGAAAGTGAAAAGTGAAAGTGAAGTCACTCAGTCGTGTCCGACCCTCAGCGACCCCATGGACTGCAGCCTACCAGGCTCCTCCGTCCATGGGACTTTTCAGGCAAGAGTACTGGAGTGGGTTGCCATTGCCTTCTCCGTCAGCTTCTTTAGAGAAGGACAAGTAATATGAGATCCCTAACACCATGTTAGGACTTTGAGGAGCCAAAACAAAGCACAGGGCATGGCCCCTCTGGTGTCATACCAAAGTGGGTGAACTGGCCTCCAGTTCAAGGGATGTGGGTTCTCCTCCAGGCTGGGTGACCTCAGACAAGCCACCCCACCTGCCCAGCACTTGTATTGCACATCTGTAGAATAGGCATTACACATGAATCAGTTGTTTGTGTTCCTAGTTATTTATACTCTGCCTGCTTCCAAAAAGGATTTGAGACAGCTTGTAATCAGATGCTGTGAAAATAGACATGGAAAATCAAAGACCTTGAGGGAGGAGGAGGAAGAGGCAAATAGACCAGCCACATAGACCAACATAGTTTCTGTGGTTCATCTGACCCTTTTTGCTTTGGATCCCAGGAAGCTCAGGACTAAATTTGCTATTCCGGAGTTACACAATCCAGACAATTACCTGTTCAAAGAAAACCCACTGTTACCAGTTGTTGAGGAGAGACAACCTTTTTCCAGAAGTAAATTCTGAAAATGATCAACAACGAGACCAAACCTCAGAACACTCTCTGTAAATATTAGTCTTTACATTGATTCACTACAACTCTTTATTGAGCAAGATGCCAGGCATGGAGAACACTGGAGATATGGGATGAACAAAGCTAACAAAGTCGCTGCCCTCATCAAGTATATTTTAGTGAAGAAAAGCACACAGCGTACAACAAACAACACCCAGTGAATAAATAAGAAAAGAGGAGACAATAAACACAACTCCAAAAATGATAGGGTGGGGGTGGTGACCTTGGAAGGTCAAGAAAGCATCCTTGTGAAAGTAGCATTTGAGCTGAGAGCTGAATGGCGAGAAAACAGAAGTCTTGAAAATATTTTAGGAGAGATGATTTTCCAGGCAGCAGCAACAGCATGTGCAAATATCCTGGGGCTAAGTGTAAGAACTCAGCACTTGGAAGAAATGAAAGAAGAGGGGCAGAACAAGATGAGGAAGAGAAAGGAAAGAGATGAGACACAAGGAGTTAGATGATGGAAGTTGGAAGTTCTCATACAGAGCTATGCGTTAGAATCACCCCGGGGAGCTCTTCAAAACACACCACACTCTGGTCCCATCCCTAAGGATTCTAAATATAATTGGTCTGGGCAGGGGGAGGGGGCCCATAATTTGTTTCAATCTCCCCAAGTGATTCTATAGAACACCAAGGTGAGAACCAGTGGTGTAGGGCCTTGTGGACTATTTTAAGAAGTACTCACTGTGATAGGAATCCACAGGAGGATTTAAAAGTCTTCTCTGCTGCTGGGTGGAGTGTAAATCTAAATAAGGTAAGAGTGGAAGGAGGGAGCCTAGGGTATGCAGAGCCCCGCGCAGGTATTTATTCAGGGCCTCTGTCTACATAAATAATTTGAGTCACCCCAAATAAATGAGTCAGCATCATTTAGATGACCAGAAATCATAGGATCCTATGAAAGAAATAGTGCATGGCTAGTGTGAGGGATCTGCTTGCCAACTGGCCTCCTGATGAGGCCAGAGGCCCCGGGATGACCCCATGGGTGTGTGTCATCTGGGACATCTGGTCTACTGAATGTGCATACCGGGTTGGGATGGGGAGTTAGAGAGGTGGGGACCTTAACATAAACAAGTCCCTGACTGGCTAAGGATGTCCAGTGGCTCTGCTGGCCCCAAACGGTTCCCAGGCATTAAAAAGGGACTAAGACTTACAAATCTTCAAGAAAATGACTCCAAAGTCCAGGACTCACCGAAGCCCAGCAGCCAGATCAAATGTAAGGATGGCACTGGGAGAGAGCACAGGGAGAGGAGGTGACAGGTGATGGCGGCCCAGGTGAAGGAAGTAGCAGAGCGTGGAGAAAGGGGGTTGATCCAGGACTCCTGTACACCCTGGGAGGCAGAACCCGTCTTCTGAGCAGAATTTATGACAATGACAGTTATCAGAGCTGTTGACAAATATCGGATCTTCTTGTTTGAGGGCGCATCGGAACTTGTGTGTGGTCATGTGAGTTGCTCTGGCCAATGAAACTTCCAAGTGAGAGGAAGTGATGCATCTCTTTGAACAGAAGTTCTAAGATAGCTCACAGCCGGCCATGCTTTCCCCTCTGCCGCTGCAAGAGGGAGCCCTCATGACCAGGTCCCCAGAGCGGCTGTGTTGGACAGCCATCTCCACTCTACAGTGGACATGAGTGAATGTGCAGCCTGATTGTCGGCAGCCTCTGAGATGAAGGGCTGAGGAGGTGTTTGTTACGGGAGCGTCACCAAGCTTGTCCTGACTGATGCTGCGGTTCTCGATTGGCCAAGGCTGAGCTTCACCCACAGATTCCTCTTGTCCTTGGCTCACTGGAGTGGAGGGGTAAAGGGGAAGGGGTTCGCTTCCCAGACTTATCCATTTGGCAGGACCATAGCCCTATTAGGCAGCCGTTTTCTGGGCCTTTGGAAGTCTCTGGAATAAAAACAGGCTGGTAGAGAATGTATACGTGGCCCTTACCCCGCAGGCTGGCCAGCTGGGGCTCCTGCGCCCCCACCCCGGCTGTGGGCTCATTAGATGAAAGTGCTATCACCTGTCAGACAAACTGCTAGAACTGTGATAAATTAATGATCAAATGATACAGTCGGCGCAGCTACTGTACTGCCTCGGCTAGTTACAAGCCGGCCGGGTGCTTAAAAAATGCAGCCGGCATTAAAAAAAAATCAGGCGTTAAAGGAAAATGTCACCCAGCTTTTCAAAAAGGATCTGTTTTAAAATGACCACAGACGGCTCAGTTTCAGAGTCTTTATTTGATTCCTGTTCTTTGTATTTTGTTTTATTGCTTGCAAGGAAGGGGATGGTAGTGCAGTGGGGAGAGGCAGGAGGAATGTTGGAATTTCTGACAATGTTCACCAGTCATCAGCCCCGTGGAGCATCTGACTAGGAATTCATCTCCCCTTGACAGACACAGGGAGGTTCTTCCCAGGGCCTGACTGGATCGAGTATCTGAGCAGCAATTACTATACAAATATAATAGTTAACACATTTTTTTTGTTGTTGTAAGATCTTTGCTTTCTTATTTCATTGACTCATTCTGATGACTCTACTAAATCCTCGTTTGTCAGATTTAAAAAAATTGATAGCAAGTTACCAAGATTATCATTCGAGTACTACATGTATATTGTGTACATGTACCATTTCATACAGCTGACATCATGGACCTAGGTGGATACTAACATGATCTCTATTTTAAGGAAAAAGAGGATCATGAGATGTATGAAGAGAGTAACATGGAAACATACATTCAGTTCAGTTCAGTCGCTCAGGCGTGTCCAACTCTTTGCGACCCCATGAACCCCCACACACCAGGCCTTCCTGTCCATCACCAACTCCTGGAGTCTACCCAAACTCATGTCCATCAAGTCGGTGATGCCATCCACCCATCTCATCCTCTGTCATCAACTTCTCCTCCTGCTCCCAATCCCTCTGCGCATCAGAGTCTTTTCCAATGAGTCAACTCTTCGCATGAGGTGGCCAAAGTACTGGAGTTTCAGCTTTAGCATCATTCCTTCCAAAGAAATCCCAGGGCTGATCTCCTTCAGAATGGACTGGTTGGATCTCCTTGCAGTCCAAGGGACTCTCAAGAGTCTTCTCCAACACCACAGCTCAAAAGCATCAATTCTTTGGCGCTCAGCCTTCTTCATAGTCCAGCTCTCACATCCATACATGACCACTGAAAAAACCATAGCCTTGATTAGACGGACCTTCATTGGCAAAGTAATGTCTCTGCTTTTTAATATGTTATCTAGGTCAGTCATAACTTTCCTTCCAAGGGGTAAGCGTCTTTAATTTCACGGCTGCAATCACCATCTGCAGTGATTTTGGAGCCCAAAAAAGTAAAGTCTGACACTGCTTCCACTGTTTCCCCGTCTATTCCCGAATAGATAGCCAATGGGAATTTGCCGTTGACTCAGGGAACTCAAACCAGGGCTCTGTAACAACCTAGATGGATGGGATGGGGAGGGGAGTGAGAGGGAGGTTCAAGAGGGAGGGGACATATGTATACCTATGGCTGATCCATTTTGATGTTTGGCAGAAACCAACACAATACTGTAAAGCAATTGTCCTTCAATTAAAAACAAATTTAAAAAAAATTTAAAAAAGGAAGGATCAGAGAGGTTAAGCCACTCGCTCATAGTCACACAGCCAATAAGAAGCAAAGAGAGGAAATTCACAGTTATTTCTGGCTCCTAAGACATTGAAATCTCATCCCTGGGGACTTAGGGGAGCAATTTCCAAAAAGAAACAGGAAAAAGAGTTCTTTGGCTTAAAACCCAGGCCCAAATCTGGACTGCTATTCGTGGTGAATAGGCATTCCATAAACGTATAGGTTTCCTCTCTGTCAGCCCCGCCTGGACCTTCCACCTCTAGTTTTATGAGCTTAATTTATTCTTTTTAATATAAAATCTCATTACCTGAACATGATACCACCACTTCCACTTTATCTTTGATATAAGAACAGAGAGAAACCTAAATCAAATCTTTAAATAAAGTCTATAACCATGCAGCACTTTCACTTGCTTTTCAAATTTCTAAACAAAATTAAGTCGAAATACCTCGAGGAGAGGAGTGGAAAGGGCAGGGGGATTAGGGCGGGGGAAGACCCCTGCACGTGGCTTTGCTAGGCAGCCGCCGGGGATGTGATTACTCAGAGCAGGAGAATCTCTCTCCTTATGCTCGGCTCCCTGGCCCAGGTTTTTGGAGAGCAAATCAAATGAAGTCTACCCTAACCTGTGTGTGCCAGGGATAGATCTCAAAAAGCTATTTGCCTTACATTGATGTATATTTCAAGGCACTTCCTATCCAGAGTTAATTTTCATAAAGGGAAAATTGATGATCAGTTTAAAGAAACATAGTCAAGGGTTTTTATTTCCCAGAAGCCTGGGGTGGGCAAGTTGAGGCCAGGGGCGGAGGTGGTCTTGGAAGCTGAGGGTGGCAAGGGTTTCTGGGAGAAGGAGCTTCTTCCTGGCCTCTGGAAGCACAGGTTCGGACCAGGAGCTTGCCTGGATACCAGCACCAAGAAGGAAAGAGAATGTCAGCTCTGTTGCCTAACTGGCAGGTAACTGTGGGCAAGGTATGTCAGTGCTCTAGGCACTCCCCCTCTATTTTCCCATCTGTGAAATGGGGATGAACACTCCCCACTTCACAGAACTGGCACATTAAATTAAAATAACCTATGGGAAAGTGTCCAGCCTCATGTCCACAGACAAGTTAAGTGATATCTGTCATCAAATCTGAGCTGGACCCCTTCTTTTCTTATCACATCTCTTATCTTGGGATCTGGGAAAAAGTCTCTCCTCTTCCAAGAAGCCTTCCTTGATTGTTGATAACAGATCACTTTCTTTAGACCTCAGGCAAATAGGATACATCACTGTAGCATGAATAGAGAAAGCAACCTGAGCCCAAACACTGACTCTACATGTCCTCACTTTTGACCTTGGGAAGGTCACTTAACCTCTGGTTTCTCACTTTCTTTTTCTGTAAACTGAAAAATATTCCCCAGAATCCTGCTTCATAATTCTTGCTTGGATTAAATAAATTAATTTCTGTTAAAGAGCTTAGAAAAATGCCTGATACATAACAAATTTCAGTAAGAGTTAACTAAGATTATCAATATTACTCCTGTCATCTTTCAAAGAAACTTAGGTGTCTATGGCTGTGTGTGTGTATGTGTATGTGTATGTGTATGTGTGTGTGTGTGTGTGTGTGTGAATCTTACCTAGGTGATGTTTTTATTGAAGTTTACTCTACAAACAGAAATACAAACATACCAGAAATCCAAGAATTTTTACAAAGTAAATACATTTGTGTAACAGCTTCTAGATTAAGACATAGAATACCACCAGCCTCTCAGAAGAGTCCTTTGTGCTTCTGGGATGTAGCAGCCTCCTGGAAGACATGGCTGAAATAGATAGAATTCCAATAGGTTCCAGTAGGCTGGTCAATCTTAGAATAAATTCTTGAGTACGAGGGAGAGATGGACAAGGATAAGAGCCACTGTGATGAAAACTGTCGCTGATACTCGGAATACACCTTACCCCTGTCTCCAGCTGGTAGTGAGACTAATAATCCGTTCCTCTCTCCAAGGTTCCATTTCCCCTTCTACACAAAGAGGCAGTTGGTTGAGGTAACTTCTTATAGCTCTAAGGATGTATTTAGTCATTCATTGACTTAAATATCTGAGCACCTAGTAGGTGCCAGGTGCTATCCTAAGCACTTGAGCTAAAGCAGTTAACAAAATAGATACCCATCTCTGCCCTCAAGAACTCTACATTCTCATGGGATGAAGTGGACCATTGATACTAGACATCAGAAGTAATTCTATGTGATTCTGTGATTCCAGAGGAGGGCCCCAGCTAGAAGATAAAAGACAGCCACCCGTCACAATTGCTTCCCCCATCCCCTTGGTTCTGTGTCACGGGCAGGTCACAAGTGGCTTCAAAACTGATTTTTCTGAACCATGTTCCCTGGAGTATGTCTCTCCCTAAGGGCATGAAGGGGCCGGGAGAGATTTTTCCCATCTACATCATTTTTTCCAATTTGTCCAAATGAGGAAAAAATATTTCAGACATACAAAAGACTCACAATAGAAATGAACAACCCTCAGCTTATGAGATGGAATTGAAGCTCTTTGTATCCCTCCCTGATTGCGTAGAGGTGTGAATTCTCCTGATAAGGAGCTCTGCCCTACCCCCTCTGCTCTGTGGATTTGAAGGAACCAGTTCCCACATACACCTGCCATTTTCGAAAAAATGAGTGCATTGCCTTAGGGATCCCCTGCTTTCTGCCCAGAGTAAGATCTCATCAAATGCACACTTGGAGAACGTTCTCTCTGCAGAATGAATCTCTCTCTGCCTCTCTCTCCCCCAGGTCAGAAATGAAAACAGGCTGAGCTGGGCAGATGGGGACCCTTGTTGGAACTTGATCTGGGTAGAAGAGGCTGGTGGGTGATGGAAGCGACCAAGGGGAGACCAGGAGAAGGCTGATTTTAAATACCTTTGGGAGGAGCCCCCAGAGAGAAATGGTTCTTGAGAAATAGGATCAGGGGTAATATTCCAATTATTTGACTGGAGTGTGTTGCATGGGCCTCAGCAGACCTTCTGGAGCACTTTCTGGGTGGCCTACGCTGGGTCCAGTTTTTCCCTGTACCTGCTCAATTTTGGGAAGTCCAGTCATGGTAAGGAGGGCCTGGAGCCACAGGCAGGAAAGGGACTCGGGGACTTGCTAGAGCAACTATTTGCCAACTGGTTGAATATATTTTAATATTTTTACAATCAAAGTAACCTGAGCTAGAGTGGCAAAGACATGGGTCCTGATTGTAAAGAGCTGGAGAAAGAATGTTAAGGCAGGGCTCATACTCAAGTGCAGAAACTTCTATTTCATCATGAGTTTTGAGGGGCCAGTTTTGTCCAGACCACAGGAAAAGAGGCAGTTTTCTGACATCGGTAGCCATTTCAGGAGTCCTAAGGGTGTGGATTGGGCTTCCCAGGTGGTGCTAGTGGTAAAGAATCTGCCTGCCAACACAGAAGATGCAAGAGATGCAGGTTGGGATGATCCCCTGGAGGAGGACATGGCCACCCACTTCAGTATTTTTGGCCTGGAGAATCCCATGGACAGAGAAGCCTGGCAGGCTATGGTCCATATGATCTCAAAGAGTCAGACACGACTGAAGCAACTTAGCACGCATGAACGGGCATGGGTTATACCAGCTGTGGATACATGCTAAGTCACTTTAATCGTGTTTGATTCTTTGCCAGTCCATGGACAGTAAACCACCAGGCTCCTCTGTCCACGGGATTCTCCAGGCAAGAATACTGGAGTGGGTGGCTGTGCCCTCCTCCAGGGGATCTTCCCAACCCAAGGATTGAACCCTCATCTCTTCTGTCTCCTGCATTGGCAGGCGGGTCCTTTACCACTAGCGCCACCTGGCTAGCTGCCTATAATCCATAAATCCTATGGTTTTCTTGGAAATAGAGAACGTTTTCTTTAAAAGTTTTCATTAGTTGTCCACATTTTCAAATGGGGAAAATCCATGTAAAAATCTGAACTTCCGGTTTCTCTTGCAAATCAGAGGAGGCCACTGTCAGCCCAGCACCAGCCTTACACAGTGCCCAGAACAGGGTGGAGCTGCTCACCCGGATGGTGTGCACCCTCCAGTCGCCCAAGTCCCTCTCCAGCCCACTTCACTTGCTCATGTTTCCTTTCTGACCCTGAGTTTTTCACCCCTGAGAAAATAGAAAAAGCAGAGGATTTGAAGCCAGAAGACCTGGGTGAATGTTTCGGTCCTGCCCTCTCTAGCTCATTTAACCTCTTGGAATCTCACTTACTCCATCTGTCAAATACAGGTCATAATAATTTCTTCTTCAACAGTGGTTGTGAGGAGCAAATAAACTGTACAAATCACTGAGAGGCAGGACCACATAGAGAAAAAGGACAGAGGCATCCGAATCTGACCACATTTAAATCCTGGATTTGTCACTGCCAGCCTGAGTCACCCTGGACCTATCCTACAACTTTCCCATGACTCGTTTTTATCATCTGTGAAATGGGCTTGATAAGATATCAACCTTACAGGCTGTTATGAGGATTCTGTGGATTAGCATCATATATGCTGTCACATATACTCAATAAATGTACATCATCATCATTATTATTATAATAACTCCTACTATTTGACCTGCTATTTTTGTGCAGTGAAAAGTTATGCCGCTGGATCCAGAAAGATTATCTGTCTGCAGAAGAGCACAAGATTAATCTCTTTTCACCCAGAATATCATCCCAAGGGAGAATAGATGATAAGTTGGAAAATTATTATTTGAGATAATTTTGATGTCAGTAAAATAAAAGCCAATCAGTGACAATTAACGTGTTCAGTGGGGCTCTTTGGGGGTACTTTTTATACAATTTCCTCAATTGCTTCAGGAAACAGAAAACCCAATGGTACAACCACTCTCCGCTCATCCTTTAAGCATCTTCCTAGAACATCCTTCTGTTGTAAGCAGACAGCAGAGCTGTATGCTAGGGACAAAATAAAAAGGCTTAAACCATCTACCTTGGGCATCTTTAGTGGGTGCAGAGCTGTGATGGAAAGCTTAGACTGTGCTCAGAACCACTCTTTCATCTTGGAACAGTAACATGACCATGCCCCTTGCATTCTGAAACAAAAGCAAAGGCTTTCTCCCCTGCATAGAAGTAATCTGGGGAGAAGTCATCTTAATGGCCCATCTCTGATAGGAATAAAATGAACCGGATGACAAATACAGGTCAGGCAGCCTGAGAACTTGCCAAGGATGGAAACCAATCCAACGCTTCCCTCTGTGATGAAAATCCATTCCCTCAATGTATTATGCCCCCTCCCTCGCCCATGACCCTGTTCCCATCAGGCTGTGCCCATGGTGGGTGCTTTTGAAGTCCAGCCAGTGGCCTCCCATTTCCACTTGTTTAGCACTTACTGCAAACCACGCCAGCCCCAGCGGCATAAGCCATTATCATTTTTGCCCTGAGAGAGAAAAGCAGAGATCTAAAACAGCTCTAGGAAATCCAAACAGGGAATATTTAAAATACCAAAAGGACGGGAAATGGGGTCGGGGGCATTTCTTTAATTTGCTTCTATTGAGGCAGCAGCAGGAAGAGTTTTCATAGGGCTCCAGGCGGAAGGGCTGAGAAAGCACGGAGGGTGCAGGGAGACACAGTGCTGCTGGCAGGAAGCAGGATTTAGAAGGCAGCAAAGAGCAGTGATGTGAAAGCTGAAGCTCCAATACTTGGGCCACTTGAAGAGTTGACTCACTGGAAAAGACCCTGATGGTGGGGAAGACTGAAGGCAAAAGGAGAAGGGGATGGCAGAGGATGAGATGGTTAGATAGCATCACCGACTCAATGGACATGAATTTGAGTAAAGTCAAGGAGATAGTGAAAGACAGGGGAACCCGGTGTGCTGCTGTCCATGGGGTCGCAAAGAGTCAGACATGACTGAGTGACTGAACAACAAAACAAAAGAGCAATGAGGTGAGAAAGGTTTCCTCCTGCCAAAACCAGAATCATTGAGGTCACATGCCCAGACTCATGTGCATGCCCTGCACATCTTGTTAAAAAATATAGACTCTGATTCAGTAGGTCAGGGTGGGGCTCAAGTCTCTGCCTCTCCAACAAGCTCCTGGGTGCTGCTTGGACTGAGGACCACACTCTGAGTGACAAGGGTTTGAAGGCTGATTTTGAAGCTGGAGTTGCACAGTTTTGACTTAGATTGTACCTGTATTTAGAGAGATCTTGGAGTGTCTGATGGAGATTATCGAGGGGCTTTAATCCATCATAACGTCCCCTTGCCGTCAGAATCAAGTTCTAACTTCTCCCCAAGACTTGCAGCATCCATCCCGGACCCATCCGCAGATTATTGGCCCCAGGCCCTTGACCTGTGCATCTCAACCCTACAGTCGAGAAACCAACCATGTGAATTGTTTGCAGTGTCTGAACACCTTCAGGCTCTGGCACTTCTGGGTCTTTGGACATGCAGAGGTTCCTAACATGGAACCTCAACACCCATCTCTCTGGATGGCAAACCTCTCTGCATCCAGATTTCAATTCAGAGGACTCTTCCTCCAGGAAGCCTTCCCTGACTGCGGTGGTTAATTTTATGTGTCAACTTGACTGGACTAGGAAGTGCCCAGATACGTGGTCAAGCTTTATTCTGGGTGTGTCTATGAACATGTTTCTAGGTGAGATTAACATTTGAGTGGGTAGGAACAAGCAGATTGCCTACCCCATTTTGGGTGGGCCTCACCCAATCTGCTGAAGGCCTGAATAGAACAAAAGGGTTGACACTCCTGCAAGTAAAGGACATCTCCCCCTGCCTGACTGCCTTCCAGCTAATACACTCTTTTTTCCTCCCTGCCTTTGAACTTGAACTAAACATTGTTCTTCTTGGGTCTTTATCCTGTTGGATTTTAGACTGGAGTTATACCCTCAGCTATCTTGGGTTCTGAGCTTGCTGACTGCAGATCTTGGAACTTGTTGCTGCTGCTGCTGCTGCTAAGTCGCTTCAGTCGTGTCCGACTCTGTGCGACCCCATAGACGGAAGCTCACCAGGCTCCCCTGTCCCTGGGATTCTCCAGGCAAGAACATTGGAGTGGGTTGCCATTTCCTTCTCCAATGCATGAAAGTGAAAAGTGAAAGTGAAGTCGCTCAGTCGTGTCCGACTCTTAGCGACCCCATGGACTGGAGCCTACCAGGCTCCTCCGTCCATGGGATTTTCCAGGCAAAAGTACTGGGGTGGGGTGCCATTGCCTTCCCCGTGGAACTTGTTAGCCCTCGTAATTACATGAACCAATTTCATATTATAATAATAATAAACTCTACTGGTTTCTACTGGTTCTGTTTCTCTGGAGAAACTTGATGAATGCAATGACCCACCCAGGATATTATCTCTGATTTCTATTGTTCTTATACTTTCAGCTTATACCAGAGACTTCATCTTACACCAGTAAAAATACAACAGTGGTACTTTAGAGCTGCACTGTCCAATAAGATAACCACTAGCCCTATCTGGCTGTAGAGTACTTGAAATAAGGAAGTGTGAATTGAAATTGGCTGTGAGTGTAAAATTACACGTTATAATTTGAAGACAGTATGAAAAAAATTTTTATTTTATTTATTTAAAATGTATTATTTTATTAAATATAAATTTAATAAAACTTGTTGTAATTCAAAAGCAGAGACATTACTTTAACAACAAAGGTTCGCCTAGTCAAGGCTATGGTCTTTCCTGTGGTCATGTATGGATGTGAGAGCTGGACTGTGAAGAAGGCTGAGCGCCGAAGAATTGATGCTTTTGAACTGTGGTGTTGGAGAAGACTCTTGAGAGTCCTTTGGACTGCAAGAAGATCCAACCAGTCCATTCTGAAGGAGATCAGCCCTGGGATTTCTTTGGAAGGAATGATGCTAAAGCTGAAACTCCAGTATTTTGGCCACCTCATGCGAAGAGTTGACTCATTGGAGAAGACTCTGATGCTGGGAGGGATTGAGGGCAGGAGGAGAAGGGGACGACAGAGGATGAGATGGCTGGATGGCATCACTGACTCGATGGGTATGAGTCTGGGTGACCTCCGGGAGCTGGTGATGGACAGGGAGGCCTGGCGTGCTGCGGTTCATGGGGTTGCAAAGAGTCGGACACGACTAAGCGACTGATCTGATCTGATCTGATTGCCTGTTGAAATCATAACAATTGTGATATACTGGATTAAATAGAATATGTTATTAAAATTCATTTTCCCTGCTTCTTTTTCCCTTCCTAATGTAATGACTGCAAAATATAAAGTTGTATGTGGGCTTCCCAGGTGGCACTGGGAAGAATGTAAAGAGGTAAAGAACCTGGTTGCCAATGCAGCAGACTTAAGAAATGCAGGTTCCCAGGGTCAGGAAGATCCCCTGGAGAAGGGAATGGCTACCTACTCCAGTATTCTTGCCTGGAGAATTCCGTGGACAGAAGAGCTTGGCAGACTATGGTCCATAGGGTTGCAAAAAGTTGGACACAACTGAAGCAACTTAGCTCACACACATAAAGTTGCATGTACACCATATGCTTATATTTTTGTTAGATGATGCTGCTCCAGAGCAAGGCACAGTGAAAAGTCTAGATCTAACCAAGCTAGAAATGCTGAAATTTACCAGAGTCTTCCAAACTCCAGAAGTTGAATTCCCTCATGATAGTTTCATAAGAAAATATATCTTAGAGCACTAGAGTAGAAGTGAGCAAACTGCATCCAAGGGGCCAAATCCAGCCTTCCACTGGCTTTTGTAAATAAAGTTTAATTGGAATCACGATTATTCATTCATGTAGTGTCTAAGGTTGTTTTCATGCTACAATGGTAGAGTAGAGTAGTTGCAACAGAGACCATCTGGCCTGCACGGCTTGAAATATTTACCCTTTGACCCTTTATTTTAAAAAACAGTTGGCCAAATCCTGGTGTAAGGCAAAAAAGGTAGATATTGCCGCTCTGGAAGGCAGAGAGGCCAGTGATTGGGTGTCAACTCCACTGCTCATTAGTTGGAGTCTCTGGGCGTATTACTGCAAACCTCTGAGTTTTGGTGTCGTCATCTGTAAGATGGGATAGTTGTTAGTTCATAGTTACTTCAGGGGTTGCTATGAGAATTAAGGGAGAGGATGCAGCTAAAGAGGCTGGTAGCTAAACAATAACTATCATAACTGATATGTCCCTAAGTCTTTATTATTTATTTGTTTTGATGAGTTAGGGATCCTGCTCTGTGCCTCCACAGGTCCCTGCAGGGCTGTCTCTCTCTGTAAGACATTTGTCTGCTCCCCTGAGTGTCTCCTTACCCCAGACTATGTATTCTCTAAGGGCAGACGAGCCTGAGTTTTCTTGCTTTTTGTAGTCTCAGAACCAGAGTCGGGAAGTGCTGGCTGGCTCCCTCTGCTCAATGCCTCTCATTCCTCTTGTTCTACAGACAGTTGAGAGGACCCTTCTTTGAGGGAACTGGGTGGGAATGCGGTCTTCTCACACCGACCTGTCCTCACTGGTCTGGGGGCTACAGAACCCTGAGGGGCTGGGTCCCTGCAGTGTTTAGTTGGACATGTCGTGTCAAGCAGTCTCCACCCCAGTTCCTTGTAGGGTGCCTCTGAGTCATTGAGGGACCCAGAGCAGGCATGCAGATGGGATGAAAGCCTATTTTTATCCACTATTGATCTCTCTTGCTCAGAAACCATCATTATCCTGGTGTAAAATGGCAGCTCCCAATGCAGGAGCCTCATGGTGTCTCTGGCCAATGGATACCCAGCAAATTGTTCCAAGCCACACCAGCCGGAGAAACCAAAATAACTTCACGAGACAGCCGTCCGGCCTGGCCCCACTGGGCTCTCAGAAAAGGGCTAACTTTGACCCTTTCTAACATTATCCACAGCTTTTCTTGTCTTGTCTTTGGGAAAACAAAGATGAAGCTAGTCTCTAATTGACCTGGTGTCTGCAGTTCTTGGCTGTGCCTGGCGGCTGAACAGAGATGAGAGTCCTGTGCCAGCATCAAGCCCGGCTCTGCTGATTCTCCGGGAGCCGTTGGTGGGCTCCAGACTCACAGAGGAGTAATGGGACCTCTGCACACCAAAGGGCATCGGTGACCAAGGAAGAAGGTGATGTCCTTCTCCAAACTTAAAGCCAAGCTACCTTTCCCCACGGAATAGCCTGGAAATGAATCCCTCCTCATCTGCGGGCCCGATGAGCAAGCTGACACCATACGCACCCCGAACTGCCCTGTGGTGTGGGAGTCAGTGAAGGAGTTACAGAAACTTCCTAATCCACGATGTGGGAAGCACAGTCTTGGTCACTGGATAACTTGAGTCCAGTCCCGTGGTTTGCAGGGAAATGTTTGACAACTGACATCAGAGGAAGGGGAGTAATTTAAATCTGTGGCCTTATTTACTGATTTCCAAGGTGTGAATGGGGATTCCTTGGTAGCTCAGATGGTAAAGAATCTGCCTGCAATGCAGGAGTCCTGGGTTTGATCGATGGGTCCCAAAGATCCCCTGGAGGAAGGCATATATTCTTGCCTGGAGAATCTCATGGGCAGAGGAGCGTGGCAGGTCACAGTCCATAGGGTCCCACAGAACTGGACATGACTGAAGCGACTTAGCATGCATGGTGTGACTTAGCTTTCACATGGTGTGAATATTATCTTCATGCCGATATCAAAGTGATCATCTCTCGCAAGCCATTCCACGTTGGCTCCAGCTCACCATGGATTCCAGCTCTACGCCTGGCCTCTCTGTGACCTCAGACAAGTTACTTAACCCCTCTATGCCTCAGAGAGTATAACAGGAATCATATTAGTGTCTACTTCTTAAGATGATCTTAAGACATAAATGGTAAATGCCTGGCAAACACTCTGTGCTGGGCCTAACACATAGGAAGCATCCAGTTAGCACTGGATATTATTACAGTCCCTGGGATTATTGTTATCAAGTTCATAACTGAGTTGGCCAGGCAACACTCATGTGTATATGTACGTACATACAACACTGCCTCTCACTAACTTCTGAAAGTCCAGGCAAGGAGAGATTAGCTTTGGGTGGATCAATCCCAGGAGGCTTCCTGGAGGAGGCAGGATTCAAACCTGGAGGAGGTAAGAGAAGAGGAAAGGAGTGAGTGTAAGATTGGGGATCAGAGAGAGGACATACATAGAGAGGAACACACCAGGGATGAGAGATGGACAGCAAGAATAAGGAGATGAGAGTTCAGCTTAGAGAGTGGGCCCAAACCCACTTAATGCAGACTGGCTGGCATATGCAGGCTGAGCCTCTTGGGGCTTCTAATAACTGGGCCCAGAGTGGAAGCCAGTCCATGGAGAGTCTGGAGCAGGGCACCTGGACCCCTTAGTGTCCCCCTGGCAGGTGGCGTCCTAGAGAATTGGTCTGAGCAGCAGACCCTGTACCCCCAGACGCCCAGAGTTTTCAGAAGTGCTCCATACCCGCCGCCCCAGCCAAGCCCAGTGGCTCTGATTTGGGTAATTGCGAGTGATAATTATCCAGTGTGCACAAAGACCTGGCTTGTTTTCTCATTTGGGTGGGGGCCCAGGGTGGCTTTGTTTGGGCCGGGAATTGTCGTAGGGCCTCTGTTTAGCCAGCGCTGTCTCCTCTTTGTTAACATTCCTCACTAACTGTGGCTCCTCGGGGGCTGGAGCAGAGCGGGGAAGGCAGCACCCAGGCCCTCTGGCTTCCGTGGCCCCGCTCCCAGCCCCTCAAACCCCTGGGAAACCTTGGCCCTGCTTCCTTCTTGCCCAAGCCACCGGGGACAGGTCCAGAAATAACCCAGCTCACCTGGCAGGTGCAAGACCCACATCTCAGGCAATTGCCTTAAACACGGGGAACTTCCCTGGGACTAACGTGGCTGAAAACAGTCATTAGGTGTCACTTTCTATGGCGGCCTGCTCTGTCTCTGGGGCTGAGGGGCTAATTACACACCTGGGGCCATCCCCACCTTGCACAACCCCCAGGACAAATGCTACCTGGGTCCTCCCTCGGTCCTTGGAGCCCACTCCCACCCAGCACTTACACGGCCGACAAATGAATGTTTTTGCCTGTCCTCGGTTCACATAAATAGCCACAAATTCCTATAATTAACTACAGTAAGCTAGGCTGGGATTAAAACAAAGACGGGCTTGTTTACTGGGATGTCCTGAAACAAGCAATTTTCAACATTACAGTGTCAACTACTGTCTCTGTCTTTGTTAAGCAAGGCATTGGGGTAAGGAGGGGGGACGGGCATGATGAATGGTGAGGGACCCCAGCTGGGAGCCGGGAAGGGGTAAGGATGATCATTTCTGATGTTTCAGCCAAAATCCCTTTGTCTACGGGTCGCTGGGCCTCCGAGGCTTTAAGACCCACTCAGCGTCTAGTGAAGGACAGTGGAGTAGGGCGCAGACAGGAAGGCACCCTCTCTTCCTCCCAGACGTTGGGATTTGAAGGTTCCCAGAAGAATTTCTTCCCTCACTCCTGGCAAAAGTGACTCCTTCTACCCAGCCAGCAAAATTCCTGGAATTTCCACTGTTAGCTGTTAAAGTGGAGTAGGGCTTTGGAGACCATCTGGACCAAGCCCTCCTCTTCCAGATAGGGAAAATGAGCTGTTCATCATTACTTGGGAGGTGATGACATAGCAGGACTTGACCTCTAGTTTTCTGATGACGAAGGGGTCAGCAAACTAGGACCCACGGACCAAACCTACTTGATGTCTTGTTTTGTCTTGTTTTTTATTTAACAGCCTGAGAGCAAAAATGTAAGAGTTGTTACACTTTTCAATAATTGAAAAAAAATTGAAAGAAGAAAGTGTTAATCACTCAGTTATGTCCTAGTCTTTGTGATTGCATGGACTGTAGCCCACCAGGCTCCTCTCACAAGAATATTGGAATGAGTTGCCATTTCCTTCTTTAGGGGATCTTCCCGATCCAGGGAATGAACCCCAGTCTCATGCATTACACTCAGATTCTTTACCATCTGAGCCACCAGGGAAACCCAAAAGAAGAAAAGGCATGTGAAAATTCCATGGGGACTTCCCTGGTGGTGCAGGGGATAAGAATCTGCCTGCCAGTGCAGGGGACACAGGTTCAATCCCTGGTCTGGGAAGATCCCACGTGCCTCGGAGCAACTAAGCCAATGAGTGACAACAACTGAGCCCAGGTGCTCTAGTGTCGGAGAGTCACAATTACCAAACCCACGTGCTGTAACTACTGAAGCCCGAGGGCCTAGAACCTTTGCTCTGCAAAAAAACAAACCACTGAAACGAGAACCACAGTTCCCAATCACCGCAACTAGAGAAAGCCCGAGCAAAGCAATGAGGACCAGCGCAGCCATAAATAAATACATAAATAATTCTTTAAAAAAAAAAAATTCCATGAAAGTTAAGTGTCGATGAAAAAAGTTTTACTGGGACATGGCCTCTCCCGCACTTACAGCTTGTCTTTGGGCACGTTCAAGCTACATGAGGTCAGTAGTTGCCTAGACTATATGGCCCACCAAGCTGAAAAGATTTCCTATCAGACCCCTTGGTTCCTGTGCTAGTGCATTACAGGCTGTTCTATTTTAAAAAAAAAAGAGAGACAGAATTTCCTTTTTCAAAAGTTTGTTTTCTACTTGGAAGTCTTTCTTTGAACAAAATCTTGGGCAGATCCTTGATGTGTAAGGCTTATCAAAAGGGGAGCTGAACTTTTTAGTTGGGTGGGAGTGTGCTAAGAACCCTGAGGAGACTTTGTGGGCTCCCTGAGCAGGTGGAAGACTGAACCCCCAGGTAAAAATAGCATCTTTTGCTAAGGCTTTCTGGTCCACCCTGAAGCGGCAGGGTTGTCCACATGGCCTGCATTATAAGCATCAGTGGACAAGCCAGGTGTCTGGACAGATCCACTTCAGAGACAACTTGTAAGGAGACTTTTCTGTTGGAATTGTCTTACTCCGCAGGGGTTGGACAAATGAATTTAAGATTCAGTAAATATTTCCTGAGCTCTTCCTCTGCTAGGTGCTGTTCCAAGCTTTGCAGATCTCGAGATGAACATCAGGTAGAGTCCCAGCTGGGGTTGACGTTCTAATAGGAGGGACAGAGTCTGAAGATATTAGGTAATTAATGTCAAGTATGGAAATCAACCCTGAATATTCATTGAAAGGACTGATGCTGAAGCTGAAGCTCTAATGAAGAATGAAGCTCTTCATTAAAAGACCCTGATGCTGGGAAAGATTGAGGGTGGGAGAAGGGGGCAGCAGAGGATGAGATGGTTGGATGGCATCACTGACTCAATGGACATGAGTTTTGATCAATCTCCAGGAGATAGTGAAGGACAGGGAGGCCTGGCATGCTGCAATCCATGGAGTAGCAAAGAGTCGGACACGACTAAGTGACTGAACAACAAAGTTTACTCATAAAGAAGAAAAACCAAGTAAGAGATTAGAGAGAGATGAAAGTGTAATGCAAAATATAGGAAAGAAGGAAAGACTCTAAGAAGGTAAATTTGAGCATGGAATGAATGGCTGAATGATAAAAAGAAAGGAAGAAAGAAGGAAAGAAAGAAAGAGTAGAGAAAATCCAGACTTTGGAAAGAGCGGGGGCAGGCTGGCCCACACAGTTCACTAGAGAGAAACCTCAGGGATCCCCAGAGAGGGACAGATTGGATATAGAAAGAAAACCTTGAAAACTTGTAGATTTGTGTTGGTGAGGGGTGAGGTGGGGCCTGCAAACACAATCTTATAACCCTGTGCCCCATCACTTGTGATCCTAGTCAGGCTCCTGCAAAAGAACCCCAAGGCAAGACCAGATATCCAAGGCACAGAGAAATTAATGGAAAATATCCTGGAATCTAGGTCCTTCAACCCCTGGGGAAGACTTCCAGGGAGGGTCAGCTGCTGGGAGTCACAGGCAGTGATTCCAATTCACACTCTGCCTCACTGCCACATGTTTGCAGTCTGTACTCTTGAGTAGAACTCACTAGGTCCAACTCTTCATCCATGGATGTGTTACTCTTGATGATTCGCCTTAGTGGTGCTGCCATAAAGACAATTTGGTGCGTGACAAGGTGACAAAGCTCACAGAAAGTCAAGAATGTGTTTAGTGGCCACCGAGCAATGACAAGGGCTCCTGCAGGTGCTTCCCCCCGGGCTAAGAAGCTGCCGACCCATTAGTCTGGGCCAAGAAGGCTGAGCCCTGTGAAAGCAGAGGGAGTCGAGAGATTCTACCCAAAGTGACATTCTGCAAGTCACTTACTCTCTCAGGGCCTCTGCTGGCAGATTCTGAAAAATGGGGTGAAATGAACAATACATCCTCTTGGGCATGCTATGCAATGTCAGAGAAAAGATGCGTACAAAGCTCTTTAAAGGTCCTTAGAGAGAAGTGCAGGCATCACTGATGATACTATTAATAGTGGCAGGTCAGTGAGCCTCTGGTCTGGCCAAGGGAAGGTCATGACCTATTGGAACACCAGGGATCTCATTGGACAACAGGCCATATGTGCAGAAATTAAGACAGGTCCTCTGGTTGCCTCGGTTCAAATCTCAGTCTGGGTTCCAATCCCAGCACTGATACACAGGGATCTTGCAATTTGGATCAAGTTCCTTTATTCCCTGGGATCTCAGTTTCCTCATCTATAACCTGGAGATCATAATGGGGCTAACTTTACTTAGGGTAACTCTACCAAAACTGCATTAGTTACATAAATAAAGTCATGAGAAGGAGCTTAGTTCCTTAATACTAACTGGGACCACCTCTGCTGCCCAGGGCTCTTGAGAGGACAGTGTGGGCTCTGCTTCAAGAGACAGCTGAGCACATGGGGAAGATCGTCTTACTCTTATCTGGGGGAATTTGGTGCTGGTGGGGCCTTGCTTCTTGCTTCTCCTTCTTCTGGCTGGGCACAGCATGGACCAGCCAGAAGGAGAAGCACGGCATCGGAACTGACCAGATATGGTATATTGGGTTGGCCAGTAAGTTTCTTCAGGTCTTTCCATTACCTCATCTGAAAAAACCCAAATGGACTTATCGGTCAACCCAGTACCTTGCAGGTTTTCTTCTTCACCAAATTGTCTGCTAATGTTGAGCTCCAGGCATTAGTCTAAGTACAGATGGGAGCCAACAGCCCAGTCCCCTGCCTCTGGGAGCTGATATTCTAGTGGGGACAGATGTAGAGAGATACACAATAGTTTGCCGAGAATGAGGGGTGCTTTAAAAGAAGCGAGAGCAGATAAGAGGCTCCTGCCTGCTGCCTGCTTCAGCAGGGAGGGTGAAGTTCTCTCTGAGTAGGCGACGGCCGAGCACACGTATCCTCTCTGACCCTCGGTCTCTTCATCTGGATGGCTGTGTGACCGGAAGAACTGAGCAAGATGTTCGCTCTGCTCATCTTGTCTGCTGACAAGGTGCTGGGGCGTCCACCCCTAGGCAGCCCAGGGGCTGGCATGAGGCAGGTACCTGGCTCCTCAGGACCAGCCCTGAGCAGAGCTCTTTTTTTATTCGGGCCAAAGGTGCAATTAACAGCCTCCGCTTGGGCCTCACCCAGCCCCAGGGCCTCTGCTCGGCCCGACTGACCGGCAGGAGGGAGGAGACCCTCCCAGGGCCCCTCAGTTCCCTGCCAGGGCTATTTCGGTGGCTGTTATTTGGGCAAGGAGTGGGCTAGTGGCTTGTGGGAGGGAGGGGAGGAGGGAAGATGCTAAAAATACTGAGGCCAGACTGAGGTGACCGGTCTCTACCCTCTCGCAGGCCTGGCCTCCCTTCCTGGGTGAGAAGGGCCTGGTCTTTCCTGGTGGGGGGCGGGCTGCTGAAGGCTCAAACCCACCCAAGAGCCCTTTGGTTTTGGACAATGTTAGTCACGGTTTCCATTAGTAGAGAGGTTGCGGGGAAGGCGGTTAAGTGACCTGTGGAGGTCACACGGCTGTAGGTGGAGGACAGATGTATGAATAGTTGAGAAACAGCTGTAATTGGAACAAAGGCCTGCCTGGCCAGAGTGGCGTCCTGCTGAGGAGGTGGTTGGGCAGAAGTCAGCATGATGGCATCACCTCCTCTGGCCCCATCAGCCCTTTTCTTGTTGCAGGAAGACCCAAGCCCTCACCCCTACTGCCTGTATCCCTTCTCCACACTCTTAATCCCACAGACCGGGACCACCTCCTTCAAGAGGGTTAAAGTGAGGACCCATTCAGCTGAGATCTCACTCTGTTCTTTGCTTTCTTACCTGTTAAACCGGTAAGCCCAGGACACCAGGAGGGAGAAGACTCTTCTGAATCCTGGTTTGGTTGTATGTTGACCTTGGGTGACCTTGGACACATCACCCAGCTTCCCAGGCCTCAGATCTTTGGCTCTGACCACCTTGCAAATGGCTTGTTTGGGTGACTTTCCATGGCTTCTACCAGATGAGAACTCCAACGGAACCGTGGGTTCTTCAGCTCGAAGGTCAAAGTCTACTGCACAGTGAGGCCATCTCTACCCGGGGAGAGAGGGGCCATGGGCATAGGGAACCTAAGGGAATCTTGATGTTAGGATCTAATCAGTCATTCATTTTCACATCTGTCCCATTCTTTAGTTATTCCTTCAAGATTTTTTGAGGAAGCACCACCTACTTTCAGGCATTCATCTAGACAGTAGCAATTCAGTGGGGAGCAAATCCACACCCTAAGTCCTTATAGAACTTACTCTGCAGAAGGAATAGACAGCCAGTGCCCCAGAGGATGAAGCAGTGTGTTCAGAGGTGATGGGGGTCAAGAAGAAAAAGAAAGCAGATTAAACAAATAGGTAGTGTGTGTGTGTGTGTGTGTGTGTGTGTGCGCGCGCGCGCATGTGTGTATGTGTCTTGTTATCATTATTTAGTCGCTAAGTTGTGTCTGACTTTTGTGACCCCCAGGACTGTAGTCCTAGACTGCCAAGCTCTTCTGTCTATAGGATTTCCCAGGCAAGGACACTGGAGTGGGCTGCCAGTTTTTCTCCAGGAAATTCTCCCGACCCAGGGATTGAACCCCCATCTCCTGCATTGGCAGGCGGATTCTTTACCACTGAGCCACCAGGGAAGCCACCATATACATATATGTGTGTGTGTGTGTGTGTGTGTGTGTGTATGAATAAGTATGTTTGTGTGCACATCTGTATATGAGCATATATGCATGTTTGTGAATGTTTAATGTGTATATGTATGAATGTATATATATATATGTGTGTGTGTGTGTGTATGTAATGTGTGCTGAAACGTATTTCAACAATACGTGAATCGTGAACTTCCAGATGTTCAAACTGGTTTTAGAAAGGGCAGAGGAACCAGAGATCAAATTGCCATCAACCGCTGGATCATCAAAAATGCAAGAGAATTCCAGAAAAACATCTATTTCTGCTTTATTGACTATGCCAAAGCCTTTGACTGTGTGCATCATAATAAACTGTGGAAAATTCTCAAAGAGATGGGAATACCAGACCACCTGACCTGCCTCTTGAGAAATCTGTATGTAGGTCAGGAAGCAACAGTTAGAACTGGATGTGGAACAACAGACTGGTTCCAAATAGGAAAAGGAGTATGTCAAGGCTGTATATTATCACCGTACTTATTTAACTTATATGCAGAGTACATCATGAGAAACGCTGGGCTGGAAGAAGCACAAGCTGGAATCAAGATTGCTGGGAAAAAATATCAATAACCTCAGATATGCAGATGACACCACCCTTATGGCAGAAAGTGAAGAATAACTAAAGAGCCTCTTGATGAAAGTGAAAGAGGAGAGTGAAAAGGTTGGCTTAAAGCTCAACATTCAGAAAACAAAGATCATGGCATCTGGTCCTGTCACTTCATGGAAAATAGGTGGAGAAACAGTGGAAAAAGTGGCTGACTTTATTTGGGGGGGCTCCAAAATCACTGCAGATGGTGACTGAAGCCATGAAATAAAAAGATGCTTATTCCTTGGAAGAAAAGTTATGACCAACATAGACAGCATATTAAAAACCAGAGACATTACTTTGCCAACAAAGGTCCATCTAGTCAAGGCTATGGTTTTTCCAGTAATCATGTATGCATGTGAGAGTTGGACTATAAAGAAAGCTGAGCACTGAAGAATTGATGCTTCTTAACTGTGGTATTAGAGAAGACTCTTGAGAGTCCCTTGGACTGCAAGAAAATCCAACCAGTCCATCCTAAAGGAAATCAGTCCTGAATATTCACTGGAAGCACTGATGCTGAAACTGAAACTCCTATACTTTGGCTACCTGATGCAAAGAACTGACTCATTTGAAAAGACCCTGATGCCGGGGAAGATTGAAGGCGGGTAGGACAAGAGGACAAGAGAGGATGAGATGGTTGGATGGCATCACCAACTCAACAGACATGAGTTTGAGTAAACTCTGGGAGTTGGTGATGGACAGGGGGGCCTGGTGTGCTGCAGTCCATGGGGTCGCAAAGAGTCAGACACGACTGAGCTACTGAACTGAACTGAACTGAATGTGTGTATATGTATATGTGTTTATGTATGCACACGTGTGTGCTTGTGTCTCTCTGTGTATGCATGTATGCATTCAAGTGTTCCTATGTGTGTATGCACATATACATGTGCACGTGTGTTTCTGTGTGTACATCTATGTGCACATGTGTGCATATGTGTGTGCATGTGTGACATATGTGTGTGTCTCTCTGTGTGTACATCAGTGTGTATACATATGCATGTGTGTGGTGTGTGTGTGTGTGAGACCGTGTAGGGGGCCTGGGAATGGAGATCAGGAAAGCTCATGTTTGAAGTGGGACTGGAAGGACGTGAGTGTATGAACCATGCAGACACCTGGGGGAAGAGCACCCCGGCAGAGAGTGTGAAGCACAGAGGTGCCCAGGGATCCTGGAGGATACAGAAGGAGAGTCCTCCACCCCTAGTCCACCCCTCTGTCGTGGGTCACGGGGACAGAGGCAGCTCCTACATTCTCTCGCCCATCACAGCACCCTCTCCCCAGGGCGGACCTTGCTCCCCTCTGCGCCCCTGGTGAACCTTCACCCTACAATTACCATCCTCTGCCCAGGGCTATTTCCTGCAGACTTGTAAATAGAACCTCTTTCAGCTCCACACACATTATGGTTTGTCTAAAACGGTGTCAAAGGAGCCAATTTTCCTGAACGGGGACCATTGACAAGAGGTGAAGTTTACAGAGGGTTCCCGCAGGACCTGGGCCTGAGAAGTCGAAAACAAGGATCCAGTGGTGACGCAATCGTCCGGCAAAACCAGCTTGAACAGAGGGGCAGACCTTGGGCATCTCTAGGGTGGATCTTCTTGGGGACTGATAAATAAGATGGTTAGGGCACAACCTGACCAGCTTTATTAGGGAGAGGCCCCAGCTCGGACTCCAGGCATGGGAGGGTCTAGCCGCTGGTCCTGGCCTCTCTGCTATATTTCCATGGACCTGCTTACCCTTTGTGATCAGATGTCAATGAACTTAACTAGCCAGCTGTGATGAGTTGCAGCCATCTTGCAGAAGGGAAGGAGGTTGATGACTGGAGAGAGGAAAGAAGTATGAGGGAAAGGTGAGACGGTTCTAAGGACCCTTCCCCACTCCACCCCGCCAAGCAGCCATTCATGATCCAGGAGGCTCCAGGCCCATGTGATGTAGGTGAATTGAACAATAGCATCCACTCTGGGCAGAAGCACTCCCCAGGCACGGGACTTGGTTGAGTGGAAGGCAGGCTAGACTGGGGTCCTCCTGGGACATGAGAGTGGTGATCTCCATTCTACTGAGGAAGAAACTGAAGTCCAGAGGGGTGTCGCACATCTCATGCTCAAAGTCACATGTCTGATAAGTGGCAGAAACAGGATTTGAACTCTGATTGGCCTCATCCCTAAGCCAGTGAGCCTTCCACACTTGGGAAGCCTCCCAGTCCTGACTCTGCTCTGCCTTAGCAAATCCTGAGAACAGCCCTCTGAGCAGGAACGTCTACTGACCATGACCTTCCCATGGCCCCGGAGGAGCGTCCCGTGCCAGCTCTGCAGCTGCTGGCCGTTTTCAGGGGTCAAGCCTGAGCCCTACAAGGCAGATGCTGCCCGTTTTGGCCCAGGTTCCTGTCTCACTTATGCTTCTATGAATAAAGGTTCAGAGAGCATTTTAGGAACCAAAACCACCTAGTAATCTTCCCTGACTTAAAAAAAAAAAAAAAAAGATGTTCAAGGAACATCCTAACTAGAGAAGCATATTCACTTGGATTATATAAAGATGACCCAGGAAACAGAGGTTCAGCCTTGGGTTCTGGATCCAGATTTACCTCTGAGTTATTTAACTTCTCTGAGCCTGAGTTTCATCATTTATCAAATGAGGAAGATGTTAATATCTACCCTTGTTTATATCCCATTCACCTCAGGGAATGTGCATTTAACTTCTCTGAGCCTGAGTTTCATCATTTACCAAATGAGGAAGGTGTTAGTATCTATGCCTGTTTATATCCCATTCACCTCAAGGAGTAGTTGTTGAGAAATGAGGCAGCGTGGTTAAGATCACAGGTTTTAGGGTCAAACACAGGTGGATCTGAACTCTTTAGCCTCACCATTTCTATCTGTGTGGGCTCTGGCATCTTTGAGTCCCCTCTCTGGGTCTCAGTTTCCTGAGCTGCAAGATGGAATTAAAAATCCTTCTCCAGACTCTCTTCTAAAATGAGTTTGAGGCACCTGAAAAGCAGAAGCAAGGGAGTGAAATGTATCAAAGGATTTTCCTTCTCTCCCTGGGGATTTTTAGTTGTTAAAAGATTTATCTATCTATCTATCTATACATATGTATGTGTGTATACATATATATATATATAGTAAAGTCATGATTCACATACAAATATAAAGTGAACATGTGTCAAAGATTTTATTTAATTCATTAATTAATGAGGCAACAAGCACGACGTTACAGCTGTTCAAAGGAGAACTCGAAGCACCCACATATACAGGGAACTGAGAAAGGGGGAAATGAATTTACAAATCAAATCAGATCAGATCAGATCAGTCGCTCAGTCGTGTCTGACTCTTTGCGACCCCATGAATCGCACGCAGCACGCCAGGCCTCCCTGTCCATCACCAACTCCCCGAGGTCATTGAGACTCACAAATACACACAAAAATAATCCATCCGGCCGGCATTAATCAATTACATTGCAACCAAACAAAATTCATTTGCATTCCAATGGATGAGAAGCATTTGAATTCTTACTAGTTTCCCACAACTTTCAGAGATGTAAAATAGCTCAAAGACTAAGAAATGTGGAGGTCATCCACAAGAAGGAACTAAACAGCACACACAACCATTTATTTCCTGCTCATTTCAAAACCTTTTACAAAATTTTCAGACATGGTTCTGATGCCCTTCCTCCACAGCCCCCCACCACCTCCAAACTAGAGAGCACACACAAAAAAGGTGTGTTGCTTGAGCTATTGGAATCAAGGTGGCAGGGGAGTTTCTTCATCAGTAGCAGCTGCCTACAGAGACGTTTGGAGGGAATTCAGAGCCTGTTCAGCATGGGAGAGAGTGAGTCCGGCCTGGGGGTGAGTGGTACTCAGAACTCTCCCATAGACTGCCCTCTGTGTATCCTCTCTGCTCTTTCCCTTTCCACCTGGCTGGACTAAAAAGGTCCCTGGGGTAACATGGAGAATCAAGTACTGCAAAGGGCAGAACCACAAAAATGAAGGTGCCTGAGTCCCGGAGTGCAAGAGAAATTCCCTGTCAGGATACTAGACACAAGTGAGAAACATATTTTTCTTTGTTAAACTGCTGAGATATTGAAGTTTATCTGTTTTACAGCTGGCATTACCTTATATTATATAGACTTCGCCTATCTGGATTTGAAATTTTGCTAACTTGCTACTTGATCTTGGAAAAGTGACTTCATGTCTCTGCAAATGCACAAAATGAGGATTATGATATAACCATCACAAATTAGATGGGAGATCAAATAAAAGAGTGTATATGGCAGGAGTCCACGCCCCCTTTCAGGGGGACAGTTAAGATCAAAAGCATCTTTTCTCCTGGGTTGCACACAGACAGATCTTTTTACAGTTGATGTGATAGTCTCTATGAAAGAAGCTAGGGTCAAGTAGGAACAGAAAAAGAGAAATGAAATGCTAGCACGATAATGATGGTGGAGGGGTAAGGATGGTGGTAGTTCCCAGAGGGCAGCAGCAAAACCATGTTAATGGGAAAAATGGCCCCTTCTCCACATAGGAGCAAACAGAACTGACTCTAAAGAAGATGAATACCCACTGAGATAGAGTGTGCCAGCCTTGCAGGTAATCTAGAAAGAACACTGGTACACATCTGTTGGATGCAGAGGCTGAAATGGAATCCACACTCAGTCATGAACTTAACTTCATCCCTAGCTTCCTTTTGAGATTTGCAGTGGCTGAGCTGAGAGAGTCCTCACAGGGGTCTATTAAGGACACAGAAAGCATGGAACCTCTTTCCCTTTGTCCTGTAGGAAGCAGAGTATCTTGAGGACTGATAATGGTTACCATTCTTCAGAACTTGAAAATACCTGCCAATGGAGAGATGTGGGATGTATAAAAAGTGTTTTTAAAAGAAAGAAAATAATCGGGAGGAGAAAAGTCACCCATGGTGGTGTGGGATGGAAAAACAATCAGGGAGTCATCTCAGTGAAGTCTGGGTTTGTAAGGACCTTCATAGCACAAGGGAATGAGCATGAGAGTTATGGTTCTGACCAGTCCCTCAAGTGCATCTCTCTCTTTTCACCCCAGTGCTCGTGTGCATGCTACCTCTGCAGTCGTGTCTGACTCATTGTGACCCCATGGACTATAGCCCACCAGGCTCCTCGGTCCATGGGATTCTCCAGGCAAGCATTCTAACGTGGGTTGCCATGCTCTCCTCCAGGATCTTCCTGACCCAGGGATTGAGTCTGCATCTCTTATGTCTCCTGCATCGGCAGGCATTTCTTTACCACTAGCACCGCCTGGGGAGCCCACCTACTTCTAGGTGCAGCCCCCTAATATCATCCTGTGAAAGTGACAGTGAACTTCCAATACCCCCTGGTGTTTTCCTGAGTCACCTGTCTCACAGGCCTCCAGGTGGGATGCTTGCTTCTCATGTGAAGGTGGGGTGGAGTTCTCTAGGCACAAAGTAGAGTCTCTCTTCTGCAAACTGCGTGCCCACCCACAGACACTGGGACACACATCACTGCTGTGAGCAGGTTTACAGCCAGAGACTGCTTCTTGGAATGGAAGCTCAACAGCTCCAAACACATCTGTCATCTTCTCGACCTCCCTGGCTGTTGGAAAGAATTTGAGAACTATGATTTTTTTTTTTTTTTTAAATTTAAACCTTCAGAATGCTTCACTATTAAGCTTGGAAAACTTTGAAGTGGAAACGTACTTGGCAGTCAGCATGGTCTTTTACATAGGTGGCTTTGAAAACTTGCACTCCAGCCATCGAGACATCCATGTTTTCTATTAGACTTCCTTGCTGGCTGTAATCAGTCTCTGTAGAGACTCTGCCATCTCCCCTGTGTGAGTTGCTGGGAGAGGCCTGGGACTTGGAGTGACTTAAACTGGAATTTGCATTCTACACCTACAATTTTTTTTTATCTGTCTGACTTTGAGCAAGGTTCTCTAACTTTCTGTGCCAGAGTTATTTGTTGTATAAAAAGGAGATCATAAAAATCTCCTTTTGTAACCCCTACCTTACTAAGTGTATCAGTCAGGACAGGCTGGTCATGCTGTGTAACAAACAACTTCAAATTTTCAGGGCTTTGAAACAAGAAAGATGCATTTGCTCACACATACTCATGTTTATCCCATTGGCACAGAGCTTAGTCCATGTCATCTTCATTCAGCTAGGCTGGTAGTGGTACCACTATCTGGAATATCCCTGGTCATTATAACGGTGAAGTGAAAGTGGAGAATGGTGAATTAATCTGAACTGTTTCTACTCAGAAGTGCCACATCTATTGATCTGGAAAAGTCATAGAGCCACACTCAATTTTAAGAGGAGAAGAAAATGTAATCCTTCTGTGCCTGGAAGGGGAGAGAAACTGGAAATTTTGTCCAGCAGGACTGATATATACCCTACAGAGTTGGAGGGGGAACATGTGAGAGAAACCTTTAGATTGTGGAGGACTTGGGAATGTAAAGAGTTTTTTTACATTGATTACTATTCTCAGAATATCCAAACCACCTTCTAACGGAGAAGTGACATACTTTCCAATGCCGTGTCTGCTTTTGTGGTTACGTTCACTGGTATCAACAGCTATAATCACTGAGGGCTTAGGAGAAAAGGAACAGAGAGAAACTTAACATAGAAAGATGCAGGGACAACCCTGGCATCTATGCCAGCAGGGTCCCACCCCAAGCTCTGTAGGACCAGTTCTGCCATTTGATTTGATGTTATGGGGTTTCCATCCTTGTATATTGGTCTTTGAGGAGTCTGTTAGCCACTCTACAGTCTTTCATTAATATGTTTTTGCTTGTATTACCATCATAGTTTTCTGTTGTTTGCAACATACCTATAAATATCAAAGGGATATTAAAATAAAAATAATCTGTGTTGAACCTCAGCATCCACAAGAAGCAATCCCCTTCTTTGAAAGGATTGGGTACATAACATATATAAGCACTAACCCAGTGGGACTCATTTTAAAATGAAAGATGGAGGGTGTGACAGGAGATGGAACCTCCAGGGTCCCACAGTGGAACCTCCAGGGTCCCACAGTGGGAGAGCAACATAGTCCAGGGAGGGAGGCAGATTCTGCACCTTTAGGCCTCCAGGGCCTTCCAGTGAAGTAGCCCCCCTGGAGCTGGGCTGGCCTTCTCTGGGCCTGTGTGTGGCAGGTAGGGAGGCGATGAGGCTTGAATGGGAGCTAATAATAGAACTGAGTGAAAAGTCTTAAGGGCTTCTCCAATGGCTCTGTGGTAAAGAATCCGCCTGCAATTCAGGAAGCACAGGAGAGCTAGGTTCAATCCCTGTGTTAGGGAAATGGAGGGGGAAATGGCAACCCACTCCAGTATTCCTGTCTGGAAAATCCCATGGTCAGAGGAGCCTCCAGGCTACAGTCCATGGGGTCACAAAAGTAGAACACAGCTGAGCGACTGAGCACACGTGCATGCATGAAAACTCTGTACCCTAGTAACCCCCCTCCCCCGACTGAGCATCCTGGCAAGGGACACTCCTGGGACTGGTCACCAGGATTCCTGGCATGGGCCCAAGAACAAGCAGGGGTTGGGGCAGCAGCCCTTGCCCCCGGAGCCACCAGACAATCGCTCTGCAGTCCACAGCCCTCCTGTAAACAAGCTGTTGTGCCTGAGAGAACATGATAATAGCAGCCCCTGCCATCCTGCCCTCTCTCTGTGTCGGGGAAGGTCTGCAATTACTGTCTTAACCGATGCAGATATGGCTGGCGGAGGGCAGACATTTCCTGAAGCTGTATACAATTTTTGCAAACTTTTCACTCAACTCCCTCTTCTAGAGCTGGGGGTTCAAGCTCCCTCCCTCCAGTCCCATCCCTTAAACTTCTCTGGCAAGGGCAATGGCGAGGCATGATCCAGGGAACAGAACCGCAGGGCCTTCTTTGCCCACAACTCATATCCATGGCTGCGGCTGAGGCTGGGGGTAGCGGTGGGGGAGGGACAGTGCAGAAAAGTCCCTGTTTAATGATCTCTACCCGGACCTTCACTGTGCCTGGAATATCTCCATCAGAGACTCAGTCCTTTGGTAAAGCATGACTTTCATAAAGTACCTGCTAGACTATGTTTATCTCTGCTGCTAAGTCACTTCAGTTGTGTCCGACTCTGTGCGACCCCATAGATGGCAGCCCACCAGGCTCTGCCTTCCCTGGGATTCTCCAGGCAAGAATAGTGGAGTGGGCTGCCATTTCCTTCTCCAATGCATGAAAGTGGAAAGTGAAAGTGATCGTGTCCGACTCTTAGCAACCCCATGGACTGCAGCCTACCAGGCTCCTCCATCCATGGAATTTTCCAAGCAAGAGTACTGGAGTGGGGTGCCATTGCCTTCTCCATGTTTATCTCTAGAGAATACCAAAGGGACTTCAGAGAAAGTCAATGGTTCAGATGCCTAAAACAGAGCATATTCAAAAGCAGATAAATGCTGGCAAGGGTGTGGAGAAAAGGAAATCCTCCTACACGGTTGGTGGGAATGTAAGTTGGTGCAACTACTATGGAAAATAGTACGGAGGTTCCTTAAAAGACTAAAAATAGACTTATGATATGATCCAGCAACCCCACTCCTGGGCAAGTATCTGGAGGAAACTATACAATTTAAAGACATATGCACACCAAAGCTCTTAGTATCACTATTTACAATAGTCAAAACATGGAACCAACCTAAATGTCCATCAAAGAGGAATGGATAAAGAAGATGTGGTACACATATACAATGGAATATTTCTCAGCCATAAAGAAGAAAGAAATAATGCCATTTTGCAGCAACATGGACAGACCTAGAAATTATCATACTAAGTGAAGTAAGTCAAAAGACAAATGTCATATATCACTTACACGTGGAAACTAAAAAAGTTAGACACATGAACTTATTTACAAAACAGAAATAAACTCAGAGGCATAGAAAACTTATGGTTACCAAGAGGGATGGGGGAGGGTAAAAATGAGGAGTTTGGGATTAACATATACACACTGCTATATATAAAATATTTAACCAACAAGGACCTACTATATAGCAGAAGGAACTATATTCAATATCTTGTTATAACCTATAGTGGAAAATAATCTGAAAAAATATATATTAATATATATGTGTGTGTGTTTATAACTAAATCACTTGGCTGTACATATAAACCTAAACCTAACACAACATTGTAAATCAACTACGATTCAATTTAAAAAAAAAAAAAAAGTAGATCTGCCCAGCCCTGCTCTAGTAACAGTGTTGAGTGGTCTGGATAAGTCAGACCTGAGTCTCTAAACTGAGATTTGGCACCCACTGCTTAGTGTCAGCCCTGCAGGCCTAGAAATAATTATCAAGGACTTGACACAGGACAAGGAGAGAAATTGGGAAATAGAAAAGGAGCCAAGGAGATTTCTGGGCTTTAGAAATGTACTGCTAGTGCCTGAACTGGACCTAGTATTAGCCATCAAATCTTTTTGTGCCTTAGCTTTCTCATCTGTAATATGGTGATGATAACTCCACGAAGCAGGACCAGTTTGGTTATCTTGCAGTAACAAGCAACCCCAAAGCTGCCAACAACACAGGTGTGTTTCTCATTTATACTACAAGTCTGCTGTGCGTCATGGAAGAGTTTCTGCTCATTTTGTTCAGAGCAGCTACCCACCCAAATGTTGCTGGGTGATAATGGGAGGGAGAAAGAACGATAAAGATCTTGAACCAGCAATCATGCTCTGGCCTGTAAATAACACACGTCTCCCCTGTTCATACTCAATGGCCAGATATAGTCTCCTGATCCTTCCAAATAAAAGAAGAGCAGTCCATGTGTTCTGAAGAGAGAATGCCAGAAATACTTGGTGAATAGCGTTAATGCCAAGTCAATAATCACAGAGGGCTTCCCAGGTAGCTCAGTGGTTAAAGAATCCACCTGCCACGCAGGAAACACAGGTTTGATCCCTGAGTTGGGGAGATCCCCTGGAGAAGGGAAATGACCACCCACTCCAGTATTCTTGCCTGGGTAATCTCATGGACAGAGGAGCCTAGTGGGCTACAGTCCAGGGAGTTGGAAAGAGTCAGACAGGACTTAGTGATTAAATGATGATGAATAGTCATATAATGTATTTCTAGAGTTGTTGAGAGAATGAAAGGAACTCAATTTATAAGTTCTATGTAAATATAGGCTGTTTACATTACAATAATAATGGTGGTGGTACTGTTTATTAATAGTCAGGATATTAAAGAAGTACCCAAGTAAACTGTCAATAAAGGGAAAATCACAATTCTAAATGCCTATTAAAGTGATATTGGAAAATTTGATGTCATGTCAAGAAGAGCCAAATCTTGGCTGTGCCACTAATTTGCTGTGTGATCTTAAGGAATATGCTGTTCGTCTCTAAGTTTCCAATTCCTTTTTGTACAATAGCAGTCTTGGATTCATTATTCAAGAATGAACTTGGGAGGCAGGTAGGGTACAAATAAAAGGAGACTGGGGCTGGCTTTAGCTCACCCTCACCGGCTAGGGTGGCATGTACCCGTTGGTGCTAAGCTCAGGAAAATCCTTGACATTGGAGCTGTCTGTGTCAGGCTTATGAATCTCAATCCCTAAATTATGGGTGACAGTGGCTTCTTAAAGAGGAAATGAATTGTTGCAACACAATCCAGCCATGTTGTATCGATATGATTAGCTAGTTATCCATGGAGTGCAGTAATTTGCTTTGATTTTTAAGTATCCGTTAGCAGCCAAGTCCTAATGAGGCGGCTCTAAATTGATTAGATACTCCAAGATACAGCACGGTTCACAGATTGTTTCAGAAAACTGTCAAGATCCTGAGACTGGCATTTCATTGGATTTAATGATTGCTGGAGAAGGTGTGTATCCCAGCCAGATACAATCACATTTGTCAGCATGATCCTTTTAAGCACAATTCAATTAAAGTGTTATTCTCTAATTTTATTAGAACTGGAGCCCAGAGCTAATGCAAACGCCCGATATTGCATCAGGAGGGGAGTGTGCACAATTTAATTTCCCTAATTGGAGTTTAGTGATCTAACATGCTTTTCATATCTTAATTCTTGGGATAATCTCTGGGTTTTGCACCTGCCACGATTCCTTTCATGGAGATGAGGAATCAGAGGCAACCGTTATGCCTGGCGTGGAATCACTGGGTCACATCTGCCTCATTGAAGAGAATTTGCACATCTGGATCCTTTGTTTTTATCTGACCCTTTCCCACTGATCTTGGCCTTGACTTTGATAAAGAGTGTCTCTAACCCAGATATGAACAGCGTTTCCTACCAGGCTGACGGTCTTAGTATGAGGGTGGTGGAAAGAATGTGGGCCTGTTTTGGATCTCAGCTCTATCGCACATGCATAAATGCACCTGATCAATACTTGGGTGGGTGCCTGCTATGTGCTGGATACTGCATCATGGGCCGAGGGTACAAACATGAGCAAATCAGGCGTGGCCTCTGACATCATGGAACATAGCGCCTGCTGGGGAGGGGGTCACAAATAGTAATCACATGAATATCAAAACAACCACCACTGTAAAATAAGATGTGGAGGGAAGGAGCCATGTACGGAAGAGACCTCGTCCCACTGAAGGCTTAGTGTAGGGAGAACCTTCAAAAAACGTGCCATGAAGCCCTCATGAAGGACCCTCCCTCAGGCTGCAAGGGCCCTCCCCCCCGGCCCCACACAAGTCCCAGCCTTCAGATCTTGGGCGGAGCCTCAAAGTAGGAAGAAGCTTGGAACATTTGGGAAGCACAGAGTTGGCTATTCAGTTTAAATGAGTTAGAAAGTGTCAAGGAATTAGTTTTAGAGCAGTAGCTGGGGGCCAGATCCCGTAGGACCTTAAAGGGTCTCAGTTGACATCTGTTGTCCCGATGCCTCAATGTGAGCAATAAATTATAAGGTCACCACTTACAAGTTAAAATGGAGAGGGGTGTTTTACTGCTAACATCATCTAGAATTGCTGATTTGTGGTTGTTTGTCATTTAGCCACTAAGCCATGTCCGACTCTTTTGTTACTCCATGAACTGCAGCCCACCAGGCTCCTCTGTCCATGGGATTTCCCAGGCAAGAATACTGGGGTGGGTTGCCATTTCTTTCTCCAGGGGATCTTCCCAACCCAGGGATCAAACCCACATCTCCTGCATTGTAAGTAGATTCTTTACTGCTGAGCCACCAGGGAGGCCCCAGAATTGCTGATGCATGGAGCTAAAAAAAAAAAAAAAAGACTATAAGACAAATACCTAAAATGTATTAAGCTCTGTGTGCTCAGCCATTATTACTGGCTGTTTTCAGTGGCCGTGGGAGGGCACTGTGATTGTGTCCTTCCTACAGGTGGGAAACTGGGCCTCAGAGAGGCAGGTGCCTGTGCAAGGTCATCAGCTAGTGAGGAACAGGGCAGCGGTTAAAGCTTGCCCTGCTGATCCGTAAGCACTGGAGTGAATTGCTTGTTTTCATAAACCTCTCCTCATTCCCAGTCCTGAGTGCACAGCCTGCTAGAACAGCAGGTACCAGAGCCTCCTCCAGGCCACGCTGAGTGTCCAGCGCCCTGTGGATTCCACAGAGCCCCTCCTTCCTCATCTCTAGACTGGCCTAAGCCAGTCCACCTCCAGCCAGGATTCAATGGCAGGACGCCCAGGGTCTGCCTCACTCCGGATACTGTCACTCCTTGGACCAGGCCTGGCTACATCAGGTTTTGCTGGACTCTGTGGGGAAATAACACCCCAGCAGTGGTCACGGTGGCTTCCCTGGTGGCTCAGCTGGTAAAGAATCTGCCTGCAATGCAGGAGACCTGGGCTTGATCCCTGGGTTGGCAAGATCCCCTGGAGAAGAGAAAGGGGAAAAGCTACTCACTCCAGTATTCTGGCCTAGAGAATTCCACGAACTGTATAGTGCATGGGATCACAAAGAGTCAGACATGACTGAGCAACTTTCACTTTCACCTACTATGGTGACTGGTGCAGAGCAGAAGATTGATAAATATTTTTGGATGGATGGATGCACACATGGATGTATGGATGAATGCATGTATGGATAGACAGGTGGACGCACGCATGCATACATGGATGGATAGCTGGATATGTGGACGGATGCATGCATGCAAGGATGGAGGGATGGATAGGTAGATGCACAGGTGGATGGGGAAGGCCCTCAAGTCAAACAAGACCACACACAAGTTGATGTTTTAAGGCAGCAAAACCAAAAAGCAGGTATGAGAATAAAGGAACAAAGTACTTCCTGGGAGGCTGAAAAAGCAGACCCAACAAGTCTTTGAGGATGGTAAAGCTCATAGAGAAAGGTAATCCATGCATTTTTGACTTAGGACTGGAGCTGCCCTTCAATCCCTGCCTTTCCAGAGGTTGGCAGGCCTTATTTCTCTGGTTCTTGCCCATGTGCCCTCCATGACGCAATGCCCCTTGAGTGGAGCTCTGTTTCTTGCCACTCAGAGAACCCGAATAGAGCAGATGACCCTGGACTCTGTGGCATTTTTTCCAATCTGACGTTATCTTCTTCTTGGTTATCTTATTGAAGTGTCATGATAACGTGGAAAGTAGGCAATCAGCTCCAACGGACAGATGAGAAAACTGAGGCCAAAAAAAGAATTAAGGGGCTCATCAAGGTCACACTGGGAGGTGCTGGCTTTTCCAGAACCAGCTCCCAAGGCCCGGGTCTAGGAGTTTCAGCTCCTCATCACCTTCTCCAGTTTGTCACTGACATGGGTCCCCCTGTGACATCTCAACTCCTCCCTCTGCCTCCAGAGGTAAGACTTGCTAGGCCAAGTCTGTCAGAACAATTTGGATTTAGATGAAAAACTAGGAACTTCTGCCCCAAGCCACCTAATGGGAAGAGAGTGACGAGAAGAGCAAAAAATCCTTCAGAGACAGAAGGGAGGCAAGCAATGTTTTCCTGGGAGTCATAGGTAAAAACTAACACGTGCCTAGGTGTTACTCTGTGCCAGACCATGTGCTAAGTTCTTTACATGAATTAATTTATTTCATTCTCCCCAAAACTCTAGGAGATTGTGGGTGGGGGAGTATTACTGATAGATGAAGTATCCGAGGCACAGAGAGGTTAAGTAACCTGTCCAACGTCATACAGCTAGTAAGCGGTAGAGGTGGGATTTGTACTCACAAGGCCTGGCTGGCGTTAGCATCTTTGCTTTTAACATGCTCTAACTCATTTCTGCTTCCAAACACTCCTGTAAAGGGGTATTAGCAGCACTTGCATTGTGGGGATAGTAAAATTGAGATTCAGGGAAGAAATGTGATTTGCTCAAGGTTTAAGCTTCATGAGCAGCAAGGTGACTGGCTTGGGGACTTCCCTGGTGGTTCAGTGGTTAAGAATCTGACTGCTGATGCAGGGGACACAGGTTGATCCCTGGTCCAGGGACTAAGATCCCATGTCCCTCAGCGCAACCATGCCTGCGTGCTATAGCTACTGAGCCCACGTGACCTAGAACCTGCGCTTTGCAACAAGAGAAGCCACTGCAATGAGAAGCCCACACATGGCAACAAAGAGTAGCCCCCACTCACCACAATTAGAGAAAGCCTGTGTGCAGCAAGGAAGACCCAGCGCAGCCCAAAATAAATGAATAAATAAATAAAATTGTAAAAACGATGACTGGCTTGTTCTCTTTGGGTCCAGGCCAGACAGCGCCTCCCAGGATGGAGACCTGGGATGATAGATGCTGATGATAACAAACATTGAATGTGTACTTACGTGTCAGCCACTGTTCTAAGTGCTTTATAAGTATTAACACAGGTAATCCTTATATAAACCCTATAAAGGAACTCTAATTTATCTCCATTGTACAGATCAGGAAACTGAGGCCCAGAGAGTTTGGGTAGTTGGTCCAGGATCACACAGCTAGTGAGTACTGCAATCTGGCTCCAGAGTCCTCCAGCTTTTCTGCCTTATCTCCTAGACAAAGGCCCTCTTCAGGCTTGAGAGCCACTAACCTGCATGCTAAATTCGCATCTAGGTATCAGGGAAGGTATCCGGAGAAACACGGGCCTCCCTAACTCTGAACAGCAGCAGATGATGTAGCCTGGATCAGAGGTCGGGAGACACCCTCGAGTGGGACAAAACAGAGCCCCAGAAATGAGATGTTCATGTTTGAAGCTTCCCCAGGGGCTGGGTTCACTAATGGAAACCCACAAGATGTGCCAATAAGAGATGGAATGAGGAAGGTGGGCACCTTGCTCTCTCTGCACGGGGGTGACCTTACTGTCAGAAATGATTAGGGGTCAAGTTTGTCTGTGAGCCGGCCTGGGGGCCAAGGCAAGGATGGGGCACAGTGGGAAGATGAGAATGAGGGGTGGACGCTATTAAACCAGAAAGAGAAGCAGACTTAGAGAGGCCAGCAGAGGGAATGGGGAGGGAATGAGATGGAGAGAGAAGGGGAAGAGAGACATATTGAAGCAATTGGGAAAAAAATAAAAGGAGAGAGAATAATTTTGAACAAGCTCTTTTTAATCTCCCCTTCCCCCGCAGCCCTCATTCCCACCCCTATTTCCCTGCCCAGTCAAAGTTGTGATTAAGTTATTCTATACATAACAAATAGAGTGAGACTGGCCTCTTGGAAAATTATTTAGGGAAATGATTGAATTATTTTCTTCATGAGCACTGGTCAAATAAAATGATTCTGCCCCCTTTTCATTCCAAGGTGGGGCTGGAGCAGTGGAGGAAGGGTTGGGGGTCCAGGTTACCGGCCTGCTGGTGGAATTAACTCCTCAGTCTTTCTCTCTCTTTCTCTGACGGGTGGTAAAGATTCATTTCATCTTCGTGTCTGACGGTCCTGGCCGAGGAAGTACTCACGACAGTGAAAAATGGCTTGTGGCTCCAGGAAGGATACCAGAGAAATAAAAGGCAGGTCTCCAGCCTCCATCTGCAAGTGGGAGCCCAGATGCTGGTGCCTGGGATGACAGGAAGCCTGGGGTCTCCCCTGGGACATCAGGAAAACCCACAGCCCTTGGCTCCACGATTTTACGGCAGGAGCCTCTTCTCTTCTACTGGACCCCAGAGAAAGAGAGGTCAAGCCCTAGGGACGCCCTGCCCCAAAGGAGCTGGGTCGGGGACCAAGGCTTATTTATGACACTGCTTGAGTTTCATTTGAATCAGCGAGAACGATGAGTTTGACCCTCCAAAAGAGCAGTTTTTGATAGTACGCTTTTCTCAATGATACTAACTCCTCAATTCAGAGCTTCTAGTTAGAAGTCCTAACTATGGAGGACCAGCCCCTGTGAAAGTCTACGTGGTTCACAACTGGTGATGGGATTTCTTTTTGTTTTCATGTTTTATAGCAACAGTGCTGACTGGTTTCATAATGCTTTGCTGTCTCCTCCTTGAGTGTGGACTCTGCCTTCCTTTCCTCCTTCCCTCTCCTCTTCCTTCTTCATCTTTCTTCCATCCCCCTCTCCTCCTTCCCTTCCTACCCTCCTCTTTCATTTCCTCTCTCCTTTATTTCAATAAACATTTACTGAGCACCTACTCTGTGCCAAACCCTGTTCTAAGCTCTGAGAACCCAGCAGTGAACAAGACAAGATTCTTGTTCTCATAACTCACATTCTATAAAGAAATGCTAGACAATAAACAGGAAAAGAAACAAACCCACAAACAATGCTGCAGAAGATTCTTGAGAGTCCCTTGGACTGCAGAGATCAAACTAGTCAATCATAAAGGAAATCAACCCTGAATATTCATTGGAAGGACTGATGCTGAAGCTGAAGCTCCAATACTTTGGTCACCTGATGCACAGAACCAACTCACTGGAAAAGACCCTGATGCTGGGAAAGTTTAAAGGCAGAAGGAGAAGGGGACAACAGAGGATGAGATGGTTGGATGGCATCACTGAAATCAATGGACATGAGTTTGAACAAACTCTGGGAGAAGGTGAAGGACAGGGAGAACTGGTGTACTGCAGTCCGAGGGGTCGCAGAGAGTCAGACACGACTTAGTGACTGAACAACAACACAAACAATAATACTATAAATCATGTTAAGCACTCTGAGGAAAAAAAAAATGGACAAGTGTCCTGGGGTGGGGCAGGGTGGGATGGAATGGGCATGGAACACAATGTGTTTGGACAGTTGGAAAGGCATCTCTGAGTGGGGTCTGGAGTAGAGGGGAGGTCGGAGGAGATGTGTGTGTAGTCAGATCTTGTGAAAACTGATGTTACTCTGGGCCAATTAGGTGTTTTCGAGCTGCTGTGTGGGAAATGGACATAGAGACAGTAGCCCGGGCAAGTAGAAGCAATGGAGGTGAGGATCCTGGAGACAGAACTTGCTGGGTTGCTTAGGCAATGGAGAAAGAGTGGGATCACCCTGGGATGATGAGAGGGGGAGCACCGGATGAACAAGATGCAGCCCCGTACCTGGCCGGGCAGCCAAGGAAGCCTTCAGCCCCTGGCTGCGGTGGGTGCCTCCATGCCGGCAGAGCAAGCTGAGACAAACAAACACCTTGTGACCTTCCTCCCAAGCTCTCTGGTGGCCAGCAGAGGAATAGAAGGCACTTCTGGTAGAACATTTACTCTTGCCACCCCTGCCGGGGCCCTCTCTGCAAAGTGTTATTACCCCCTTTTTGCACAGGGGATGAAAAAAAAAAAAGATACGCCTCAATTTCCATTGATCCATCCTGAATCAATGCTTTTAAAAAATCTCACGCACATTTGGCTTAAGAGCCAAAGCATGCATTTTATGTTTTGACATGGTGTCATCGATCGGAGGCACGCGTGTGTGTGCCCCACCTGCCGGAGCCCCCCACCCACCCCCCCAGCACCCGGCCTGGTCGCGGTGCGTCCTTAATGGCCTTGCCCCCGCCTGCACCTTCCATGCCTCCCCTGGCCCTCAGCACGGGGCCCTTTCTCAGGTTTTTTGAAAGGATCGATAAGGTGCTGAGGCCTCCTGCTGCTGCCTGTCACTCACCCTCCGCCATACCATAAATTATGTATCTGCCTCGCTCACTCTCTGGCTCTCATTTCTCTGGCAGTCTTCGATGGCTCTGCGATGGTTGACTCTTTTCAGCCCTTTGAGGCAGGGGTGCAGTTAAACTTTAGTGAGGACATGCGTCAGGGCGGCAGGTTTAGGAAGAGCGTCTGGAATGGAGGGAGAGGGAGGCGGCAGCCACTGGCAGTGGGTGGAGGGTGGGGGTGTGGATGCTGGGGCTGGGTTGAGGGAGAGCTGAGCTACATCCGGGGGTCCCGCGACCTTCTCAGTGCGGTGGCAGTGGATCAGGACCAGCCTCCCAGCCTAGGAAGAAGGGACATCTTTCTGGAGGAGAAGGAAGAGATCTCAGGTGGCATAAAATGTCACCTCCTGCTGGGTCTCATCACCTGACTTTTAGACTAACAGGAAATTTTGCTAAGAGTGAGACAAGCTCAGGACAGTGAAGATAGGGTACAGCATCTGTTAACCGGAGAGTGGGCTTGCCTCCCCCAGGAGCCTCCAGACCCCCCCACCTAGAATGCTGAGCAATGTGTTGGAAGAGCAGCGGGCTGGAAGGTCTCTCACTTACCTCGTGACTAGAGGTGAGCCTGTTCCCTTCTCTTAGAGGTATATAGCCAGGAGATCAAAGAAGTTAATACGTGCAATAGCTACCAGTTATTGAGTATTTACTGTGTATGGTCTCAGCTCTTCTTCCCAACAGCCTTGGCACAATCATAGTCTTCATTTACAGATGAGCTAACTTTGGCCACCTGATGCAAAGAACTGACTCATTTGAAAAGACCTTGATGCTGGGAAAGATTGAAGGCGGGAGGAGAAGGGGACGACAGAGGATGAGATGGTTGGATGGTTTGAGTAAACTCCAGGAGCTGGTGATGGACAGGGAGGCCTGGCGTGCTGCAGTCCATGGGGTCACAAAGACTGAACACGACTGAGCATCCGAACTGAACTGAACTGAGGCCGCAGAGCTTAGGTCTGTTAGTTACTCAAGATCACACAGCTAGAAGGAAGGGAGGTTTAAACTCAGGCGTCACCACATCAGAGGCTGTACTCCTACTCACTCCGCCCCGCTCCTCTTTTGGCTCCTGAGGTCCCTTTCTGCTTTCCTCCGCTTTGGTTCTCTTAGAATCTGTGCCCATGGTCTTCGTTTCCCTGCCTCAGGTTAGGACAGGCTTGGGAAAGCGGGCTCTAATGGAAAAGGGGGTGGGGAGAGGAGTTGAGCCTGTAGCCCAGCCATGTTCTTGCCAGGTCCCTCCTCCCTGAGGTTTCTCCTGGTGGCTCAGAGGGTAAAGAATCTGTCTGCAACACAGGAGGCCTGGGTTTGATCCTTGTGTCAGGAAGATCCTCCGGAGAAGGGAATGGCTATCCACTCTAGTATTCTTGCCTGGAGAATCTCGTGGACAGAGGAGCCTGGCAGGTTACAGTCCATGGGGTCACAAAGAGTTGGACACGACTGAGCAACTAACACACACTCCTCCCTGAACCTCTTTCTTCCCCTCAGTCCACACAGCCACCATGTCTTCCTCTCTGCTGATATGGCATCAGTGGCGAGTGGATTGATAGGTTTTCTCCACCTGTGTAGAGGTTTGCAATGAAACCTAGAAAAAGATTTGAGTCAGAAGACCAAGTAATAACCTCTGCCTTCCAGTGTGACCTAGAACAAATCCTTTCCTCCATGTTTACCTCAGTTTCCTCATCGATAAGATGAGTATAAGGTAACACGTGTTTTATGTGCCTCCTAAAGGAGGTGGGAAGGAGGGAGAGAAATGTAGTTTTTCAAGATCCAAGTAGGTCATGATTGGGGACATATTTTGAAGCTCTGAAACATCATACGCATGAAACAGATTTGGTCCAAAGAGTGTTTTATTCTGTCTCCAGGGAGTAAAACCCTAACAGATGCTCTGGGTGACACTGGAAAAGAAACTAAGAAGATAGTTTAGCTCTACAGCTATTATGACCTCTGTCTACTGGTTTTGGGGTCTCACTGAGGCTCCCTCTCTGGACAACAAACAATGTTTTCTGTTTGAAAACAGTCACAATATCTGTGTCCCCATCCCACTGATGAGAGTGGATCTTGTTAAGACCTAGACCTGGCACTTGGACTGAGCCCCCAAACTTCCCAGTCCCAGAGCTGGAATATCTGTTTGTAACTTTCACAGAGCAGGGGTCTCCAACTGTGAGCTGGGAACCAAACAGAGAGACCCATTCATTTGGTATTCATCTATCTGTAAAGTACTTAGTCCAGTGCCCAGCACATAGTAGGTGCTTTATAAGTGCATGCCTTCATCGTTTATTCATCCTTTCCCTCACTCACTAGGTCACTCAGTCAATCACTTTGCACAACCCCAGGGGGTGACATTACATACGTAGGCACGTTTCTCATTCTCTCTCTGAAACCAGACACTGGGACAGGTACTTCGGGCTTCACAGGCTAATAAAAGAGAGTCCCTCCCACCACCAGCCCAAGGATCACACAGTCTGTAGCAGAGGAGATGAAAATGCCTATGTATCCATGCATGCTTAGTCTCTCAATCATGTCCAACTCTCTGCAACATTTTGGACTGTAGCCCACCAGGCTCCTCTGTCCATGGGGATTCTCCAGGCAAGAATACTGGAGTGAGTTACCATGACTTCCTCCAGGGGACCTTTCCAACCCAGGGATTGAACCCAGGTCTCCTGCACTGCAGGCAGATTCTTTACCAGCTGAGCCATGGGGAAGCCCTGAAGATGCCTATAAACATTAGTAATTCTTACAGAAGATAGAAAGCAAGAAACAGCACTTATTAGAAAAACAGAGAGTGGAAGAGAAGGGTGAGTAGGAGGAGAGGGGATGAGGGAGGATCTTAGTTGCCTTCAGGGCTCAGTCAGACAAGTTGACCTAGGAATCCACAGAAGTGGAGAAATCTTGAAATGCCTGCCCCACCTGCAGGGGGCAGCAGTGACCCATCTACAAACCATTGTTTTTGTCCAGGAATGTGGGACCAGGATTGACAGGTCTTTAGACTCTTTTTAAAGAAGGTGGAAAACCACCATTTGGGGTACCATTTTCTGATTTTTTAAAACACAGTGCAGGTCAAACAAAAGGGCCATTAGTTTTCAAATCCAGGTTTGAGCTTTGCAAGAAGGAATCAATTCTTTCCCAGGGAAGGCTTCATGGTGGCATTTGAACCTGTCCTTGTAAAACTGACTTGCAAGATGGAAAGAAAAGATTGGCAGGATCCTTAGAGAGAATCTAGTTTCTCTATCTCACTTCATAGATTAGGAAATTAAGGCCTGGGAGACTGGCTCCTTTTAGTTGCCAGTTGAAAGGAGATGGGGCAATGGGGAAGAGTTTGGAAGAATAGGTTGGAGACAAATTGCAAAGCCCAGCTTTGCAAAATTGAATGCCCAGACGGGGAATTTGGGTTTGTATAAGCATGCATGCTTAAGGGCTAACACTTCTGAACACTTACTATGTGCCAGGCCCCATACACTATCTCATTTAGCCTTCACAGTACAATTACTATCATTCCCATTTTACAAATGAGAACACTGAGACTTGTTAGTTTAAGAAACTTGCCAAGATCACATAGCTGGTAAATGGCAGCACAGGTCCTCAGACCTAGGTCTTTCAGACCCCAAAATTTGTGTTCTTGACCACCAAGTCCTACTACTAGAGAAAAATGGAGCAATGGATTTTTTTCAAAAAGATGTTCCATTACCTAGACATATTTTTTAATTCTCTAACTCCTTTACTCCCAGAGCCCTGTTTTGTTTTATTGACTTGAAGATTAGGTTTCCACATTTCTTGAGAAGTCTCTCCCCGCCCCTTTTTAAACACAGCTGTCTTTGAGGGTGGGGAGGAGGAGTATTTTAAACAGGAGTTGTTTAACTAATTGCCAATTATCTCTGAATAGGGTATGGTTTCCAACAGCTGTAAGGGATTTTGGTCTCCATCCATTGCCTACTGTTGCTGGTACTTGGAGTGTGTTGAGATATTCTTGGCCTCTTGCTTCAAAGGGACAAAACCAGTGCCTCACCCTGCCTCCATTCATGCAAACAGTCTCAGCCCGGCTTTTCACTGCCTGGCTGGCCTAGGAGAGTGCTGACTGCTTCTCTATGAGGAGGTCTGTAAAGACTGTCAGTCTGAGTGCAAGTGGCCTGGTACCTGTGAAGGCAAAATACTTCCCCAAGACTTGGTTCCTGGGCTGTCATTTCACAGTACTTTTTAACATCTCCCTAGTGTGTGGAGGATTCTTGTTGAAATAGGAGACCAGACTTTGTCTCCTCCATCCTAAATCTAGCAGAAAGCTCAAAAGAAATTAATATGAGACGTCAGAAGAGCCCAGTGCAGATGGGTGATGTTAATTGTCCCTTCTGGCTCTGTCTGCTGGATTCTTGGGATCCGGCCGAGGGGCAAACCTTTGTAAATGTTAATCTCCTTATGCTTAAGATATCATACTGCCTTTGATGTTCCCAAACATGTTCACTCCTATCTTGGTTGAGGGTGTGTGGCCCAGACAAGCCAAATGCTTGTTTTGTCTTTCGTCTTCCTCCAGGAGGGCTCAATTGATATATGCTCACCTTCAGCTGAAATATGAACAAGCCCCTCTTCAAAGCCAATGTGGTATTGGGAGCAGGGGAAGACAGTATGCAGTGACACTCAGAGCCCCTCTACCTCTATATCCAGAAACCAAACTTAATTGGCACCATTTTCTTATTCAAGGCCCATTGAATTCAAGTGGGTTGAATTCATGTGGATGGCCCTGTTACGAATCCCTCCAACACTATAGAAAGGGGAATAAAAGAAATATTTTTAAGAATCTATGTGTATAGTTAAGGTAATGCTGATTGCTATAACTTTTAAAGACCAAAATTATATGATGGCTCAAATACAATGGAAGTTTATTTATCCCTAATGTCAAGTCCAAAATGGATACTCCTAATTGGAGGGGTCTTTCCTCCAAATTGTGATTCAGGAGCCCAGATTCAATGCCTTGTGGTCCTTTCATCTTCAGCAATGGTTTCCAAGTTTGCTGTGCTCATCTGCTGTGAGCTGTGGAAGGAGGAGGAAGACGTGGGGAAGGCACATCCATTTCTTAACTGCTGGTGCCTGAAAATGAGTCATATCACTTCCTGTCATTGGTAAGAATGAGTCACATGACCTCACCTAGAAGGAAGGCTGGGAAATGTAGGTCTGGCAGTGGCTGCCTCTCACTAACAGCCTATACTACAGAAGTGAGAGTATGACTCTTCGGTGGACATTTAGTCCTCTGCGACGTACTTGAACCTTGAGAAGACGGCTGGGACACAAGAGGAAGAAAAACAGTTAGAAGGTATGGTTTGAGTTTCAAAGTCTGGCTGTGTCCTTTTGGGTAGGTCACGTTCCCTTTCTGAACCGTGGTTTCCTAATCTGGAAAACGGAGATGGTATAAAATGGGAAGAGATGATAAGGGTGACATTCTACCTGTGCCTACCCACTAAGCTTGGATATTGGAGTATTTTAGGGAAAATGTGATGCAGTTGATGATTTATATGGATTTCAATTTTCACTGAAAAAAGAAAAGGAAAGAACTAGCAATATGGGGTTTGCATTCCTGGATGGTGACAACCAGCCAGTACTGAATGTAGAAAAGGCAGCATTAGGACGCTTAGTTGCCACCACTCTCATTTGGCTTGCTTGCCCATCTGTGTGGCCTCTCTGGCCACGTCAGCTGGGAAGTTTGAGACTCTTGAGCTGTGCAAGTATCATACCTTTTCGTAAAGATGATCACACTCAAGCTTCAGGAATGTTTTACTTCTTTTCTGCTTTCCAAAGAACTTAGTCATCGCCAAAGCTTCACCACAGCTGCAGAATCTCGTACATCATCTTCATTGACTGATAAGCTCTAGAAATTGCATATTAACAATGAAGGCCAACATATATAATTCTTCTGTCAATTTTTTTTAAATGTTGGCAGAGTATTGTTATGACTACCATAGCACAAACTTCAGGATCTTGTTCATCTTCCTAAGATAATGAATGGGCATTCCTGGAGAAGGTTTTGTTTCAGAATGCAGAGCCCTGTGAATCCAATAATTTGCTTAGGAAGTTACCTCCTGCTGAGGCCAGTGCTAGGGAGGCCTACTGACTGACAGCTGTAATTGATGGGCACTGCTGATGATGCCAGGGACATGGCCTTGTGGGCCAGGCTGGTGATCTCCTGGCAAGGTCCACTTGAATATCACTGGGAAGGCAGGAGATGACCAATCATGGATGCCTTTTAATAGTCTGTTGACAGAAGTTAAGAAATAGAGTTATATAAGACTGCTGGGCAGAGCAGGGCAGCTGTGGGAAAGGAAGGGACAAGGAGCGGGAAGAAGGAGAAAGAGGAGGAGAAGAATGTTTCTGAATATATTATTCAGGATAGGCTAAGTTATGCTGTTATAACAAATGACCCCAAATCTCAGTGGCTTAAAACAACAAAGGTTTATTTCTTGCTCACGGTGCGTATCCATCGAGGGTCAGCAGGGGTCTCCGCTCCATATTGTCCTCAGCCTGGGACCCAGGATGATTGAGACTCCACCATCTGGAACATCATTATGGGAAGGAAAAAGAGAACGTGGTGAATTGTGCACGATGTTTAAAGACCCACCTGGAAATAACATGTATTTCCTTGGCAAAGGAAGGCATATGCCCTGCCTTTCTCAGAACCAGTGGAGAAGAACAATTCTCCCACATGCCCAGGAGGAGAGAAACTGAAGAGTTTGTGAAACAGCTTTCATATATACCTCTCAGAGGATCCAAGATTCTAGATATGGAAAGGATCTGTACTTATTGGGACAATTTGGGTTGCAAATATAGAAGGTGAAACTCAGACTACTTAAATGAAAGGAAATTTATTGACTCACAAAACTAAAATTCAGTGGCAGGTCTGTCTGTCTTCAGGCAAAACTTAATCCAAGGGCTCAAAGTCTCTAACATCTGGTCTTTTATCATCTCTTAGCTCTGTTCCTGTCCTTGTAGACTTTGTTTTCAGCTCTTTACAGACCCCAGTTAAAGCTCCATGAGAAAAAAGAGCCTGTACCTCTCTTCAAATTTAGTAAAAATCTGAGGCTTCAATCTCAATCTGGACCATTTTGGGTCATGTGTACATTCCTAAACCAGTCACTGAACCCAGGGGGATGGAATGTTGGGCAGCCTTAAATCATATGTCTAGCCCTAGAATCAAAATTGAATTAAGTTCATCAAAAGCATTTAGACCCAGCGGTGAAGACAGATGGTTCCCAAGGGAAATTTAGAATGCTGGACTAGAATAAGTATCCAAAAATATACACAAATACAGTTATGCATATCTACTACAGGATGTAGAGATGCTCCAACCCAGGGGCTTTCCAAGTGTTGTTTCATGGTTGTTAAGCCTATACTAGAGTTCCCGTGCTCTCCAAGCTCCCATTCAATTGGAGTAATTGTGCTCTGTTAAATATTAGCATTCCATGTAAGATTTCTTTGGAACTAAAAAAGTGGGATTCTCTGCTTAAAAAAAGGGGGGGGCGCTAAACAACATTGGTCTTTGGTTCCACCTCCTCATTTTAAAAAAGTTGAGATTGAGATTCAGAAAGAGTAGCAGATTTCTCTTCATGTCTCATTGGCCAGAATGGGTCACCTGACTTCCTCATTGCAAGGGAGCTTGGGAAAGTGAGCATCTGGCAAGGGAAATAGAATGATGACAACTGGCCCAGATATAAACGGTCCATCCCTTTGGGCTGGGCACATTGCCACTCCACACAGAGGTGGGGTTCCTTTAGGAAAAGAGAAGAAAGGAAATGGTTCTCCAGGAGCTGTCAGCTGTGTTGGTGTGAATCTGATTTCATGGAAAGTTTCTTAAGGTTAGGACTGTGTCTTGTGTTTCTGTTTATCCCCCACTGGTTTGTGAAATTTTCCTGCAATGATCTCTTTTAGTCCTCAAAACAATCCTATGACTTTTAAACTGTCTATCTAGAATGGACCCTTATAACTATGATTGTGCCCCATTTTAAAGGAAGAGGAAACCAAACTTCAGAGATGAATTAAGTACCCAAGTTCACATAAGTAGGTAGTTTTGCTTGCCCCTTGCTCTGCTCCTTTATCACTGAGGGAGGAGGGAAATTTAAGCACAAATCTTTCACCAGCTAGGGGTTGACTGTAGAAAGATTGGGGGCAGACAGTGAGAACTGGGGCATGGCAGAGGGAACAGCATGTGCAAAATCCCAGAGACAAAATAGTACATAGAAATGACAAATGGTTTTGTAGGTTTAGAGCCAATAATTAAAGAAATATCATACTTAGGAGTTTAAGCCTTTATGAGGGCAGTAGAGAACTGATAGATATTTTAGGCAGAAGAATGATATCATCACATATCCAATCTATCTTCATGGGCAAAATCAGTTTCAGGGAATAGGACTAGATCTGGGAGGCTACTAAGGAGATGAGAGATGACAGTGGCCTGGATTCCCGCGTTGGCGACAGGAAGGAAGTGCAGACTCAAGAAAAAAATTAAGGACGTTGAATCCACCAAATCTGAATCCAGATTTGGTAACTGGAGATGACAATCTGGAGAAGACAGGAAAAGCTGAGACTGGGTCTCAGTTTTCTAGATGGTGGTGCCATTGGCTAAGGTGGGGCAGGTGCGAGCTGAGGGTGAAGGGCAGGAACCCAGGCATTCTGGCTCCGGAGGCTGCATTGCTCATCATGATGCACTCTGGAGGCCCTGTGCTTGTCCCCCTGTAGGGCTCAAGACTGGGCCACGGGTATTAAGGGAACCCTGATCAAAGTGAGGAAACCTCCTTCATTGGGTGTGGGTACAAGTCCTCACCCACCAGTTCCTCACCGTGCAAAGAACACCAGGCATAGGTGAGGGCCACTCACCAGGAGCAGGTAGTGAGCCCCTTGCTCATCCTGCCTGGAGCCCCTACCTTTGCCTCTCCCCTGCACCCAAGGTAAGACACCTGGGCCCTCAGATTTCCAGAATCTGGCATGCATCTGGTTCCTTTCTCCATCTGTATCCTCAGAGAATTACCTGGATGCTCTTATCCCTACTACCCTGAAGCTCAGACGCTATACCTGGCACAGTACTGAGGGGAAAAGAACAAAAATCAATGGTTTCAACATGATAAATTCATCCTAAAACTTGCATGGAAGCATAAATACTGCCAAATAGCCAAGCTGAATAGTTTTGAACAAGAAAAGCAAGAAGGAAGGACTTCCCTGATGCCTCTTTCCCCAGCAGCACCTCCCCTGGAGAGGAACAGTGTGGGGCTGGAGCCACTGAGAAAGTCCTGGAAGCCTCTAGAAGAACTGAACACAATCTCTGAAGGGCGAGTGGATTTGGACAGGTGACTGGGTGGTTGTCCTGATGCCAAGGAACCAGGCTGGGGACAAGTGGCTTGGAAAGTGACTGTGTAGCCAGTGTGACCAGGGCACAAGACACCCAGGAAAGGGTCTGGTCACAAAGGCACATGGGGTCAGATGGAGGAAGAGCTTCAAAGACAGAGAGGGGAATCGTGACTTCTATCGGTTGAAATGTAGCTTAGATTTTGTCACTCTCCCACTCTACAAGCTTCTGTAGCTCCCCTGGCTACTGTCTCCTGGATAATAAGGCAAGAGCATGTGGATGGAAAGATGGGAGAGCGCCTGGAGACAGAGAGACCTATTAGGAGGCTGATGTCACAGTCCCAGAGGGAGAGCACAAGGGCCTGAAGGTGACAGGAGGGAGGAAGGAAAAGCATACTATTCGGGGAGGGATTTTGTGAGATGCACACCAACACCCTCCCCACCATCACCCTGGCCCTCATCACAATGAGGATCACAGCTTCTCTGCAGCATCAGATAGCATTTCAAGCTCAGCAGATAGCAGGTAACTTATTCTACTCACAGTAGAATTGAGCCACAAAGTAGCCAGAAAAACAACTACTGCCTAAAACTGTAAAGAACACACAGCAACTCCCTCCTGGATCCATCTAGGCACAAAAAACAAGAGTCAGATATTCCTAGGTTCATATCTCACTTTGACACTGACTCAAGCAAGTAAACCTCAGTGTCCCAGTTTCTTCACCTATAAAATGGGCCTAATAATAATACATACTCCCTAGGTTTGATGAGGCTTTACTGAGCTCTTGGATGTAAAACCTTCAGTAGAATAACTAGTATACACTAAGAGCTCAATGAGGTAGCTATTATTATCAATAGCAAAATAATTGTTTAGGTATTATGCTAACCACTGTTCTATGCAATTGATTAGCAGCTTTTAGCAAAGGAATAGGTGTTGGAATTCTCAAACATCACTTATCTTATCATCAAGGTGGAGACGTGATTAAGAAGTGTCAGAAGAGGAAACAAATTTCATTCCATTCAATTCAGGAAGTTGTGACTTGTCATTCCTAATTATAAAGTAATAGATAGACGGACAGATAGTAAATCATAAAAGCTAAACATTTGAAGTACTGACTACTTCAGTAGTGAGTTGTGGTCCCTATTTGAAGTACTGACTGCTATTTTTTAAAATAAAGAAAAGCCTATTCTATCTCCCTCCAAAAGTCCATGGTTTTGTGACAGAAGTCCATGGTGTCACCTCTAGGAGTTTTCATTATTCAGCAATTTTGGAAATGAGTGATTGATGTAATTAAAGTTATTGGTAAAGAGGGACTCAGTTACTGTGGAACAGATGAGTCAGCAGAAAGTTTAAGTAATGAAATAATGTTCTGAGGAGTGATTCTTAAAATAAGCTATTTTTTTTTAAACTCTAGCCATTTTAACCATTGCTGGTCAGCAAAAAGATGTGAAGTAGTTAAGAACTGGAGAAAACATGCTACACAATTTTAGACGTTCTCAAATGAAGTCATTTTCAATCATAGGAAACCATATATAATAAGCAATAATGGTAAGTGCTCACATTTCTTGAGAGTTCACCATGGGCTTCAGTGGGCTTTGCATCCATTATCTCATTTAATCCTCACTCTTGAACATTTGGGATTCCCGGGTAGCTCAGCGGGTAAAGAATCCGCCTGCAATGCAGGAGACCCCAGTTCAATTCCTGGGTCAGGAAGATCCACTGGAGAAGGGATAGGCTACCCATTCTAGTATTCTTGGGCTTCCCTGGTGGCTCAGCTGGTAAAGAATCCACCTGTAATGTGGGAGACCTGGGTTTGATCCCTGGGTTGGGAAGATCCCCTGGAGAAGGGAACAGCTACCCACTCCAGTATTCTGGCCTGGAGAATTCCATGGACTGTGTAGTCCACGGGGTCACAGAGTTGGACACAACTGAGTGACTTTCACTTTCACACTAACATTTAAACAAGCAATGAGGTAGGTACTGTATTATTCTTATTGTATAGATGCAGATGCTGAATTTCAGAGAGGCTAAGAAACTTTCCCCGGGTTGCACAGCTGACAGAGGGCACAGATGGGAAGGGAATCCAAGAAGTCTGGCACGCAATCACCACAGATCCCGGGCCTCTCTGTTTAGATTTCCTGATTGTCCAGTCTGGTTCTTCAATACACCCCAGATAATAGAGTACAGTCAAGATGTGAATTTCCATCTGTCTGACCCCACTGCAGTTTCAAAATTCATATTTCTATGGGAAAATCCAAGTACCCTGGCTTGGGGTGCATTTCTTCATTTTCACGTCCATTGACATGTATTGAATACCTAGGATGCTCCAGGCTTTGGTCTCTATGTTGGTTCTACAAAGATGGCTAGGGCAGGAGGACCTTCAGGAGGGTATGTGATGGTCAATGTGATAGATGCTGAGGCTCACACTCGGGCTGTGGTTGGGAGAAACAGTTGAATAAGACTTTCAGAAGGATCTATAGGACTTGAGGCGTGCATGCATGTGAAGCATGGGGGAAAGCAAACTGCTGGCACATTTCTAAAGTCTTTCCATTGGCTCACTGGATGAAGGAAGGCAAGAGAAACCAAGATCCAGAGTGAGGCTAGGAATGGGAAGGAGGTGACTTTAGTTTGGGACACTTTTTTTCATCTGTCATTTTATAGGGCTTTATTCTTATATATAAAATATATATATAATTATTTTTATTAAAGTATAGTTGATGTACAATATTATATATTATAGGTATACAATATAGTATTCACAAATTTTAAAGTTTATTCTCTATTTATAGTTATTATAAAAATATTGGGTATATTCCTCATGTTGTACAATATATCCATGTAGCTTATTTTATACCTACTAGCTTGTATCTGCTACTCCCCTACTCCTACACTGGTCTTCTCCTCTTCTCTCTCCCCACTGGTAACCACCAGCTTGTTCTCTGTGTCTATGAGTCTGCTTCTTTTTTGTTATATTCACAAGTTTGTTGTGTTTTTTAGATTTCACATGTAGGAGACCGGGGTTCGATCTCTGGGTCAGGAAGATCCCTTGGAGAAAGGAATGGCAACCCACTCTGGTATTCTTGCCTGGAGAATCCCATGGACAAAGGATCCTGGTGGGCTACAGTCCATAGGGTGGTAAAGAGTCAGACATGACTAAACAACTCACACACACACACACACACATAAGTGATATCAGACAGTACTTGTCTATTTCTGTGTCACTGATTTCACTTTCTGGCGTAATACCCTCAAAGTCCATCCATGTTGTTGCACATGGCAAATTTTCATTCTTCTTTTTAATGGCTGAATAGTACTCTACCGTATATATAGAAATTAAGGAAATATAGACATTGAGGAAACAATCCCATTTACCATTGCATTGAAAAGAATAAAATAACCTAGTTCGGGACGTTTTGAATTTGAGTTATTTGAAGTCCTTCTGGCTGGAGATAGAATTCAGGTAGTGAGATGAGTGCCCTGGAGCAGGGGCAGGGGGTGGCACTGGAGGTAGGCCTGGGGCGCTGCAGACCATTGAGAGGTGTGGCAGAGCTTCTGGGCAGACTGCGGAGGGCCTACACAATAAACAGGCTAGGCTGAAGGTCCTCACCCAGAGAGAAAAGGAAAGAGGGGGAAAGGGACAAGGTGTACGTTTGGGGTGGGGACCTAACTTCGAGTGACGTTACAGCCGGAAACCCAACAGCCCTCTACTTGGTAGCACTAAACAGAGTTCCCATGTGTCTCTTTGGCCAGCTTTAGGAAGAAGGGGAGAGAGATGGGGACCTCCCATTTGTAAGCATCTGGCAAAGAGGGCGCTGAAGGGGCAGGGACCTCTCAAAGGGCAATGTATTCATGTCCTCAAGCTCACCCACCCCTTCCCCAAACTTTGCTCAGAACTAAAGGCTCTAACTCTCTTCTTGCCCTGCAGAAGGAACAGAGAAGGACTAGAGTCTTTCATGGTGTCAAAGAGCATATTGGTTTGTAGATCTTAGCCTCTTATCCCTAAAGTGTACACGCTCAGTCATTAAGTTGCCCGACGCTTTGCGACCCCAAGGACTGCAGCCCTCTGGGCTCCCCGGTCCATGGAATTTTCCAGGCAAGAATGCTGGAGTGGGTTGCCATTTCTTCCTCCAGGGAATCTTCCCGACTGTTCTCGAACCCTGGTCTCCTGTGTCTCCTGCATTAGCAGGCAGATTCCTTACCACTTTGCCACCTGGGAAGTTCTTAAACCCCCTAGAATGAACTACAATAAAAGAGACTCAGGCCCTGCAGAACCAGTGGAATGGAAGGAACCAAAGCTTAGCTGGTTTCTAACGATCCTCCCATCTCGGTCCTGCTCCTGCAGAAGCATGCCTCGAGATAAGGGCTACAGTACATGCTCAGCCAGGCTCCTCTGCCCATGGGATTCTCCAGGCAAGAACACTGGAGTTGGTTGCTGTGCCCTCCTCCAGGGATATTCCCTACCCAGGGGTGGAACCTGCGTCTCTTACATTGCAGGTGAATTCTTTACCCCCTGAGCCATCTGGGAAGCCATAAGGGTTATAGTGCAGGGGATTAATTAGGAAAGAGCATGGGGGAGTAGGGTGGGGACAGGAAGCAGGCATCTCTGACTGCTCTGTCACCAACCAGTTGCATGATCTTGAGCAAATGGTTTTACTTCTCAGCGCCTGAGTTTCCATTTCTATAAAATGAGCAGTTACTATTTTTCAAAGTGTAGTAAGCACATTTCTGGCAGGGGGAGGGGGAGGAGGAGACACACAATCACGGGCAAAGCAGAAGGCCTGGGGTCAGGGGAAACCTCTAGAACAACCAGAGACCCTGAGAGATGCCAGTTGCCTTCGAAGCCAAGGCAGCCAAGAACTTCACTAAGTTAATTAGTTTTGCGATCATTGTCTTCCATTGATGACAAGTGATACTAGCTTTTCAGTGACTGTCATGGTATAAGCATTCCTTTCAATAGAAGGAAATGGTGACAAAATTCAAAGGAAATTATTCTGTAAATAGTAGTTTCAAGAGCCAGAGGTGATGATGAGTATTAGGAGGGTGGGGCTCAAATGAGTAAGTTTCAGGGAATGCTGAGCAAGGTAAGGGTTCTTTCCTTGTAATTTTGAGTTCTATGGAGTCTTCTCAGATGTTTTCTAGAAGTTGTCAGGCATTTACCACCAGATTCAATGAAAAAAATTAAAAGAAGGTAGGAAAGAAAAAAACAAATCTGGAGAGAAAAAATAATCTCCACCAACCAAAATAAACCAGGCCAACAATTTCTACCACATTCTTCATGAAAGTAAAGAGGTGGTATTTATTCCAAATGAGCCCTTTTCTCCAAGTCACCACTCATCCACTCTTTTATGTGATCCAAGAGAGTCAGTCTTCAACTAGCCATGAAGATCTTTGCACGTATGAGTGTTTAGAAGAAGAGCCACCTGTTACCACAGGATGTAGATTTAGATGCTGGATACAAATAGAAGGCAAACAAAACCAACCAATTAACCAACCAACAACAACAAAAAAACTTGTGGCTTAGATCTAAAAAAAAAGTCTCAGAAATGACAACTGTGTGGTAAGTCTGATGTCAAACTGTGTTAGCTGGGAAGGTGTCTGGTATGTTCTGAAACTGTGAGGGTATTTGGAATCTAGGGCTAACAGATGTCTCACTCTGCTCGAAAGATGTTGAGATGATGTTTCTAAGGGCCTGTGGGTTCCCTTAGGGACAAAGCCACTGATAGTTTTTACAGGAAAAGAAAAAATCCCCAAGCTGACGACCATATATAAAACACAAGGACTCAGGAAAAGGATTGAAGGGTTGGAGGAAGCAAAAAACAGTCAAACGGAGACATCAAAAAAAAGAAGAGGAAGATGGAGAAGGAAATGGCAACCCACTCCAGTAAAATCCCATGGACAGAGGAGCCTCGTGGGCTACAGTCCATGGGGTCACAAAAAAGTTGGACACGACTTAGCAACTAAATGACAAGAACAAAATTTTTTTTAAGTTTTTAAAAAAGAAGAGGAAATACAAAATAAATGCATGAAAGACTCATGATTGAAGTCCTTGTCTCCAACTTAAATCTGTTTGCTAGAAGTTGCTCTGTAAAATGACGGGTGAAGGCACATTCATTTTTTGCTTGCATTATGTGAACTCATTGTGGGCGGGCAGGCAGTCACTTCCAACAGGAGAAACGAGCAAATCTTTTCAGATGGCAATTATTTAGGGAAGTAAACACTCCTTGGCAGGAGCAGGGGTCCTAGTCTTTCCTTGCTGGTGAGTGTCTGGGGGGGATGACATACTCTCAGCTTTTCCCTCATCTGTACTTCACACACGGAGTCCTGAGGAGGCAGCCCGTCTTCCAGCAGTGTTGGAGGAGGGCTAAGATGTTTCCCGGTCTAGCCTAAAAATATCTCCCTTGACAGCCTGTCATAGTGTCTGAGATTCCACCATTATAAATTCATTCCTCTCTGTTAAGGCATTTTGTTTCCAGGAGTTCTCGGTTAAAATACAGATATCGGCGAGATCTTAGCTTGGCTGAGACAGAGGGAGAGAACACAGCCTACGTGTTAGGAGACTTGGTTTTCCATTTGGTTCTGCCTATAGACTCAGTGCGGGGAAGGCAATGGCACCCCACCCCAGTAATTTTGCCTGGAAAATCCCATGGATGGAAGAACCTGGTAGGCTGCAGTCCATGGGGTCGCTAAGAGTCGGACACGAGTGAGCAACTTCACTTTCACTTTTCACTTTCATGCATTGGAGAAGGAAATGGCAACCCACTCCAGTGTTCTTGCCTGGAGAATCCCAGGGACCGGGGAGCCTGGTGGGCTGCTGTCTCTGGGGTCACACAGAGTCGGACATGACTGAAGCAACTTAGCAGCAGCAGCATAGACTCAGTGGGGCTTCCCAGGTGGCGCTAGTGGTAAAGAACCTGCTGCCAATGCAAGAGATGTAAGAAACAAGGGTTTGATCCCTGGGTCAGGAAGATCCCCTGGAGGAGGGCAAGGCAACCCACTCCAGCATTCTTGCCTGGAGAATCCCATGGACAGACGCGCCTGGAGGGTTCACCATAGGATCACAAAGAGCTGGACACGACTGAAGCGACTTAGCACACATGTACACATAAACTTACTATGTGAGCTTGGGCAAGTCATTTTCACTTCCTAAACCTCAGTTTCTCCACTGATTTTTTAAAAAAAGAAAAGGGAAAAGGAGAAAAAGACAGGAATAAAAAGGGAACTGACCTAGAGAGTTCTGAGATCTCTGGTGTCAGGAGGTACAATCTGTTCACTTCAGGGTTTGGCCCGGGCACCAAGTCCTTTGCCACTGGATTGCCAGCATGTTAAGAGCAACTCCTTTGGGTCAAAGGACTTGGGTATCAAGTCAAGGGAGTATCTTACTTCCCCCTTCTCTGAAAAATACAAATCCCTGCTTCTCCCTTAATGTTGGCCATCTCAGCATATGGCAACTCCATGCCTCTGAGTTTTCAGGTTCAAATTCTTGAAGGCACCCAGAATTCCATTTCTCTTGTTCCCAAGAGTGTTTATAGATCCAACCCATCCGCAAAACTTGTTGACCCTACCTTCAAAATATCACCCAGACCTGACTGCTTCTCTCCATTTCCCTGGCTACCATGCTGATCCAAGACTGGATTCCATCACCTCTCCCCAAAATTCTCCATCAGCTTTTTAACTGGTCCCTGTGTCTACTCTTCCCCTTAGAGTCTCAGCTCTTCATACCTGGGGATGCCTTTAAAATATAACTTAGATCCTATCTCTCCCCTGTAAACCTTCCCTCCCTCACTTCCTCCCTCTCTGTCATAAAATCCAAAAATCTCACATGGACCTATGAGGCCCCATATAATGTGAACCTGGCTTTGCCTTGGTCTAATTCTCTCCCTCAAAAGTCTTCTTGCTGTTGCTCAAACTTGCTCCTACCTTAGGATCTTTGCACCTGCTATGCCTTCTGCCTGGAACTCTCTCCCTCTGATTATCTGCCTGTTCTTTTCAGGTGGTTCAGTGGTAAAGAATCCACCCGCCAACGCGAGAGATTTAGGAGACTCAAGTTTGATCCCTGGATCGGGAAGATCCCCTGGAGGAGGAAACGACAACCCGTTTCAGTATTCTTGCTTGGGAAATCCCATAGATAGAGGAGCCTGGCAGGCTACAGCCCATGGGGTCACAAAGAGTCAGACACAACTGAATGAAAATGCATGCACGGGCACCTATTCCCCCAGCTTATCCACTCAAATGCCCCTTCCCAGGCGATGCTTCCCAGACTGCCTGGCCTTAATTTTTTTCCTAATGCTCATCACCTGGAGATGGTGATTAGCCATTATTACACTTATTTGTTTACTTTCTGTCCTTCTCTCTAAAATGTAAGCTCCAGGAGGGCAGGGACTTTGCTTTGTTGCTCGCTACATCACCATCACCTAGAACAATGTATCTGGCACATTACAGATACTCAATTAACGCATGTTGGAGAGAGAGACAGTAATGGTTTAAGTGGAGCTGCACTAATTGCACTAATATGGAGGCCAGCCTAAGCTTTCCACTGGATGGGCCAATGCCAAGGGCTTCCCATGTGCTGCTTCAGCAGGGCAGCAAGTCCTGAAGAGACAAAGGTAGAGCCTGTTGTTGGGAGATGTGGGTGGGGCGTTGTGGGGGGTACAGGTAGGTAGGGGAGGCAAAGACTCCAAGCTGAGTTTATAAGTTTATGGGCTGCAGGTTTTTGATTCAGACTAGGGGAAGTAGCCAAAAGGCCCTCAGGACACACTCAAAAGACAGGAAGGAGCCTGTAGAGAAAGGGTGGGTTATGTGTGAATGAGAACAGCTGTGAACTGTCCTGTGGGCTAACCGGAAACTCAATTCTGCCCCTGTAGGGGATCCCAAGCCAGGTCTAGTCAGCTCCCAAAGGTCAGAGCTGCCTTCTCAGGCTCCCCACTGCCCCCCCTTAATCAAGTTCTAGAGAGTAATATACAGATGCCAGGGAAGTAGGGATGGGAAGAGTGCTACAGGACATCAGCCACGCTGGCAGGATTTTCCCCAAGTCAGAACCCAAAGCCTCAAGTCTTCCTCCCTTCCTCCCCCACCCTCAGGCCTCCGCTAGCATCTTCAGTGAAGAGAGGTCTTAGGAGAGTATGACCATAATAGCTATATCAAAGGATGACCACATGCCACCCATTAGAATCCTCACAAAACAGGTGGTACAGGCCATTGTACAGCAGGGGCCATTGAGGTTCAGAGAGGTTATGTTATCTGCCCAGGGACACACAGCTTATTAAATTGCAGACGTAGGATTGAGTCACTAAGGCCAAAGGGCCCAACCAGTAAGCTATAATGCCTCTGGACCACAGCCTACATCTCTATGCTGCCTGGGGTGCCCTGGTCACACTCAAGTCCTGGCTTCTAGAAAAATGGAGCAGGGCTGTCCACCTCTGAGCCGGCTGCCACAGGAGTCCCTCCCGCCACCCCCTCCCCCTACACTAGAGCCGACAGCCTGCTGGGATGGTGGAATGGCTGGAGCCCACACCCCAAATACAAGGCTGGTCGGCAAAAGGTGGCTAAGGAAAGGAAAGCGCCCAGGGCCAGGGCTGGATGCAAATGGAAATCCTTGAAGACGCTGAATCCTCTGAGGTAGAACCCCAGCTGTGTGGAGCGCCCCAGCTGTGTTGAGCGCCTCCGACAGGCCGCTGGTGCGCACCGGAGCTCTCCAGCCCTTGTTTGATGAGCAGCGGCCAATAAATTCATTAATCATCATTTTATGCCTCATCAAACCCCCTCCAAGACCCTCCATGGGAGTTACACAAATTAGCCCCTGAAAAGACAGTAATTTCAGTTTAGCGAGGTAAGTGCTTTCTGATGGGCTCCGCGCACAGAGCTCTCCTGACAAGCCAATCCATCAGCTCACTGGGAATGGGGCGCGGCCAGGCCGCCCGGACCAGCCGGCCCTCACCAGGCCCAGCCCTGCCCAGTCTAGCTTGAGACGGCTACCTGGCGAGTGTCTCGGCCTAGGGCGCCCCCTTTCCCCAGCTCTTTTGCACCCATCCTCCGCAGTCTGTCTCAGCCGCCCTTTTGCCCTCACCCACCCCTACCTGCTCCTCTACCCTTCTAAGCAGAAAAGAAACTGTAAAACCGAGGATCAAAATCGGGTAACGAACTACTGCGAGGGTTAAGGAGACAGACATATTGATGCTGAAGTTCTGAACTCCCGCCCAGGGGAGGGGAGAACCAAGTAGCCCTTACCCCTCACACAGTCTGGATGTTGGGGTTCTGCGACCCTTTGAAACCATGGAAGGGTTATGTGTATCGCTGGCATACTTTATTGGGGAGAGGGTGTGTCCTTGCCAGTCCTGAAAGAAATTCCCGGATCAAAAAGAGAGCCGTCTGGGAACAGAGAAGAGGTTCTCCGCGCCTGGAAGGCGGCTCCATGGGACCCTGGTGTTTGGAGGTGGGGGACACGCCTGGCCTTTTTCGTGGTCCTAGCCACATGGGGTGAAAGACGACGCCTGGGGAGGGGAGCAGGAAAGGATTTTTCCATCGAATGGGTCTGGCCAGTAGGACTCCAGTATAGACAGTAGAGTATGAAAGGAAGAGGGGAACAAACCGCAGAACATTGTGGCGAATGGTTGGGTATTTGCAAGCGCGAAGCCAAAGCCGCGCCTTCTCACTTTCTGGTCCTAGTGCGCCGAAGGTACCAAGCGGATCCTAACCGGCGGGCAGGAGAGATGGACGAGGAGCCGCGGTCCAAGCCGAACCCACTGACCAGCGCGCACGGCCGCGGAGAGCTCGAGCGCCCGGCGACGCGCCCCTCCTTCATTAGCTTCCCCTCCACGCCGCGCTGCCTCGGAAAATAAGTTAGCAAACGGGGAGCCGTTTATCTCTTTTATCTTGGGGCCTGATCCAATTAAATAAGTGCACATTTACATTTGCATCCATCAGGCGGGAGCACTGAGAGCCCGGGGTTTGCTCGGAGCAAATAAAAGCAGATTTCACTGGGAAAAGTGGCGTCTGGGAGCGCCGGGCTTCTCCGGGCGCCGGAAACGAGCGCGGCCCGGAGGGCGGCCTTGGGGACCTAGGGTTGGGGCTTGAGGCCGACTGGAGGCCAGAGATCCCCAATGGACCGAAGGGACCCCGGCTAGGGCGGGGTGTGCAGCCGGAGCTGCCTCCCGGCCCCCGAGGCGATCCTGTTAGGCCACAACCTGGGCCCCACCTGGTGCCTGGGACCCAAGTCGCATTTAGAGCGAAAACGAAAAGGAGAACCTCTCCGGCCTGGTCCAAAAGGGAGACCCGCGGAGTGGGTCTACGGACAGTCCGGCAGCTTTGGCCAGTTTAGGGGGAAGAGCAGGGGGCAAGATCCGGGTCCGGCCGATTTCCCTCCTATTCCGCTGCCGAGAGGCAAAGGAATGCGAAGAGCCAAACAGAGGGCGCGCCTCCCGCTGTCCCCCAACGTCTCCTGGCCCGAGGGGAGACCAGGGGACACCTTCAGGAGGGGTAGAAGTCATGTCCAGGTGAGCACCTCCAGCTTTGCCACGCCGACCTCATTAAAGATGCGCTCTAAACCGGGTTTGAAGAATTCGAGGGTAGTTTTATTTTTCCCTTTCCTAAAGACGTCTAACCCACAGGCCAAAAGATAGAAATGATTTTGGGGGGCCGCGGCTGCGTGGTAGACCCCACGACATGCCAAACCGCAAATAAAAAACTGTGCGGGGGCCCAGAAGCCGGCAGTGGGAAGGCCCGCAGAAACGGAATGCGTGCCCCTAAAGCCGAGCGGGAGCACCCGAAATGACCTGGCTGCGCGCGGCGGCGGCCCCCACCAGCAGGCTGCTCTGGCCGCCCGCAGATTGCTCAACTCCCTGCCGCTGGTTTGTAGACTGTGCCCCAGCCGTGGCAGGCATCTGCAGGGTTAATCCTCTTTTGGTCGCAGGCCCTGTTTCCCGAATCCCCAGTGTTAACTGGGTTCTGGGTCCTAGGCTGGAGCGAGTGGGATGGCGGGGGAGTTTACATTTGACCCTCTTGGGGTCCAGAGCTAAGGACCCCGCGGCGGGGGGGGTGGGGAGGGGGCATGGCCGGGTGTCGCCTAACTCCTCCTCTCTACTAGCCGCAGGGCTCCCGGGGACCAGTAGGCGGCGCCCTTCCTGAACTGCATCCGCCTGCGTCTCCCTCTTGGGAGCGCAAGCACATTCCTTTCAGTACGGGCGCTTTGCAAGGGCGTTATTTTGTGTCTCTGCCCGGGGTTGGCAGCTTGTGAGGCGGGACAGGTGGGCTGGTAGGCACCACCCGTTCTGAAACCGCACGCACGACCACCTTACCCCAGCCCCTCAATCTTCCAGGTTCCAAGAGCTGCGTACATCTCGGGGGGAAATGAGAGGGCCCCGAGGGGTTTGCAATCAGGAGGCCTCGCTCGATAAAGTCTCTTCACCCAGGCCTAAGAACAACAGTTAGGGCACTGGCCCCCAGATCCGAGGAGTGGGGAGGAAAAAGGGCCCTTTCTGTAGCCTCAACCTCTCTGAGCCCTCGGGGACTGACTGAGCTGTTGGCTTCTCACCCCAAATCCCAGAAGTTGATTCCGCCGCACACAGAGGGGAAAAGGGAAGAAACCCAGTGAGTCTCCGGTTTGGAGCTCCCTGGGTGGGGGTGGCGGGGACTGACTGCAGGGACCCCACTCAGTGATCCCGCGGCCTCTGTTGCTGGACTCAGCAACTCTTTTGAGAGATTCAGCGACTTCTAGTCACCCTTAGTGCCAGGCTAGCCTCTGTTTGGGTACTGGAACCAGCGCAGCCAAGCGCAGGTGACAAATGCCGCGCAACCCCAGCACCGAGATGTTTTAGGCGCTGCTTCGCATCGCGTAATTTACGCGCCCCAGTTCAAGTGTGCGAACAAACCTTTGGCACAGGCCGGAAGATTTCCCCCCTGCTCTCCCCGCCCCACCGCCCCTTGCAAAGAGCATCGCCTTCGACACGGCCCAAGATGCGGCCAAGCCGAGGCTCAGAGGCTCTAGGAGGGACTTGGAACCTTGCAGACAAGCCACTACTTCTGGGATTAAACGCGGGAGACATGTCTTAACCGCACATACCTCGATCCGCCCGGCAGGCCGCCCCCAAACTGAAAAGTCTCTACACACCAGAAAAAACACTGGTCAGCGAACCCCAGCTCTGCAAAGGAGAAAACCCTAAACTTAATTTGGGGCTTGTACTTAGGGCGAAGTACGCAAAGAAAACTCTAGAGGCCAAGGGTAGGAGGGATGCGGGCAGGGGACAGCGAATTTGGGCATCAGCCTTCCAACCTCTGGCGGTTTCGTTGCCCAGCTGGAGGCGCTTCTCGCAGCCCCTCGTTGGGGAGAAATGCCGCGGGCTCCCCGGTGCCCGGCTCCCGTTCCCAGGCAGCCCCCGCGGGCATTCGGCTCCCAGCCCCGAGCCTCGGCAATCAGACCCGGGAGGCCCGCGCCTCGTCATTTGCATATTCCCGGGAACACAAGGAGGCCTGTAATTTTCTTTTTAAAATCGTTGGGCAGGGTTTAGGGCCAGTGCTTCCAAATCCCGCAGAGTTGATGTCGTCCTTAAACTCTCTCTTAAGAGAAGGGGACTGGCCTATTCTTCTGACTTTTTTAGAAGAGAAGGTGATTCCTGGGGTTGCATATTCAACAGGGGGGAAGAGGCTGATTGTGAACCGGGCTGTGTGCGCGGGGGGCGGTTGTGGGTGGAGGGGATTGGAGCGCGGGGGGTAGGGCAAGTCATCTCTGGAATTCAATTGTTTAAAAAAAATCATTTATAATTAAAGGGACAAAGTAAAATACGACCGTCTCATGCATATTTAATCATTCACACTTCCAAGTTTGAAACCATTTTCCCTGCGTGAATTTTCTCACTCATTTAAACTCTGAAGTCGACTGCTGTTCGCCAAAACATCTGGACAATACTGGTTTCAAACTTGTTTAAATTCGAATAGGCTAAAGGAGCCCCGTTGCAGGTTTAAAGGAAAAAGAAAAAGTAGCAAAAGTAAAAAGTCCGGTGAAAGTTTGGGCGGTGTTTAAAAAAATCAAGTAGGGTTAAAGTAGTCTTGAGTAGAAATGCAAATATGTGCATTTTGATTTAGCCTAATTAAACCGGTGTTATGTGCAAACACATTCTCTCTACACTCAGGCTTGGGTTTAATAGAGCAAATTAATTTCCCTCGCTGGCGTATGTTTTTGCTCTAAAGCCTCCCCTTCCCCGACCAGTGAAAATTTCCCACGAAATTCCGCACGTCCGCGGTTCTCCATCTCTAGCGCAAAATGGAGACTGGAGCACCGACAGTGCTAGCGGGCCTCGGACACAGGGCGGTTTCTCTTCCTCGTTTTGGACTGAGACCCGACCTGACTTCGTTTTGAGATGAAATGTGCGGGATTAAATGTAGAAAATAAAACCTCAGAAATACTTTTGCAGCTACTCGAGACTCTTGAATCCGCGATGGGAGACGTGCTAAGGTGACAACAAGCCTGATCAAGTCCACAATGGCCTCATTATCTAGGCAAATGTCCTTTAACTGCTGAATGCCTCCTGTCCAAAAAGGGGGCCCGTGGGGTGGGGCGGGAGACGCTTCTGGTCCATCCGGGGCTCCACTTGCTTCCCCCAAGCGCCTGTGGTGCTCCCTCCCCCACTTCCGCTCCCTCTCTCGCCAATCTCCGACTCTGCAAAGTGCAGGCTTGTAATTCAGGACAAGTGTGACACCTACCTGTGAAAGGGGGGAACCGTCCCCTCGCTGGTCCCGCGGCCCCAGCCCCGCGACTGCGCGGGGAATCTACCCGGCCGCCTACCACCCGCATGGGCGCGGATGGAACAATTACTAATTTAATCAAATCCAGCGAAGAGATCAATGCCCAATTTTGAACGGGTAGAGACAACAGTGACTTAGGAAAGCCTTCTCCTTGGCATCCCCCAACTGCTTCCCGCCTGCATTAGCCCAGAGCACCTTTGAAATAGTAATAAGGGCTAAATCCGGCATAAAATCGAACTCATTAGCAAAGTTCACCAGCTGATTGCTTTGCATAAAACACGACACTGATTGGAAGTAATTAGGTTAAGCGTTGGAGCTCGAGTGGTGCGTGTCTCTAACTGGCTTTGCCATCTCTTCTCCCTTCTGGGCACACTCTTGGGTCTCTCTCGTCTCTCCTCCAGGGTCCAATCACCCCCCACAGCAGCCCGCATCAGTGATCTAAATTTGCATTCCGGGCAGGGCCAGGTTCCCGGGAGCTCGAAGCCTAATTACGGTTTCCCGCTGGCAAACTGGGTTCGGTGGAACCTTCCATTCCCCACTTCGAAAAAAACTTGCAGGTTGCATCTTTTGTCCAGGGCGATGGACAGTTTATTGAGGCTTCTAACAAGTAATGAGTGGCTCTGATTATGTTAAAATCTCTTTTAATTAAATATTTTGCATTTTACAAAGGCGGCTGCAGTTTCTTTTACTTTTCAAATCTAAGAGTATATAACCTGTTTCCTTTCTGTAATAATACTTTAGCTCATACCCAGAAAAAATCAATAGGTGTAAAAAATTTAAATTAAACTTGTATTTTTAAACTATGAAACAGTTTTGGGGGAAACACAAATGTATATATTTATATTACAAAAAAACATTAAATGCCTGTACAGGTGTCTTAATTTCATAATTTACTTCAAAGATATTGAATTATCAATTTAAATACAAAAATGCTACATTAAATATACAGAATAAGATTTAATACAAATCCTTTTTAAAATTTTTCTTTTCAGTTGGTTAAGACATTTCTGTGGGTGTGTGGAGATGTTTACATTTTTATATCATCCATCTCCATGTACTATAAACTTTTTAGTAGGAGGGGTAGTTTTGCTTTTCTCTCATGTTGATGGAAAAATAACTGCCAAGGCCATGTTTTCTTTTTTTTAATAAATTAGGAAGGTCCGGGACCGACGCAGCCCGCGTTAAATGTCGGACATACCTTTCTTCAATTCATAGGGAGAGTCTTTGCACAGGTCTAGCTGGGACTGGCTCCGCAACATTTTCGGGTCTTTAGCCAAAGCGTCCGCTCGATTCAACACGGTCTGGTTTAATCCATTGAAATGCGAGCCCGGACCCGTGGTGGGGCCTGGCCCGGGCCCCGGGTGGCCGTGAAGGTGTCCGAAGGAGCTATAGTTCGTGTAGCCAGGATAGAAGGGCGCCGTGTAGTAGAGAGGCCGGGACAGCACCGTCCCGCCTGGGAAGGGACACTGCGCCGAGGGCGAGCGCGATGGCGCCGGGGCTGGCGACGCGCGGCTGCCTCCTAGGGCTTGCCCGGCTACGGGCCCGGGGCACGGTGGGCACGGAGAGCCCTCGCTCCCGCCGCCCCCGTCCTTGACCTTGTCCGAGGATGTGGCGATCTCCGCCAGAGACCACAGTTTGGGCTTGGCGAGCACCGCCTGCGGCGGCGGCGGTGGCGGCGAGTGTATGACCGAGGGCCCTCCGGGACCGGGGGGCAGCTCTCCCGCGGCTGGGTGCGGGCCCGGAGCCGGCGCGCCGGAGGGGTAATGAGGGGCTGTGTCCTCGGCCAGCCGCGTTGCCGCGGGCCCGGCCGGGGAGAGCCCGCCGGCGCGGGGGGGCCCGGGCAGCGCGTCGAGGCGGCCCTCGGATGGCGGCTCCTTAAAATCCGAGTCGCTGAGGCTGCCCTCGGTCTCCTTGCCGGCAGGGGTGGGCGGCCCCTGCAGCCGTTCGCAGCCCGAAACCGCCTTTTGCTCTGCTCCTCCTGCGGGTGAAACCCAGGCGGTCAGAGACACGGAGGCCACAGGTCCCCACCCGCAAAGGCAAAAACCCTGTTCCCAACCTCCAGGCCTTGGGCGCCCCCTCTCCAGGCCCCTCTTTGGCTCCACACACCCTTTCCCGCGTCCACCAACCTGCTTCGGGGCCCTCGGGGTCTCCCTTGTCCTCGGGCTTCTGGGGCTCATCCTCGTCGTTCTTCTCTAGATCAATGTTCTCCTCCTCCTCCTCGTCCTCGCTGCGGTTCCGCGGCGTCCACGTCATCTTGTTCTCCTTCTTGAGGCGCCGGCGCGCGTTGGCGAACCAGGTGGACACCTGGGTGAGGGTCATCTTGGTGATGATGGCCAGCATGATCTTCTCGCCCTTGGTGGGGTAGGGGTTCTTGCGGTGCTCGTTGAGCCAGGCCTTGAGCGTAGCTGTGGCGTCTCGCGTGGCGTTCTTCCGGTACGCGGGGTCCCCGTACGGGTACGAGCCCAGGGGCGCCGCGTACGGGTGGTACCCCAAGGAACCTGCCATGCCCGGTGTATGGTCGTAGGGAGAGCCCTGCAGGGAACGGGCAGAGAGAACCGTGAGTGGGCCGTGGTCCCCAGTTGCCACCTGGGGGACCGAAACACACTTGCCCTGCGCCCAGGGGTCTTCGGGCAGCGAGGCCCGCACTCAGGCTTCCCCTGGGGTAGGGCTGGAGGGCTCAGACCCTGGGGCAACCCCTCTTCCTCCTTAGAAGGAAGCGGAGGCCGCCAATCCCAGAGTCCTTGGAGGCTCTTGGAGCAGTCCTGGCTTCCTGGGCACCTGGTAGGCCCCCCTCTGGCTGGGCACGTCCTCCCCTGCGTGAGCAGATCCGGCCACCGAGGCCAGGCCCCTCTATCCAGAGAGAGGCCCAGGCAGCGGCGGCGACTCTGCTCTCTGCGCCCGAGTGGCTGCGCAGTAGAAACAAGGGTAGTGAGCAAAGGAAGTCAAGGAATTTTTCTTCCCCTACAGAGAAAGGCAAACGAAGAGCCAAGCCTTGTCCCTGAACTCCCACCCCTCCAAAAGTGTTACCCCAAACCGAAGCCACGGCGCTTTTCCAGAAAATGCACCCGGCCGAAAAATCCCGGATGCACCGCAGCTCGCCCGACTTTTCAGAAATTTAATACCTTCAAATCGGATTGCGAAGATAGGATTACGGATTTGCAACATTTTGGAGGACTAATTAAAGGCGAGGCCAAACACATTTACACAGAGCAAGCACGCTTCTGTTCAGATTTCGGATCTATTTCTTTTGAACTACTTTTCGCCAAATGGCCAAACCCCCCAAAATGAAATAGAGTAAAATGTGCAGGACGGCCTACAACTCACGTTTGAACCAAATGTTGCTCTTTGAAGCGACCTCTCCCCCCAAAACCCCCTTCCGCCAAGTTAGCGATCTGAGCAAGACGCGGCTCTCCTCTCCGCGCAACTCCTGAGCCCGAGACCCGGGCGAGGCCGAGACAATCGCCCAAGTTCGCAGGGGCCGCGAGGCTCGGCGGGACGGTCCGCGGTGAAGCCGAGGCCCGTGTCCCCCGCAGCCCCCGCCCGCCACGCGCGGCCCCAGCTGCCCTTGCCCGCCCAGGCTCCCGCTCACTTACCACGTACGAAGAGAAGGCGGCGGCGGCTGCCGCCGCGGGATCGGCGCCGTACTGGAGGTGAGAGTTGTAGCCCGGCGAGGGCGCCGTGAAGGCGGTGGAGCCGGCGTAGGGCGAGAACGCGGAGCCCGACGACGAGCGGCCGAGCTCATCCGTGCGGGGCCCCGAGATGACGCTGGTGCTGTACGCCGGGCAAGAGTAGAGCGCCAGCGAGGCGGACGGCTGGTACAAGTAGCCCTGCGGGTAGGACATGGCCACACACGGGCATGGGGCGCTCCGCGCCGCGGCCGCCAACGAGCCGGGCGGCGCCCTGAGAGGGCGAGCAGGCGGGCACCTGGTCTCCGGCTGCCCCGAGCCGCCGCTCCTCCGGCCCCGGCTCCCGGGCTCCGGCCCGCGGCGCCTCCTCGCTGGCTTCCCGCGCGCCTCCGGCTGCGACCGATGAGCCCGCTCCTCTGCGCGCGTCGCTCGCCCCGGCAGGGTTCCCCCGCCCCTCCCTTGTTGCTTTCTCTTTTTCCCCCTCGCTCTTTGCACTGGGGGGCTCCGCTTTTGGCTTCGCAAAGGTCCTGCCAAGATGCTAAGTTGGAAATTGAGGATTCTGACGCCTTGTGCGCGCCTGAAGCTCCTCCTTCCCGGGGTGTAGTCGGTGGGAGGACTGGCAGGAGCCTCTGGGCGGCCGCAGCCAACCCGGCCGCCAGGCGCTCCTCGTCCTCTCCCTCTTCCTCCCCGGCTCCCTCTCCCGCTCGCTGGCGCTCCCCTCGCCCCTCCCTAGCGCCCGCCTCTCCTCCGCGGCCCTCCTCTCCCCCCTCCTCTTATCCCCCCCGCCTCTTTCCGTCTCTCCCTCTCTCTCACTCAGACTCTCGAGCGCCGGCCCCAGGATGACAATCACATCCCAGGCTCGACGATCTCTTCCAACTTTCCTCCTCTGCTAAGTCGGGGAGGCGGAGAGGCGGTTCCGACACAAGCGGGCCCTGGTGGCCGGTCCGCCGTTCAGACGCACAAAGAGAACGAGGCAGCGGACCGCGCTCCAGCGAACGCTCTGCTTTTTCTACGCCACAGTAAATCGCGGAGTTAGCGGATTTCTTGTTCTCGAGGAGGCTGGGCTCCAAAGAGGATCGCCGTCCACACTCCCGTGGCTTTTCCTCCTAGTCAAAGGACCCACAGAAGCGCTGGAGACCAGGAATGAAGGCCCCTGAATGAAGGGAGAACCGGATGGATGCCAGCGTTCAGGGCGCTGGGAATCCGGGGTGACTGTCCTTCTCCACCAGCAGCAGCAGGTGGGCGAAAGACAGGCCTTGGACATCTGCACGTCTCCGGCTCAGCCTCCCACCAACTCCCCGCCAGACGGCGAGGGAGGAGACACTGGGGACCCAGTACTACCGGGGGGAGCCTTTCTCTAGAGAGGTTGTGGGCAAGAGCTGCCGGATGGAGAAGCAGCTACACTGGAGTAGGTCTCTGGACTCCATTACGCCCTTTCCCACAATGGCTCGCTGCCCCTTTTTGGGGGCTTTGCACCGGCAGCTCGCCCCTCCAGGCCGGTGGTGACGGTGGTGGAGAGTGCGGGTCCTCTTCCAGTTCGCACGCACTCTCGCTCGCACCCGCCCACGCTCCACCGCTAACAGTCCGCGGAGGAGTAACCAACCCAACCACTGTTTGTTCAGCGAGGCTCTGGCAAGGCAAACACAACTGAGTCACAGGCCGAGCCCTTGCCCACGAAGGCCACACAGAATACAAAACAGACCTTTTGCCTGTCTCTACACCCAGCGCCACCGCAAGCCGCAGAAGCACTCGAACTCTGGGACAGACAGGGGCGCTGGTGAACCAGGACAGGGGCTGGCACAGTGTTGGGCACTCCAGTAGATCAGGGACTTTGTGGCTTTTATAATGCAGTCACACGGAAGCCGAAGTATACCTAGACACAAAGTTTCCCAAAATGACTCTGACAATCGAGATACTTTTATTTCCTAAGTTCCAGCCGGGTCTGGCACACAGCCTACTCCCCAGACCCGCACTCTGCAGCGCGACTTCACGCACGCGCGCAGACTCCTCCCCACTATCAGTTCTCCCAGGCTCCGCCCCTCAGGCGGATATTCTCCTACAACTTCTGAAATCGCCCGGCCCCATCCCTCCCTGCCTTCACCTCTAATTGGACGACGGCCTCTATAGGCTCCGCCCCTCGGCGACGTGAGCCCGCTTCCCTCCGAGTCTAGGCGCCGAGGGGGCGGGGCGGGGCGGGGCGTAGGCGCCCTATTGTCATGGAGACGGGAAGCCGGCGGCGGCGGTGGCGGGCATATCCCAGCTGAGGTGGCAGCGAACCGGCCGCAACTAAAGCGAGGCCGAGCAGCCCCGAGCGCGCGGAGCCGACCGTTGGCGGCCTCTCTGGCAGCCAAGGGGGCAGTGTCCTCCGGGGCTCTGGCTGGGCCGGGGTGATGGCGGGGAGTGCCCAGGAGCGTCCCCGCCCTGCTCGCTTCGCTCCCGCTCTTGCGGCCCTTCAGCTCCCCAGCGCCCGCCCCCGGCTCCTCCCGCCGCCGCCGCCGCCTCCGCAGCCCCTCGCGCTAACGGTCCGTAGCGGCCCGCGCGCGCCGCCCGCCGGGGGCTCGCGCCAGCCACGAGGGAGCGTCCGCGGCTCACGCTCCCGCGCTGCGGAGGAGAGGTGAGCCCCGCGTCCACCCTGCCACCGCGTACCCTCCGCGTCTCGGCCGGGCTTCCTGCCTCTCGAGCCGCGTCCACGTCCGCCCGTGGACGGGATGGACGCGGTGGTGCCCTGCGCCCCTCCGGGCTCTCGGTAGGCATGGGCTGCGTGAACGTTGGGCGGGATTCTCGTGGTGTGACGGTCCCCCCAGCGGGCGGGCGTGGGCGTGGTCCCCTCCATCCACGCGCGGCGACTTCACCCTCTCGGCTCTGGTCCAGGATGCTGATCTCGGAAATGGAGCCCTGGAGGTTTGTGCCACCGAGAATCTGAATCTGTCAACACAGACATCCTCATTACATCATCCTGCCACTCTAGGCAACCCCCCTTCCCCCCAAACACACACACACACCATATTTACAACTCCTTCCCGCCCCCACACCCCCCCGGTTTTCTAATACTGTCTTCTTTTTGGTGTCAAGGACTTGGAGAGAATCCTGAAAGATATTGAAGCATTTAGAATTTATGGCTCTGTTGCTGTGGTTGTCACCTCCGCTCTGCGTCAAATTTGAGACTCATTTCTTAAGGATGTCTCTATTTTCTGCTTTATTTGCACATTGATGGCTCTGCTGCTCCACTGGCCACCGCCGCCCGGCGTCTGAGATAGACTCGTGTTAATATTCGAGAGGGAAGAGCTGATTATTAGCAGGCAGGCGGGATTCAGATAGCATCTGGCGGGTTTTCTCCGTTTTCATGTGAAAGCCTTCCGTTTTTGCTGGTAAACCCGAGGTTTTAACTTTTAGCCTTGGATGCGTTCCTTTCTTTCCCCTCCCTCCTTTTCCCCCTTTATTCATCAGCTTTCCAGTTTGGGAGCCTGCTTACTTTTAGCAGTAGTTTAACTCATCTCCTGTCACTGACGCTTTCTCCCCCGGCAGGCAGGAACTAACTCCCTCTGGTTGCAGGTTACCAAGACAATTCTTTTTCTTTTCCGCTTACTAGTGCATTTGTATCTTTCTGAACATTTGCACTTAGGTTAGGGCTAGGCATGCCTTGATCTTAATGAAAGACTTTAAAACATTCTAATTTTAAAACTTCCTAAGGGTTTATTGGTTTGTCATGTCTGCACGGATCCTGTTATGCATTACTCTTAAAATTTAGAGCTTTAAAATAACAGACACAATTGTATTGCTAAGACATGGTGTGGAGCTTGCTCCTAGAGTTTTAGCTGTACAGTTGTCATTGTTTAAATCAAGTGCAAAAGAGGTTATTCCTGTTTATTTAGTGTAATAACTGTTTACAGTAAAAACTTTAAAGACTTATAAAAGTAGATCTGCTGTATTTTAAAGATCTCATCATTCTTGTGGGAGAGACACAACACAGGCTAGGAAAGGCAACAGATTGCTTCTGTCATATCGCTTAGCTGTTTTGGAGTGTACTTAAAGGATTATGATTGATAAGGCTGTCTTGCCAGAGAATGTTGACACAGGTGTGCATCGTTATCTTAATTAAGATCCTGAGAAAATGTTGTCTATAAAATGGTGACATAAGAAGGGCGGCATATTTTTGTACAGTTTTGCTTCTGGAGAATTTAATTGCACTAGAAATCTGTCTTTGAGTTCCAGATTTTGTGAGCACTTTGGCAGCAGAAGTTTGAGAGAAATGATAGTTCAATGTTAAGTGTTCTGGCATGTATTGATACTACTTGTGGCTTTTTTGGCAATGCCTCTGTCCGCTTTCTTTGTGCTCCATCTTTGTGGAATAATGGTTTCTGATTTAGAAAGGAAAGCATGAATAGCCTAGTATGTTATTAAGCAAACATTTATTAGTATTCAGAAAAAAATATGTAGAGGAAGACATGCTTAATGTGCAGAAACGGGAATGTAATGAAAAAGTAAATATATAGGAAATTTATGTCCATTTTTTTTTGAAAAGTCTTCTTAGGATGTTTCCATGATCTAAAACATATTCTTTTTTCTTCTCAAGTACTTAGCTACATTGTTTATGAAAAGCCTTGTTTTACTTCCAGACACGGAGGAGAACTGTTTTATTTCTTCCAAAATGTGTTTCTGTAAATTCGAATTGATGAGCAAGAGAAGATAGTGCATTTAGACTCTTATTAGTTTAAGGATCTGAATCATAACCCGGAAGACCTCTAAAATAGTATTACTGTCCTTTACTTCAAATCTCTGAATGCCAAAACAATAGCAAGACGGATGCTGTTGATTATATATTACCCCTTGGCTTACCCAGCACCTAATACCCTTCAACATAAGTATTGCATTAAGATTTCCCCCCTCTCTTTGTAGCTCATGATTTCCTGGAAGCTGGCTGTCCATCAGTGTGTGTGTAAGATGTGTGAGTGTTTTTCTTTAATATTAAAACTCATTGTAGAAAAAGGAAATGAAAGTGGAGGAGGCCATAGGCGTTATGATCGGAGAGGCCAGGTATAGAGTCACAGCTTATTTGTGACTCCAGGGATAATTAGCTGCCTGTCATTATATGGGAAGCTAAAATCAAAGAATGATTTATTTGGACTTGTTTGCTGAAACGAAAACAAGAGCATTACTTTTGAGATAATTGCTTTAGTTATCTTCCAGATACCCCATCAAAAAATTTTTTTCTGGCAGCCAACATCAGCATCCCAGTGTTATTATCCATCTATTATTTTCAAGTATGATATGTTAAAAGAAATGAAATAGAAATATGAGCTAATTACCTGTCATCTGGTTTAATAAATAATACCAAGTAATTATTAATGTATTAATATATAATTATATATTTTTACAGTATAGAAATCTTGGGGAAATTTTCAGTGTTTTTCAGTTGATAATGTGCAAATAAATGAGATCATGTGATCCTGAGTGAATTAAACATGTTTTTTAAAATAGATTATGAAAAGAGTATCGTATTTTGGAATAACGTTTCAACTCTGAGATAGCAGAGCCTGTTTTGTGTGGTAGTACCTCAATATCTTTACATATTTCCCTTCAGTGTCTACATGGTGTTGAGTCCTGTAGTTTTAACATCTTTTTGGTATAAGTGTTAGCTGTTTTTATAGAGAATAATTGTCCTTAATAGAATAGCAGCTGATACAACTCTGAAAAGATGTAAAACCTTGGAATTATTATTATTTTTGTTCAATAATGACTCTGGTTTGCTTTCATAGCACTATTCTGGAGTGTGATACTCATGACTTAACTTCTTCATAAATCTGTAGTATTTATATAGCTCGAGTATACCTAAGTACCAATTTAGAGTGGTAAATTAACTTAGATGCTTCAAAATTGAAAACCAGTATATACAAATGTAGTTAAAGTTTAATCTTTATTAGTGAGGATGCACTTAATATTTGTTCAGGAGAAGAGAATATAATTTTCTCCTACAGTTATCTTTTATGTAATCCGTTTTTCCAACCTTTTCTCAGGTTAATGATATTCCACACCTTGATACAGTCTTTACTTGTTTATTTGCAGTAATATAAAGTGATACCTTGGGGAAAATTAGATTAGATATTCATATCTAATATCTCAGAAGTATTTAACCAGACTTCTATATTTCCTTAAACAGAATCATTTTTATTTTCTGTGCAGGTTATGAGTATGATGCTTCCATATACGTTTGGATGTTTTCAGCTAAGTTCACTTCTGAACTATGGGGTTCCTCCAAGTGTTGACTGAATCTGTCCTTGAGCATCCCCACGCTCATCTGTAAGTGAGTGTCTGCACAGTTGTGCTTGTATATTTGGGAGTTAACCCAAAATAGCACCAGTGTTTGTTTTACCAAAGTATTTATATTGGTAATAGGGACAGTCTCAGTACAGAATGGAAAGAACGTCACTTGAGGCCTTTATTACCATTTTACCAATGTATTAATAAGTAGGAACATTTTGCTTCATGGAAATATACTGAATGATTTATTTTTTAATGGTGTCTTTGGATAGTTAAATTTATGACCTCAGTGCTTTTCATAAAAATGAAGACTAAGGTTATGATGTGTTATAAAGAGAGAATTATTATTTGAAGGAAATATTTATATCAAATTACAGCTTTTTATTATGTTCATTACCCCAATTCTTTTTAGAATAAATATAATGGGAGTATCAGCTCTAGTCATAGGTACTAAACTCTCTTAATGACAAAGGACATACAGGTGTGCACAAAACTTGTCCCTTCTCATCAGAATAGGAGCTGCTGAACACAAGCAGATGAGAAAAGCTATAAGAAAAAAAAAATTGTGCAGAATATTTGTGTTGTCTAGTGGGGAGAGCAAAGTACAGGATTCAGTGATAGAGAATATTTTCTTAAGTATTTGGTTGGAGGACCAAAAAAAAAAAAAAAGCTAATTCTACAGAAGGCAACTCGAATACAATCTCCTATAGAATCAGTGCTTCTCTGTGAATACTTTCAAAGGCATTAAAGTGACTCTCAATATTAAATGAAGTAATATCTAATTGTTTTTAAGTAGCACCTTTGTGTTCTGCTATATCTGATTGAGCCTTATGGGTCTTCATGTATGACCAAGAGCTGAAGTATTATAGTGACTTAGGAAACACACAGATACAAAAAAAATGTTATACAGTGATCAATCTGATTCCTCTTTGTCTTTAAGCTCGGTTTTTGGTTTTGGTTTTTTAACCACTTATAAACTTGTTGAATTTAAAAGACGGAGGATTAGATTTTTTTTTTCCTTCCTGAGAATGAATATAGGAAAATCTAAACATACAGGCAGATTGGTTGGATTTTATATCTGTTATTCGACAAAATTTATTAAGATTTGTATTTATTATTTATATATTAATGGTATTCAAATATATTAAAACTAATTCTCATTTTATATAAAATAGGTATGTGGAAGAGTGTTCCCTACTCTTGAAAAGATGAAGAAAGCATGTCCTTTCCAACAGTAATAGATGATAGTTGATTAATTGAGAAGGTTATACTAAATGTTCTCTGGTGGAAATGGTTGGGGTATGCTTTTTGAGAAATATATCATTCAGGAATAAAATCAATTCAAGTATAGGTAATTAAATTGTAATTCAATGAAGGAAGGAAGAGGTAGGAAAGATGAAGCTAACTCTTGCTGTTTTTCTCTTTTAAGCATCTACAGTCCATAATGGAGCCACTGTACTGGCTTTTGGAAGGAGGAGATTCTGAAGATAGGGAGGTAATATTATCTCTTTTAAGAGAATACTTTTCTCTGTAATCCTGTGCCTTTATTACATATAAGAACTTTATCTAGGAGGCAGCAATTTCTTTAAATTTGGGGTATGGAAACAATCTGATTTTTCTCTGCTGAGTTTTTGAGCTACAGTGTTGGGAGGGCTGAGAAATCTCAGCTAGGCCTACTCAGCACCCTTAAAATAGCTTCTTTCTGAGAATGAGATCTGTGATGGTGGCCTACCCCAGCCCAGTAGGTGTCATTTTAGTGTGTGGTTGATTGTGCATACATTAAGCAATTGCTTAGCTGTCCTCATTTACCTCCCTGGCTTTGTTGCCTTCTCTAGAGGAACACGCTGTCTGCAGGGCAGTTTACCGTCAGCCACCACCCAGCTCAGAGTGGGAGACTCGCTGGTTGACAACTGGTTCCAGAGCTCTGCCAAGGAGCTCTCTAGGCCCAGCTGGGGCTGCTGTAGCGCACCGGGGGCCGGGAGCTGCGCCACTCGGGTTCCTTCCCTAGTTGTCAGCTTTAGGTCCCTTTCCATTTTTTGTGTAATCCTGGGCTGTGGGTAATACTTTCCCTTTCCTCTCGCTAGGTTGGCTTGCTGCTCTCTTTGCAGCTGTTGCAGGGATTCACATGGAATGGAGGACTCTGTTTTATTCTGGATAAGATCTTTGAGCATTTCTCCCCATGCTTTTTCAGTTTCAAAAACCTAATGTTGGTGTCCAAGAGTGAATCTAAGATTCTTGAACAACAAAAATAAAAAATGAGAAAATTTGTATCAAAAAGAAAAGCTTCCATCTTTTCAGGCTATGCTGCTGCCTTGACTATGCAAGTTAAATTAAAAACAGAGTCAAATCCTTTTATAAAATATCAGTCTACCATTCAATCATTCTGTTTCGAAGAATGTTTATAAAGGCTTAAATTGTGTTATGGTGTTTATGTAATTTTTTTTCCTTTTTAAGAAAAATGATATACTTTTCTAGTCATCAAAAATATCTACTCCCCAAACTATAGCTTAGAAGGATGTTAATGGAATAATGAAAGGACTTTATGATGTCTAATTATATAATTGCGAAATGGGTAAGCAACAGTAGTAGTAGCTAAAACCAGTTTCTTCTATTAAAGAGCTAGTATAGAGTTAAAAACAAAAAACTTCAAGAAGAAGACTCTGTAATCTTTAAATCAAATGACATTTTTGGTTAATACAATAGGAAGAAGAAGCATACCAATCTCAGATTCTTTTATTCTGGCCTAGGTAGAGGTTGGAAGCAGCTGAAGAGCTGTTAACATGTGGCCTGGAAAAAAATTATCTAAAAGTGGTTACTTGGAAGGCAGTTTACATTTGCAGAACAATTCAATATTATGACCTTGACCAACTTTTACACTTCATATTACTTGGATTATTACTCCAGCTTTTAAAATATCAATCTATGGTATAGCTTGTGTATGGAATACGAGGGTATTTTTGAATTGACTAAGTCTTGCTCGTCATTCTAAATTGTGCTTCAGTATTAAAAAGTTGAAATGTAATATTTATTAATAGAAGGAAAATATAAAATTTAATATCTGGGCAACTGAGACCTTTAAACCTACTTTAAAAGTATAATCTTGACATTTATGACACTATTTTTTTGTCTTTGAGATACAGATAGAATTATGGATTAGTCTAAAATCCAGATGTTTTATTTATTAATTCCAAATTTTGTTCTCTATAATGGACTTTTAAAGTAAAAAGAATACATGCTTTAGTCATGGACTAATTTATTAAAACATTAGTACACAGAAAATCAGCCTTGATTAATTTAAAACTGTGAACGGGGGCAGGTAAAACTGTTTTCAGCTGAAATTTCCTAATGCAGCAACCGTTTAAATTAAATGTTTGTTAACATAATAGTGATGGCATTTTCTCCTCCTCCTCCTTGTGGTTTTGTCCAACTAGATGTTACAGTGGCAGTTGCGCTGACTGTTAAGTGTTTAAATGATGACACCATTATGTGAAGTGATTTTGAAATGAGAGATTCCAGCCAAGAATTACATCTGCTCCCATCTCCTTCAAATCATACTCTCTGGCAGTACAGATTATGATTGATTTGTTTGTGACAGATTGCAGGAAACAGTCATTGATTTTTCAATATTTTACCTTAAAATTATTTACAGTTGTAACCATGGGGAGGTATTTCCATGGGCTGTCAGCCCCTGAAAGACTAGGATAATATTCCCTGCTCTCTGACAAGACAAATTACCTGTAATGAGTGCAGTAGCTGAAGGGTATACTTTTATTTTAAAATATGTCAATAACCCCAGTGACTAAACGAATATTGATTTAGCATAATGAAGCCTGAGTAATGTGAAAATGAGCTTTTTCTAGGAGCATGGTAAAGACTTTCTTTTTAGCTGGTTGTAAGAAGCTTTTCATTCTTTTCAACTAGCTAGTGGAGATAAGGAGTTTTATATGCAAACCATCAGAATGATCGTGTTATTTGTGATAACCAGGGTCCAAATATTCTGCCCTTGCTTTTATCGATTCCTTTTCAAATCTTATTTGGAATCTTACTTTTAGTCATAGAATAGATACTGATTTACTTGCTGTTACCGTTAACCAACTTAATGTATTTACCATTTCAGCATCTTTTGCATTAGAACCTGTGGTATTGAATATTAACATATAAGTCTATATCCAGTCATTTGTAGATGACATAATAATTATGTTAAGACATTTCAAATGGGTCTATTGTAGTATTTAATGTGCTGTATTTTATGATAGAATAATTCCCAGTCCCTGGACATAAGATTGCTTTCACTGGGAATGAAGATTAATTTACTTAAGTCCTGATATTTTAGGCAGCAGTGCATGTTTCCATTTTTGTTAGACTTTCCCCTCCTTTCCAAATGTAATTCTCAACTTTTTAATGGATTAAGACCCTAAAGTATAAGGTCCGTGAAACAAGAATGATAGTAAAATAGTATATAGCTTTGTTTTATAGTTCATCGAGGAGCCTGAAGATCTTATGCCTAAACTGGTATTCCATGGAAACCTAACATATTTTATGATAACTAATAGTAATGAAATTTTATTGAAAGCAATAGGTAAAGTCCCTTTAGAAATTAAAAATGAGTTTTGATTTAAAGAATATTCATATGGCTCTTTGTGAGTGCTAGTTCTTTTGCAGCACTGCTTTGGAAATGTTGGAATAAAATGAAAAATACAAACAGATCTTTTAGTGGAAAATAGGATAGACTCTAGAACAAAAGTTATCATTTTGTTTTTTTATCCCCAGGAATTTGCCTGAGGGTGTGAGACAGATGATTTCTGTTACTCATCCTAGTTGTGTCCTGCAATAAACTGGATACTTTATAAAATACTGGTCCCTTGGTTTCAAATGCTGTAAGATTTTAGTTCTCCATTATCCTCTCCTCCAAGTTCTTTCCCTTTTTCTATACCTTTGAAAATAGAAATATAAAGCCTGCACCATTATCGTATGTGAAACTGATAGCCCAAATTCTTCAACCATTAATTTGGTTTTATAGTTTTCTAAGTTGATCTCATATCTTAGATCTTAGATATGAGAACTTACCTATGGATAAGGCTTATCTACAGAATATACCCTCCAGAAAAAAATAAATATAGATCTTTCTCCTCAGTAATTTAAAAAAATAAAGCATATTTTCTTGAGACAAATCTGTGTTAAGGAAAACATCTATATTGTTGTTTAGTTTATTTTGGAATAAAATAATAAATGTATATGGTAAGCACCTCCTGACCCCATCATGTAGTTTAAACCTAGCTATTCATTTTATAATACATGTGCAGAACTATTTATGTGAGCAAAATTTAGTAAGTACATAGATAAAGCTTTTTCTGGGAAAATTATTCTCTTTTGGATACTCTGCCCTTTTCCATTTCTTTTCTCCCCTTGAAAAAAAAAATATCCTGCCCTTGTTCTCCTTTAGGGAAAAACTATTTAGATAAAGTGTTTTTAAATCATGCAAGTCTTGCCTGGGGTTGGTTAAAACATTTATTTTTTTTGAAAAGGAGAAAATACCCCCGTTTGAAAAACCTTTCTTGCATTTGTATCTATTAAGATAAACAGTTTACTTTGATACGGTACATACCAATCTACTTAGTTAATTTTTTTCCAGAATTCATTTTACTCTGTTTGGTCTGACCTTCTATGATAACTTAATATAGGAACAAATTAGCATATAATTCTATTTTCCGTGTGACCTCAACCAGTTGCAGAATTGTACTGCCACTTTTGGGGGGGGGGGTGGCAATTTGATATTTTATGTAGACTCTAGCATTAAGCGTTTGCAAATGTTCACTGCATCCTAGCTCATGTGTTACCAAAAATGTTTAAAAGTAAGCAGTTAGAGGAAATCCTCACCCCTATTACTAAGGTATTACAATGCCTCCAAAAGGTAGCATTTTTAATGAGTGTACATGATTGATTAGTGATTTGTCTTTCTCCCAAGCATAAAGCAGCTGGGCAAAATTAAGTGAGGTTGGTGAAGTATAAGAAGATATTAGGGGCTGATGGTGACAGTGATCATAACAACTAAATAGATTTTTTTGCTTTTTCTTTTAGATTCAGCAGTCAGTCTTTGAAATTCCCTGTGGTCTGTTCAATCTAGATGCAAAGGACGTGGAAAAATCAAGTGCTCAAGTGGTTTAAATATGTTTTGGATATTCTTATTTATAGATTACAGGATTTTTCCAATTAAAATCCACAGTTATCATGCAGAAGGAGGTTATGCCCTTCTTGATCACCAGTTTTATTTGAAATGCTTAGCATTATAGTGTGTTACTGAATGCTGTTTTAATCAAAGTATAGAAAAAATAAAATCAATTTTATATGTTGACTTTTTTCCTAAAATGACTTTATTGGACTGAATGAATGTTTATACCTGAAAAAGAGGGTTCCCTCCTGAGAAAAAATCACTTTCTCCATTATAGCAATTCTTCTGGCAGTCTGATATCATTAGAATAGGTTTAAAATCACTTTCTAATGTGACCGTATTATATTTATGGAAGAAGAAAGACTTAAAAGGTATCCATATATATAATTTTAATTCTCTATAGTAGTCCCTCTGGAATGGAACATTTTCTTTTAAAAAAATCTATTAGCTTAACTCAGGTATGAGGGAAAAATCATCTCAACTGGCAGAGCATTTGTTACGTGTTGGAGTATTTGGTTTATATAAAGGTTGACATCCATTCTTCCACAGAGTTCTTATATTTGGGCAGACTGAGTACTGAGGGGTTGCCTTGTCATTGGGAAATTCCTTGTTGTGGCCTTTGTGGTGGCTGAAGGGAAACGGAAGGATTCCTCCGTGGCAGGCAGGCGTCTGGCTTTGAACTCTGTCAAGGGGTATGTCTGACCAGAGGTAGCCCTTAGTGAGGGGACTGGAGAGATGCACAGATGCTGCTGACCCCTGAAGAAGTAGTGGTGAGTGACTGTTTTGTGCATGACCCACTTTGTACTTCATCCGCTTCTATAGTTTTCACAAAATGCTGTGATAAATTCTTAAGCTCAGATCTCCATACAGCAAAGTAAATTTTTTAGGCTAAAATATTTTTTATTTTTAATTAAACTTTACATTTTGAGATAATTACAGATTTCACGTGCAGTTTTACTAAATACTGGAGAGGTCCTCTGTACCTTTAGTTAGTAAGTTTCCCCTCAGTAGAGAAAGTATGACAACCTGGACATTGGCGTCATTACAGCCCAGATACAGAACTTCCATCCCCAGGAGGATTCCTCACTCTGTCCTTTTATAGTCACACATGCTTCTCTCCTGCTCTTCTTCCTTTAGCATCACTAGACTATTCTCCTTTCCTGTAATTTTTTTTTCTTTTCAAGGATGTTCTATAAATGGAATCATATAGTATATAACCTCTTGGGATTGACTTTTCTCACTCAGCACAATTTTCTGGAGATTCAACTTGCATGTATCAATATTCTGTTCTTTTTATGGTTGGGAAATATCCCATGGTGTGGTTGCCCCACAGTTTGTTTAACCATTGTACCAGTTGAGACTTCAGTGTTGTTTCTGGTTTTTCACTATTATGAATAAAACTGCTGTAAACATGCATGTACAGATTTATGTGAACATAAGTTTTCGTTTTCCTGGGATAAATGCCCAGGAGTGTGATTGTGGGTCATATGATAATTACATAGAGTCTTTTTAAGACTAGAATTGATTTTGTGTGTATGGAAGGGGAGACAAAGAGAACATCTACATTCTTGTGGTATTTTTACTTTAACTGGATTTGTCCACGATTTCAAAACATACAGACTATTTTAAATAACTTGTAGCTAGATATAAAAAGAACATTTTTCCACAAACTAGATTTTGTTCTTATTTCTAGAGAAATACTTTTGAGAAAAAGCTGACTTTTTTGGGGGGGTGGGTAAGCAATTTCTGTGTAAAGGAATAAAGGTAGACATACACTATAGGAAAGTGCTGCAAACCTGACAGGTTACTTGGGGAAAATTTCCAAGTGTTAGTAGAGACTTGACACCCAAGGGTATATTGTAATAGTTTTTCAATTTGTAGACTTTAACTTTTGTCACTACCATGTAGCCTGCAGATTTTATTTGTAGAATAAATTCATTATCTTTATAATTTGTGTTCAGCTGTGTTGCATTTCGTGTCCATCTAATTCAACTATATGCATGTAGTAAGAAAAAGAAGGAAATGAAAAACACAAAGTATCTTTTCTAGTGCAGGCATGCTCAATTGTGTCCGACTCTTTGGCAACCCTGTGGACTATAGCCTGCCAGGCTCCTTGGTCCATGGGATTTTCCAGGCAAGAATACTGGAGTGAGTTGCTATTTCCTTTTCCAGGGCATCTTCCTGACCCAGGAATCAAACCTGTGTCTTCTGAGTCTCCTGCATTGGCAGGTGAATATTTTACCACTAAGTCACCTGGGAAAGCCATCTTTTCTAGTACCTGGCCCCTAAAATGCAGCTACTTTATGCGATGCTTAGTGGAAGAATGGCTTTGTTTCCAACTCTGGTAGAAATTATGCTGATATACTTACTGAGACATAATGAGGCATATACAAAACCATCTATGCTGTATTTTGGGAGAAACCCACTGAAAGAATTTTCAAGGATAATTTTATTTTGATTTTCTACCATATATATTGACTTTATCACTCTTAATGAAGATGTAGCTCCATTTCTTTTTAGAAAACTTTGGATGTCATTAAGGGGTTACAATAATCCTTCTAACAAAAGTCAATATTATAAATCTTTAATTTTTTTGAGTGAGGCCTTAGGGACCTCACCTTAGGCCAAGCAGACCCCAATCTTGCAGTGCTTCTAAATATAACTTCATCTTTAACCGATTATAGCCATGACCACAGTGATATAAATGACATAAGACAATAAAATAGCCCTTGCCCTTGAAAATGACCTGGACAAAAGATATTGTGGACACATGGAATCTATAAATACCAGTGGTCACTCATCATGAAGCAGCAAGGGAAGCACCTCTGTCTAGCACTTCTAGGCACTGGGACCCTAATGATAAGGAAGAGCAACACAGACCCTGATCCCTTAGAATGGTTCTCGTGATTCTTAGATTAGGGGATGGGGACAGGGGAGAAGTAGAAAGAAACTGAGATAGAGACCAACATGATGATGTGTTACCAGAAATCCAGAACCTTCAGAATTTAGGAGAGAGACTAGGAAAGCTGAAGCTGCTGTAACAGGCCTCACAGAAAATGGTGGGCTTCAACTGGGATGGAGCATGTACATGAAATGGAGAAAAAAGACATTAGGAAGAGAAAGAAATGAGCTGCAGTGCATTTCGTTGAAAGTGGGGTGCAGTCTGGTCTGGCTAGAATTTCCTGCAACATTAAAATGGTTTGTGACTGCCCCAAAGTATACTTAATAGCTTCCTATGTTTTAGTAACTCACCAGAAATGTGGCAGGCTTTCTTTAAGAGTAATATTTGAATTATGTGTATTTGAGAGAAAAAAACAAATGGATACTCTTCCTCCTAAAACCAGGGCTTGGAAGTATGTTTTTGTTATGAAGCTCAGTTTGTGAAAACCAAAATATTATTTTCTTCCCTTTATGTTTGATAAGGGATAAAATATTTTGTACCTTTCTAATGTCTTAAATGCATAGTCTATAAGACTATAATACTTTGAAATGTTTTATTTATTTTAAGCTTAAAATAAAAGAACTTTAAATTCTTTCAGAAGAGCTCCAAAATTAAAATTGCAAGATCACATGTAGGTAAAAGTTACATAAAGAACATGTTTGTAAGATGGTACATAGAGCTGATGGCTTTACTAAGAAACTCTTTTGGGCACCCTAAGAAAATACAAGTATTTCTGTGCATTTTTTTTTCAAGCATTCAAGGCAGGAAGAGAGCTGAGAGTCTTTTCTAAATATACATCCAATTTTAGGAGGCTAAACCAGAACTCTCTAATATGACTGGGGCCTTTATGTCAGGAACGGAAAAAGGAAGCCACCTAAGGGACTATTAGAGTTCTATAAGTTTATATAAATCATAGATTTGATCAAAGTGATTATAAAAGACATCCAAATTAAGACACTCAGGGCTTTACATGTAATAATATAGATTTCCAGTACCCTCAACTATATACCATTGCCAGTGAAGAGACCAAGATGAATTGGGTCTTATAAAAGTGCTGCATGAGGTGGGTGACTTAAAAGTTCCGAATATACATAATGACCCAGTATTGTGGAATCATCTTGTAATACTGTTTATCTAGCAGTTTAAGGAAAAAAAAAAAAAAGAAAACGGTGCTATTTTAGATAGTTTAAAAATTTTTTTACAAATACTGCAAATCATAGGTTGGTTACCACTAGACTTCCTGACTCTGCTGTGATTGCTATATTCTCTGTATATTCTTTTAAAATACCGAGCACTTTATAATTTTGTCTATAATTCTTTATGTATATTTTATCCACACAGTGTTTCTAGAACAACTTACATTGCTAAATTACCTTAGCCTACCTGCCATCTTTAAGCTTTATGTATGAATATACTGAAGTGTCAATTGCAAGACACATTAGCAGACTATTTAATTTTTTTTTTCCAGAAGTCTTTTTATTCAAAACACCTTTCAAACTCAATGCATAAATAGCAGGCAGCTCTCACTTGCAGGCTTTTGAAGCTGGAGAAGACGTGTTTTTCACATGAAGAAGCTGAGTCCTGGGAAGATGAAATGCCTCAGTGGTAATAAGGATCTTTTGACTCCAAAGTAGATGCTGCCAACTTGAAGATGCTTGTCCCCAATTCTGGAAATTCAGTCTTCAGATGCTTGTATCACAACCCTATTCTTCATAATATTTTGTTTTACAGATGTCAGAAATAAATGTCTAACTCATCATCTGTACGTGCCATCCAAACATTTTGGCACCCAGTATGGGTACAAGTAACAAGGTAAAGCATATTAATCTCAGAACTGGATTTTAACCAAAAGAATGTTCCATGTATTCATTACTATTTATGCATACCTGCTGGGTTTTAACATTGTGATAAATTCAGGGAATCAAATCTGAATACATGTTCCCTGAATTCAACAAAGTGGGCATTGGACTCAGGCCTGGAGTTGAAACGGTGAACAGCATGCAGTGTTTGTGGAGCTTGGAGCTTAGCATCTGCCATGGCTACAGAGGCATAAACAGACCATTTCAGCTCAGCATGGTGTGAGGGAAAGGCCAGGTGCTGTGGGACCACAGGGGCACAGTCCCCAGGCAAGCCTGACAGAGGGAGGGTAAAGTCAAGGAAGGCTTCCTGTAGGAAAGGGGCACTGAGGTTGAGTGCTAAAGGAAGGGAAAGCCTGGTGCCTTTGGGAGTCAGTGAGGGGCTCGAAGGAAGCAGAAGATATGTGTGCAGAGATGGGAAAGAAGTGGGAGTAAGCAGGGGCAAGGCTGGAAGGGCAGTTTATATGCCTGAGCAGCTTGGACTTCATCTTCCTTTCACCAGATCAGCTCTGCCCTGTGGAGGTAAAACTTTCAGTAGTGATGCAAGAGTCTCTGGATGATAAGAGACTCTTTCAGTGGTTTTGCGAGTAGTTGTCCAGGGATGAGATCAGTTGCAGGAGCTGAGAAAATGGCCAGGGGAAGGAGGGATGTCGGTGGATTGATGTGAGATGTTAAGATGCTAGAAATAAAAGGACATGTGACTGAAGGGTTACAAATGCAGGCAAAGGAAAAGCATTTCAGTGAGGGTGTCCTGAAGATTGCAGCAGGTAGGTCATGGTCATGGTGTTTCGAGACAGGGAGCCTAGGAGAAGAAGATCTAATGCAGAAAAGACAGTGTGGGCAGATCCGTCGGTTTTGAGGTACTAGTAGAATATCCAGGGGGATTGGAACTCACAGTCTTGAAGCAGCCAGAGAACACATCTATTCTTTCATATCAGTCTATTTTCTTTTCTCTGAAAATCAGATTTTCTGATTTCTGAAAGGGAGATTTCTTTTTTTTTTTTTTAAAAAAGTGTTCTCTTTCATTATTAAATGTTTTTTCCTTGTGTCATACAGCTATAATGATCCCATGGAAAGCAAGTCTGAGATGAACTGTTCAATATTACTGGGCAACATTTGTTTAAAAAAAAAAAAGATGTTTGGAAGGATATAAAGGAAGGAAAGGGAAAGACTGTTCCTGGTGATAGCTGTCCCCTAAACAGCTCAATGGATTCAGTTCAGTTCAGTTCAGTAGCTCTGACTCTTTGTGACCCCATGAGTCACAGCATGCCAGGCCTCCCTGTCCATCACCTAGAATTCACTGAGACTCACATCCATCGAGTCAGTGATGCCATCCAGCCATCTCATCCTCTGTCGTCCCCTTCTCCTCCTGCCCCCAATCCCTCCCAGAATCAGAGTCTTCTCCAATGAGTCAACTCTTCGCATGAGGTGGCCAAAGTACTGGAGTTTCAGCTTTAGCATCATTCCTTCCAAAGAACACCCAGGACTGATCTCCTTCAGAATGGACTGGTTGGATCTCCTTGCAGTCCAAGGGACTCTCAAGAGTCTTCTCCCACACCAGTTCAAAAGCATCAATTCGGCGCTCAGCCTTCTTCACAGTCCAGCTCTCACATCCATACATGACCACTGGAAAAACCATAGCCTTGACTAGACGGATCTCTGTTGGCAAAGTAATGTCTCTGCTTTTGAATATGCTATCTAGGTTGGCCATAATTTTCCTTCCGAGGAGTAAGCGTATTTTAATTTTATGGCTGCAGTCACCATCTGCAGTGAACACTAAATTTAAATTGTGCATAGGGATTTAAAGATAGAGAGGGAGGGGCAAAACATTTCCAGGAAAAAAGGACTGGAGAATAGTTTTGTTTTTAGAAGCTTGGTGAGTTTGGATTATGATATATGCTTAAGTGATTAGTAAGTAACATTATCTGAATCATATTACTTTCAACATTCACCCACAAGTCCTTACTGAGCATGTACTGGGTATTGGGTACAGGGTACTGGACAGTGCTGGCCATTGAGTAGGGACCACACTGGGCATGGTCCTTCCCTCACAGAGTTTATAGTCTAGCTGGAGGACTATAAATTCTGAAGGTAGCTCTCTTATGATATCTCTGTCTGTGTCTGTTTACTATCATTGACATATATTGGGAGGACAACTTATGACTCTCAGATCCCATAGTAATGAACATGTATACCTCCAGAGGGCACTGCTATGTTCACAGCAGGAAGAAAAAGAAAGGTTTCGGGCTGCCTTGACCTTCTACCTGTTGAGCTGGGGCTGGTGGGATTGTTATTCGAAGCAGGGGACTGGAACATAGGTGGAGAGCAGCTCTTAGATATTCCTGAGTGGCTGAGAAAGGGTTGTGACTTGTTTGCTCACAAGGGTCAACCTTCCCCTCCAGAGTAGTACACTCGTTACAGTTGATGAACCTGTACTGACACCATCACCCATTGTCCACAGTTTATGTTAAGGTTCACTGTTGGGGTTTTACATTCTGTGGATCTGAGCAAATGTGTAACGATGTGGATCCACCACTAAAGTAACATACGGAATAGTTTCACTGCCCTGAGAATCCTCTGTGCTTTGCCTGTTTGTCATTTCCTCTCCACCAACCCCTGACAGCCACTGATCTTTTTACTATCTCCATAGTTGTGCCTTTTCCATAATGTCATACTGTTAGAATCATCATTTCAGATTGGCTTCTTTCAGTTAATAATATGCACTTAAGGTTTCTCTTTGTCTTATCATGGCTTTGCAACTTATCTCTATTTAGTGCTGAATAATAGTTCATTTTCTGTATATACCAGAGTTTATCCATTTACCTAATGAAGCACATCTTGGTTGCTTCGAAGTTTTGGCAATTATGAATAAAGGAGCTGTAAACATCTGTATGTAGGTTTTTATATGGATATAAATGTTTAACTCCTTTGGGTAAATACCATGGAGTGCTCTTGTTGAACCATATGTAAGAGTATTTAGGTATACAAGAAGCTGCCAAACTGTCTTATAAAAGTGGCTGCATTGTTTTGCATTCCCACCAGCAGTGAATGAGATTAGGTCTCTGACTTAATGATCCTGTGCCTCTTGCCTGAACTTCACAATCCTTCTTAGTCTTCCTCTTCTTTAACTAGGACAGGGTGGCTAGAGTGGGCTGGAGTTACATATTTCCCTTCTTCCCTGTGGAAGGCTCGAGCCTGCTGGAAATGGGTATTTCTTTTCCCTCAGGTCAGTTCAGTTCAGTTCAGTTCAGTCGCTCAGTCGTGTCTGACTCTTTGCGACCCCATGAATCGCAGCACGCCAGGCCTCCCTGTCCGTCGCTAACTCCCGGAGTTCACTCAAACTCACGTCCATTGAGTCAGTGATGCCATCCAGCCATCTCATCCTCTGTCGTCCCCTTCTCCTCCTGCCCCCAATCCCTCCCAGCATCAGTCTTTTCCAGTGAGTCAACTCTTCTCATGAGGTAGCCCAAGTACTGGAGTTTCAGCTTCAGCATCATTCCTTCCAAAGAACACCCAGGACTGATCTCCTTTAGAATGGACTGGTTGCATCTCCTTGCGGTCAGTTAGGCTCTGGTAAAACCCTAGCAGGTTAGGCTCTATTACAGTAATTTTCCCTGAGGACAGATCTTGTTAAGATGAAAGCTCTGGAACGTTTTAAAATAATTCCTTTTCCCCTCCCCCTTACAGAAACTCAACTTTTTTTTTTTTTCTTTCTGGATATTCACTGTGAGAATCTGGTTGAACTCCTGGAGATAAAACTCATAAAAGTGTTGGGGAACTCCCTTTGACTGGGTCCCCCTGGATCTCCCCATTGCTTCTCAGAGTTGTCTACACTGAGCTTTTGGCATCTGGTCAATTACAGTTCAGGTTCTCCTACCCCACTATTGCTCTCATGGAGGTTTCTGCTTGTGGGTTTCTGCTCTATTATGGTTTTCCGTATTCACCTGTCTCTCTCTCCAATTTTGGGGGCAAACGTTTGCCCTGTAACCTCCCTTCTCCTATGGCTCTTGCAGGATTGTTGATTTTTTAGTTTGTTCAGTATTTTACTTGTTTTATATTAGAGTTGTTGACATCTAAGCTCTTTACATGTTGGACCAGAAACCGGAAGTCCACAAATACTTACCAGCCTGTGATGAGATAAATACCCAAAAGAAAAGAAAGTGTTTAGAAACCGGAATAGTTATTTGAAATTACTGTGATATCTAAGTACACAATTTTATGTTTTACAAAAATATTGGTCTGCAGAAGATTAGAAAATAGGATTGAAACAAAATTATAATAAGCAATTGGCCCTTTACTCCAGATAAGTGGAGAAGCATGGGAGTAGGAGGCAGTCAAGAATATAGTGATTGGGATGGGAATTATACCACTTTTGCAGTTGTCTAGAAGGTGCTCTGAGATCCCTGGGGAAGAAGATCAAACTATTTGGAGTACAAAGAAAAGGGTGATTAGGGCTTTTCAGAGTGGATGTGATGGGGAGAGAACAGCAGCCTATGGGAGGGCAAAGATAGCTTCCATCCCCCACCTACTTTACCAAGCTGTCGGAGTGATCTTCCTAACATAGAGATCGGACCATGTCACCCCCTTGCTTAAATCCTTTCGAGACACCCTCTGCCTAATGCTCCTCAACTTCTCAGCCCCATTCACGGGGCTGCTCACCACCTGACCAGAGGACCCATCTGGCATCATTTCTACCACTCCAGCCCCTGCACACTTCTCTCCAGAGGCTGGTTTTGCTAGAGTAGATCACAGCATGCAGTACCGCTTCCATCATACACCTCCATCATCGCAGGCAATGACTGTGCATCTGTGGCCTCTTCTGTTTGGAAGGCCTTCCCTCCACTCACTCTTTTCTGGTGAAATCCCATATATCCTTTAACATCATCCTCTGGGGGATTTTCCTGCATTTGATGTCAAATGTACAGATGAAGGAGACCCAGGAGTTCAGTCAATTTTAAGTGTAGAGCTGGAAGGAAAACGTACAGATTCAGCCACACTTCTGATAACCTCATGTCCTTGTGTCTTCTTTGGGTATCTCACAACTGGAAAGAGGGGTGTGTTTCAGGCCACTACGTAGGAGCAATTACTACATGACCCTGAAACCAGCATCTGGATGCCTCAGGGCTGGGGGAGACCAGAGAAGAGGCACTCAAGGTCAGGGGTGGGGAACTAACTTTCCAGGATGGAGGCAGCTCCCCTGGGGTTCCCATCCTCCTCACAGAGAGAGCCTCTAAAGCAGGACTTGGCAAACTTTTTCTCGAAGGAGCCAGATAATGGATATTTTTGGCTTTGTGGGCTAGACAATGTCTGTTGCAACTATTTTGTCACTGCAACGCAAAAGCAGCCATAGACAAGTGGGTGTGGCTGAGTTCCAATGACACTTTTACAAAAGTGTTCCAATAACATTTATGAAAACAGGCTGCAGGCTGGATTTAGCCCATGGGCTACAGTTTGCCAAACCCTGCTCAAAGGAAGGAAAATGTCCTCTTTCTTCTGCCCTGTCTCTAAATAGCCTTTCGAGGCCTCACTAAGTTTACCTTTATAGTTTCTAAATTCCTGATTTTTTTCCCTTCAGAATAGCATAAACAATGAGTAATCTGCCCCTACTTGCCAATCAACTGCAGCGGCCTGAAATGTCCTTTATTGGTGGAGTGAAAGATGCAATGGCATACACTTAACATGTGTAATAGTTTGTAAAATTAATCCTTAACCCAGGTGTCTTAATGAGATAGACACATGAGATGCTTACTGTGAATGATACAAGAGCTAAAACCTTACAAAAGTGATTTGGTAATAATAAAGTGATTTGGTAATATCTTTGGTGCTCTGCCTGTGTTTTGCTGGGCTATGTGGAATTTGGACCTGGAAAATAGGGTTGAGCTTTTCATAAACTGGGTAAGGCTAGAGAGGGGCTACCCATGTCTATGATCTAGTATACTGTATAGAATTCTCAGTCTGTGGGAAAAACTGCACAGCTTACTGATATCCTGTCTTTGAAATAATAAAGTAGACAGTATAGCAATGCATCAGTTAAGCCAGTAGACGTTAAAGACAAGTACACCTGCCTCATATGGCTCAAATGGTCATTAACTCTATAAAATACTCAAACCAAATAGCCATGTAAATTAAAACCTAAAACAGTGGGGCTATTAAAACCCTGACATCATTAGCCTCAGGGAAGCGAGTAGAGGAGGCTTGCTAACGCTGTGAGGGTCTTTGTTGCCACGCTCTGTTCTCAAGAGGCTCCATAGAGTTCACCCTGCTACCCTATTTCCCCAAAGCCACAAATCAGGGCACCTTTTGTCTCCTGACTGAACAGGTGACCTAGTAGCAAGGCTTGTGCCAGGGAAGCCATGAAGGGGAACTCTGGCCTTGTCTTCATCATCTCCTGGTCCTATTTGGAGAAGGGCGTGCTGCAGTCCCTGGGGTTGCAAAGAGTCAGACACAACTTGGCGAATGAACAACAACAATAGATTAGCCGCAGTCTCCTACTCTGAAAAATAACCAGAATGGGACATTCTTCCCCCAATAGGTTTTGCCTCCAGATGCAGTCAGAATCAATGTGTGCTTTATAGCCAGCAATGGAGTGGTTTCCTTTACAATCTCAAACTCTTTCCCTTTGCATATGTCTTAGAGGTCTAAACACCTCCAAGAAAAGTTGATGATACTTCCGATATCTCACTTCTTTTATTTTTGTGACAGCCAGACCACTTGTAAATTATATTTCAGATAAACAACGATCTGTTGAGCACCTAATAGGTCATTATGATGTGAAATAAATGAGTGGTGTCGAATATTACTAGACCCTTACCCAGAAGCATAGCCTAGATTCATTCTTCTACAGCCTCTTCTCATGAACACAGTGTGTGATTATTTAGATTTTATCAAAAGGGTACAAATGAGCAATGTCTTCTCTCTTTTCTCCCCATTTATCTTAGGACATTTTTGTTTTTCATTTTGAAAAGCCATGGTGAATATATTTATGGCCAGCGTTGAAGAAGGCTCCTTTTAGTTTATTCTAATGTTATGTACTTTAGTGCTTGAATTATTTACTGTGGGTTTGGTTATTGACCTATTTTATTTGTCATTTTATGACATACATATTTTCAGTGGAGACACTTAGGCTAAGCTATATTTATTTATACCGCAGTACATTAACCATAAAACTATCTAACTACAGTAAAAACCACGATAATCTGGAACCCTCAGGGAGTGGGTTATTCAAGATAGCCAAGTTTGAAGAATGAACATTAACTATTTGTGATGGAAACCTTTTAAAAATGGATCACACCTTTCCCTCTTATCTTGAAAACGCGATATCAAGCCAGTGAACTTGGATAATTACTCATGGTTTTCGGTTAGAATTGCACGGCATCACTCAGCTTTCATTAAAGGACTTGGTTGTTCTGTTTTGGTTTTAGTTTTTGTTGCTGTTTGTTTTTAATGCTCACGGGCACTTCTTAAACCAGTCTTCTTTCTTCAGTGGCTGTCAGCTGTGTTTCTCAATGCCACCACACTCACACCCACTGCTAGCCTTCCCTCTGCCTTTCAATTTACTGCTTTTATACTTCTGTGGACTTGAAAACTCGGTGATGAAACTCATGAGAATATGGGCGGGGGGCTGCCTGAGAAAAGACTTTCCGGAACCCATTAACAGGTCAGACACCGCAGCTGTGTATTGACTTGCCACCAACCCTTATCTCCCTGAAAACTCTTATTTATTAATGTGTTGGTTGTCTTTGTTCTAGTCAGTGGGGCAGAGCTGCTGTAATTCCTTCCCTCAGCATGCTTCTCTACTTAGCAAAGCTCTGCAACCAGAAGCTGATTCCAGCTAGGCTAGAGGGGCTCTGGGGCTCGGGTCTGGGAATTAAAGCAGTTAGTTGAATATTCCTTAGAAAAGCAACTCAGATTTAAAACAGGCCTCATCTTATATTCATAGTTTATTCAATGATGTCTACATCATGATACTATCCTGCAAATTCTCCTTCTTTATCCTATTGCTTCTTTTTCCTTTTTTTTTTAAAAACTAGTGCTGAACATATGCTTGTTTTAGCTTGTAACTTATTGGGACTAAAGCTAACACATTTAAAAAGTGCTTTTCTAAAAAAACATTGTCAAAACTGCAGAGCTGGGGCTTCCCTGGTGGTCGGTCTAGTGGTTAAGAATCTGCTTTGCAATGCAAGGGACACCGGTTGGATCCCTGGTCCGGGAAGATCCCACCTGCCATGGAGCAACTAAACAAGTGCACCACGACTACGGAGGCCACATGCTGCAACCACTGAAGGCTGCACAGCTAGAGTCTGTGCTCCCCAACGAGAGAAGCAATCACAGCGAGAAGCCCACACAGTCGCAATGAAGAGTAGCACCCACTCTCCGCAACTAGAGAAATCCCATGTGCAGCAACGAAGACCCACCACAGCCCAAAGAAAAAATTCCTCTTAAAAAAACTGCAGAGCCCTTAATGATTCTAATTTTTAATGCACATTATTATGGAGCTACTCCATATATTTTTACATTAGTTTCTTTGCACAGAAACAAATGAAAAATGCTTTATTAAAGATGCTGACATGTGAATATTAGACAAGAAAGTTGGTTGTCTGGCATTTCCATGGTGCTTAGCAGCATCTCTAAGCTTTCACTGTGCTTCCTCATTGGACTCTGAGAACAGCCCAGGAGTTACACTGTCCCCCACGGCAGAGCCAGTAGACCAGAGGTGCAGAGACGTCCAGCGATGTGTCCAGGGTCTGATAGCGTTCTTGAGACTGAGCCCGGGAGCTCTGCTTCCCAGACCTGTGGGTTTGCCCTGTGAGATCCTAAGTTATCGTACTGATGGAAGAGAGCTGAAACCTCTTAGTTTACAGCGTGCAGACACATTCGTTCTCACTGTGCAGCGGGGGCTGCCCACCGCTCCGAGAATGTGAAATGTCAGAGCTTCCAGCATGAGAGGAGAAGAACGTGAGCAGCGTGTGATCCTGAGGGAGAAGTCTGTCTTCTTCAACTAGCTGTCCCCCTGCTGCTGCTGGAGCAGTGGGGCCTGCCCCTTTGGGGTCCGAGGACTGACTGGTTGGTCATGTACAGTAATCTGGGGACCCTGGAACTAAAGAGAGTGACCTTAGTTATTAGCCCACTTAGGCTTCAAGGAGTGACTGGTTAGTTTGGGGACCCTACAACTAAATATAGTGGCATTAGTTGTTACTGAAGATAACTGTCCAGTGTTTTTAAAGAACAAAATACTGTTGTTCAGTGGTGTTTTGGCCTCAAAACACCACTAAAGTAGTGGTCAGTTAATAAAATTATTATCTTTAAATACTAGGTGCCTAAGGGGTTTTGAAATATATTCTGATCCGTTTCTTAATACAAACAATCATATCTGTGCCACTTGTATCCAAATCAAAAGTTTCCCTTATTTTTTACTTTCAAATTTCAAAATATAACTGTTTCAGAGCTGGAAAAAAATGACTCTTTGACAAAAATAATTTACATAACTGGATTTAATTTGTCATTTGCAAACTCTATTTTTTTGTTTTAAGAATTGTTAATGATAGGTTATGTTAAACCAATGTTTTTGAAGGTCTATTAAGATGTTACATTCCAAATAGAACAATATTTAAATAAACCTTTCACAAATTTGTATTTTTCTTTTCATTTGTGTATGTGTGTGTATTTGCTGATGGAGTATAGAATGCTTCCTGAGAAAACCCAACCCTCAAATTCTAAAATGTTCTCATTATCCAGCTTAGTTTGTTAAAAATCAGAAATTTAGGCTGATCTATTTATATTCACAGATTGGTGCTATCAAGTTAATCCTATAATTAAAATTCATTTCCCAAAGATGTTACTAACATCCTAGAAATATTAAAGATTTAAATCCTAAAAATTGGTATGGAAATGATTCAATTTTCTCTAATTTTTTTCCTCCTCTCCCAGAGTGATTCATTTCACTTTCCGTGTCTTCCTCCATGAACCGTAATGCTTTTGCGGAGATCCCTAATTCAGTGAAACCTGTTTAGGGGATCATCTCTGTTAGAAAGACAGCTGCCGAAAAGGCATTCACTTTCCGAGCATGGATTTTAGATTACGGCCAATCAAGACTCGGAGCTGGAGGAACACCTGTCAGAGACGTTTTTCTACAAGAAGATGGTCTCTTTAATCAGGTTTCATTGCACTTTAGAAAAAGATTCATTTTAAAATGTGGGTAAAACGGCATCTGCTTTTATGATTCATCCTCACCATCCTTTTAAACCTGAAAAACCAATTTAGAGTTTATTTACGACACCGTTCTATGGCAGAAGGAGAAACTTCAACAAAGTGTTTAACGAGGAAGGACTTTCCCAGATGTTAGACTTGTAACTCTTGTGAAGAAATCTAAAAATCTAGTTTTGAACTTTTCTCCTGTGAGTGTAATTAACGATAGGAATTCTTCAGGGCTAACTTTTATAAATGTTTACAGTGAATTGGGAAAATATCCTTCCTGGAAGCTGGGAAACTGTCCTGTGTTGAAATTTGTTGCATTTATCTGTGAACAATTCGAAATATTATTGATACCGACTTGTGTTTAGAGGACTGACACTCAGCTTTCAACTCTGCTCTAATTAGAGGCACAGTTAAGTGTATAAAACACAGGTACCTTCTAACATCTGCAGAACTATATTGAGCGTAACTATTAAAAGACAAACTTGATTTTGCGAACTGTAATTTAATGGTATAACTGTGCAGACCGGAATATCGGTTGATTTTCAAAACATTTTATTCTACACCAATTAGCTCGGGTCCTAGAGGGCAAAATGACAAGAGGTTACTCGTTCACTATGTATTTAATTAATTGAAAAATGCTCAAATTGCTTTTACAGTTGTTATTAAAAAGTAGAATCAGTGTTGCCAGTGCTCAACCATAATTGGAACCCCAGGGAATTAAATATTTAGCATTAGTAATGTAACAGCACTTAGGACACAAATTTCTATTTTCGTAATGAAAGCTATACACTGTGAGTGCAAGCGGCTGAAACGACAGCTGTGACAAGTGAAACGGCCTGGGATATTTCAATAAGACACCTCATTGGACAGCAAGTCTTACCACATTACTCGTTTGTAAGAGATCTGCAAGTTTAATTCCCAATAGAAACCCGTTACCCAACTATTTAGATTTCTAATTGCATGCAGGATGAACAGTTGGGCAAATGTCTTGGCTGTAAGTGGCTGAAATGTATAGTGCTTTCTAAATAATCCTATATAAGTTCGTGCCTTTGTCAGTTTAAAAATAGCAGGACTGTCAGGGAATAAAGATCTTGTTTGTTTTAAGTTTAATTACATTTTAAGCATAAATGCTTTCAGTGTTACAATGAGAAAAGTTGGATATTAGACTCTAATGAGCTACAGTGGTAGACGGCTAGAGACCCTAAGGGATTCCCTCCGTAAATTAACTGGATAAAAGTACTTGGTTAGGATATAGTTGATGGCTGAGCTGTTCTTGAAACCCAGTTATAGAGCTGTCTCTCACTCCTGTTTTCATTCTAAACAGGCCCTGTAGAGACTTCAACGGCCGCCTGTTACAACCGTTCAACTTGTCAAAATGTATTATATTACTCCACTAATAAATAGTATTAAAGGGTATTTGACTTCATTTCTCCTTTTCAGAGGGGATCAGGTTGATAAACACAACTGGCTTAGGTCGGTCTCATTTTAATTTGTTTATGTCATCTAAGGAATATTGAAGGTCCCTGGTTTGAATTTGGCAAACATTATTTTCCTGGGGATGTAAAACTTACAAAATATTATGGACAATGGAAATAATTAATGGAGACTATTTATTATAGAATCCCTGTCCGTGAAAGATGTATGACTTTGACATGTTTAGCCCATGTTCAAAGTATTTGAAAAACCGTAGCTAAACTGACATTCTTTGAAGCATAACTCGCCTAATTCCTTTGCCAATCACATTCTGTGTTTTCTTGAAAAAAACAACAAGTTGTAAGACACTTTGGTTTCACCATCTTCTTTTGCTTACCATTGTCTGAGACAGTTGTTTTCAAGAATTTATTCTAACTGGTCATGATTTCTATTTTATTTTTTGTAATGTTTAGATGTAAAGGTTATTTTTTTTTTTTAAGAGAGAGAAAAGAAAAATGTAGAAATGTATTTGATAAACTCTCCCTTGCACCCTCTCCCCTAGTCTTCACTCTCTCACTGGTGATCACCTTTGCTAACAGTTTGATAATATATCAAGCATCCATAATATTTTCCATGTATATTATACATGTGCACAAAGAGATGTTATTTATACATTACACATAGTGTATTTATTTAAAGAACATACTTTTCTTCCCCACTTAATCATCACGGATATTTTCCTATAATGGTGCCCAAATCTTCCTTCTTCTTTTTCATAGCTAATTGTCATTCCATATTTTAGAGGCATAAGATTCATTTAGCTATTGCCTATTGATGTCATTTGAAGTTACCTCTAGTTTTTCACTATGGCAGATAGCGTTGCAGTGAACTTCCGAGTGTGCCTGAGTGTATGTGTGTATATGTGTGTTTGCAGCAGATGTGTGCATCTTCGAGCACATGTCATAAAAAGATATTGAACTAGCATTTATTGCATGATTACTCTGTGCCAGGCACTATTCAAAGCACTTTACATATATTATGCCATTGCATCATTACAATAAAGAGCTAAGATGTATTGTAATCTCCATCTTACATATAGAAAAGCTGAGGCACAAGAAAGGTTAAAGTGCTTGCCAAAGGCCACAGGCAAGTAATAGCAGAGCCTGGGGTCAAACCCAGGAGGCCTGGCACCCCAGTCTGAGTTCTTAACAAACCAGTGTGCCTGCAGAAATGCTTTGTTTTTCCTTCTAATTTACCTCTGCTTAGTAGTGAATTTGAATGTGGTTTCATATGTTTATTGCCATTACATTTCTTCTTCTGAGAATTGGGCTGTTTCTGTCTTTGCTCATTTTTCTGTAGTGGTGTCTTCTTAGCAAATGACAACAGATCTTAATTGTTAATGGCTGTTGGGTCTTAGTTGTACTTCATCAAATATTTTTTCTAAGCCGATTGATTATATTTTTACCTTGGTTTATTTTAATATTACAAGTTTTGCTTTATGGATTGAGGTATAAGGAAGTTTTTCACCACCTACAAGATTACAAGTATGTTTTCCTATGTTTTCTTCTACTACTTTTAATTTTTTAACAGTTTTGATCTTCCACTCAAGTGGGATTTTTTTGGGTGTGCAGTGTGAGATAAAGATCAAACCTTTTACTTCTGGTAACACCCACAGGTTCCTTTTGTAAACCGTCCATTTTTTTCCTCTATGGTTTGAAAGAACCTCTGTTTAATACTACATTCTGCCTATATATGTCTCTGGATTGCCAATTCTCTGGAGTATTTCACTTGTCCAATCCTATAGCATCACACTTTTTACCATTATAACACAAAAGTGAGTTTAAAATCTTATAATTAAAAAATAATCTCTGTCAAACACTCTCATAAAAATAATATGTATTATAAATATCTATATATAATACCAAATTATATATACATAAACATTTTTAAGATATTTTAATGACATACATTTGCTTTTTCAGATAAACATTTGTGTCAGTGTAAAAATTTCATTTAGAAATTCCTTTGGGATTTCAGTTGGGAATAGATTGAATTTATAGCACAATTTAGGGGAAGGGATGAATCTTTCTAATCCTCACTCCTTATGATATCTCAGAATAACACTTCATAAATATCTGTTGAATGAATGAATATGTGCTTTGTTTTGGCTTTAGAGATAAGGAGACGGGGTAAATACTTGTTTTTTTTTTTCTAGATACTTTAAAAATTCTTAAAATGATCTATTTCATTAGATTTTAAATTTATCGTTGTGAAGTTCTATTATACATAGTATTTTCACCTAAAACATCTTCACCATATTTCTAACTATGTACAGTTTCTTAATCCAAATGTAGTTTACTTTGCTTTCTCCACTTTTTATCTTTGTCAGACAACAATTTTACTTTATTGGTCTATGTATATAAAAATTTTGATTTTATTGATATGCTCTTTTTCACTTGTTTTTCTTTCATCTTAATTCTTCCTTTTATTTGTTTTAGTTTATATGATTGACTTTTTCCTGGGTGTTTTGGCTGAATGTATAGTGTGTTTATTTTTTTCCTCTCTCTTTGTTTTTAATACATACCTTTAGGCTATAAATTTTCCTTTGGGCTTTGCTTTGACTGTGTCCAGTAGTTTATATATATATTGCTTTCATTATCTTTCTTAACTAAATAGCCTATAATTTAACATTTTTATTATTTTTTAACCAAAGATTTGTTTTGAAAATAGCATTTAAAAATAAGTGGTTACAGCAGTATTTGGGGGAGGGGGGAGCAAAGGTAAAGAGGAGCGAGCTATCCATATATTGTTTATTTTAGGCTTCTTTTTTTTTCATAATAGATTGAGAATAAAGCCTGTATCATTTGCCCTTTGGGTTGTATGTTGAGATTTCCTTTGTAGTCAAACAGTTAACATTTGTAAACATTCTGCATATTTAAAGAAATATGCCTTCTCTCTTTAGGAAAAGTACCTTTAAGTTTACTTATTAAATCAACTTTGTTAATTATGTTTTTCAAATACCCTACATTCTTATTTTCCACATGTCTTAACCTGTCAGTGGCCTGGAGCTTGTAGTTTTAAAACTTCTCCTGTGTCTCCAATAATGTGTTTATATATTTTGAGGCTGTCTTGTTTCACAGAGTAAAGTTTTGTTTCTACTGTATCTTCATGGTGGGTTGTACATTTAATTGATATAAAATTTCTGTCTTTGTTCCCTTGGATTACTAAAGGCAACCTTTTCCTCAGTGTGGTGCTCCTTGTGATTTTTTTTTTTTTTGAGAGTCTGGAGTTATTTCACATTTTTCTTGCTTCTCCCGCTGCTCTGGACCTCAACAGTGAGCCTTCCCCAGGCACACTTGTCCTTCCATTTGGTGAGTAGTTCTCAGTAGCACGCACTGCTGCTACAACCCACTGTACCTGTGAGTGAGGGTGAGTGGGTGTGGGGAAAGGCCGGCACCAGAGTAGGCCAAGGGAGCCCAGAGGGTGCAAAGTTGAGGTGGTCACTGTCAGGGACTGCAAAGTCACGCAGACCTTGCGTGATGCTGAGCGTGTGTTCTTTCCTGAATTTTGCACTCTAGGGGCCTCACCTGCCTCCCCAGAGTCCTTGTCCTGCTAACCGAATCTGTTGTTCTCCAGGTGGGCCTTTCAGTGATATTGAGAGACTGCCCATCACTCACTCTGGGTCTTTCAAATCTGTCATCTCTGAGTTTGTTCCATTGAGAGGGACAACTTCATTTCCATAGTAGTTATTCCTACACCTGTTTACAGTGTGATTTGCTGTGGAATTTCTATTAATCTATTTCTGTCTTTTTTTTATTTTCATCAGGTTAACAATGATGAATTAGTTAACAGTGAACTAGCCCTAAAAGAAAAACAGGAGGTCTTCACCTTGCCCTTCTTCACTCCATTCTACTCCTCAGAGATAACCCTTGAAAAATTTCTAGCTGTTTCTTCCATTATTTGCCTTCACATTTCTAAATCATATGATTTCTGCTTTGCTTATCAGTTAAAGGAGTGCTTTATCGACTTCCTCTCATGGCTCATGAATATATGGTTTTGTTAGTTTACCATTTCTATTGCTCTAAAACTTTATTCTCCCAATATAATTTTTGGTTAAATTTGCTTTTTACTGCTGGGCAAAATAGTGTAACTAAACTTCCCTAATCATTTACACTTTTTTCACTTGATGCTAATAATGGACTTGTTTCCATATTTGATTAATGTCCATTTGCTCCATCCATTATTCACTAACAACAGTTTCTAAACACTTAGATCTACCAGATAATAATTTATCAATTCTCTTTTGGTTATTTGGTTTTTCTTTTCTAGGGAACTCTCTCTCTGGAAACTTTCTTTCCCTCCTTCTCCAGCTTGCATTGATTGCTTTCTTGCTTTGCCACCTGATTGTCATCCTGAAACTTATATTTCTGCTGTCCTGTGTTAGAGTCTGTGTTTTCTTGCTTTATGTCTTCTTCCTTCTTGCTTCTCATTTTCATGGAGCACATCCTTTCACAGCTTTCTACAGAAGTATGGAAGGAAGTAAAATATTTTCATGTGAAAATGTCTTTACTGGAGGCGTAACACTTTTCTAAGAGCTCTATCTTATACCCTGATTGCTCTTGTTCTTTAACTGCATATTCTTGTTTCATTGATATAATATCTTCTCTTATTTTTTTGAGGTTGTTAATAACTTGATTTTCAGCACTATTTCCTTTGGTGCTCCACATGGTCTCAGCTTCCTCCAGATCCCATTTTTTGATATGTTTAGGTCTTTTTCTTTCTGTTGGAGGGTCTCCTCAAATGTTTTGTGGTCATTAGCTATAATATTTAAGAGAAAGGTACTCAAAAGCTGATGGGAAGCTGTGTGTACCTTTGTGAAGCTTTTTGGTGAATGAGTTGGAGGATCAAGTGGCAAGCCATTCTTGACTCTGAGGAATCCTTGAACTTCTTGAAAGTCTCCCTTTCTTTAGACTTGGGTCTTGAGAGGTGAACCTACCCATCTCCTCTTTGGGAGGTCTGATTTAGTGGCTGACTTGGGCTTCCCTGATGGCTCAGTGGGTAAAGAATCTGCCTGCAGTACAGGAGATACAGGAGACTGGGATTCGACCTCTGGGTCAGGAAGATCCCCTGGAGAAGGGAATGGCTACCCACTCAAGTATTCTTGCCTGGAGAATTCCATGGACAGAGGAGCTTGGCAGGTTACAGTCCATGGGGTCACTAACCCCTGGAGAAGGGAATGGCTACCCACTCAAGTATTCTTGCCTGGAGAATTCCATGGACAGAGGAGCTTGGCAGGTTACAGTCCATGGGGTCACTAAGAGTCGAACACAACTGAACGACTGACATTTTCACACTTTCTGGAAGCAAGGAGGAGGAAGGCACCAGGGAGTATGTTTTAAAAAGTATGTGGCTTTTTTGAGCCCTGTGTCTTGAACAGCTCTTCTCTCTGCATGGAATCTCTGAGGCTGGACCCTTTAATTTAATGTCTCCTGCCCCTGACCATTGCCTGGATACATAAAAGAGGGGAGAAGATCTGGGAGTCTTACTGCTATGCACAGAATTTGAGCCTATTTCCACCTTAACCTTCAGCCCCCACGCTCCACCATACCTGCTTCCTCCCATTCCTGAGCCTTTAGGTGCCATGGGCTTCATTCTCATTTTTTTTCCCCTTTGCAGAATTTAGATTATAGCTTCCTTTGCTCTTTAAAGCCTGTTTATCAATTCTCCACATTCTCTGCTTTCGAAATTGTTTTGATGTCTTTGAAGATGATTTTGATCTCTTTTGTGCAGTCATGTCTTCCTTCTTTTTTCCTTACATGCTTGCATCCTCTTTGCCTGGAATGGAACCCTTATTTCTTCCTCAGGTCTCAGCTTTACTGTCACCTCATCAGAGACCCCTCTTGGGGGTGTCTCCACTTTCTCCCTCTTGTATTGTCTTTTGGCCTCTCTAGGCTGAAAGCTCTATCTTTTATCACTCTTAATGCAAATCCTGACACCTGCATGATACATATTTGCTGAGTAAATAAACACAGCAGAGATAGGTTGTTCTAGACTGCAGGAAGTACACCATTTTCCTTCTGCCTGGCCTGGAGGAAGCTGCCATCAGAGGCACCCATGTTGCCTTTCAAGTGCCAGATCTGGGACCACATACTGCTTTACGAAGGAGTGAAGCTGGACCCATGTGGAGAGGAAGATTATGTCTGCTCCTCACTCCCTCACATCTGTGTTCCAGCTGTGATGACTTAAGCCCTGTCCTTTTCGGAGAAGAGTGTATAGATCAGTGATCTGGGATTGGGAGTTGATTCATCGTGTTAATAATGAGAGCTCACATTTATTGAGCACTTCCTACGTGCTGGGCACCATACTGCATGTGCAACATTTTGATATTGTTTAGTCACTAAGTCATGTCCAACTCTTTTGCGACCCCATGGACTGTAACCCGCCAGGCCCCTTTGTCCCTGGGGTTTCCCAGGCAAGAATACTGGAGTGGGTTGCCATTTCCTTATATATGATCTCATTTAATTCCCACCAGGGGGTAAATCTCTTGTTATTCCTGTTTTTATAAATGAAGAAACTGTGACTCAGAGAAAATGAATTGCTTGCTCCAGTCCATGGGATTCATGAATGAGAGAAGTCGGACTTGGATCTGGCTTTGTCTGATGCCAAAGCTTCTGTTGGTGTTGTCATATTCTACTGGTTTCTGTGATGTTTTCCTCCCTCTACACTTAAGCATCACAGAATCACTGGCTGGAGTCATGACATCTTAGAGGAAGAAAAGATCACATTTGGTGAATGTGATCTTCTTAGAGGAAGAAAAGATCACAAAGGTCATCTATTTGGTCCAGCTCCTGTTGACACTGAGGAGAAAACGTATGCCTGACACTTCCAGTCACCCATCATTTGCAGGGTGAGCACTGCATTTAGCACTGATGCCTCATAGGAAATAGCAGGACCAGACTCTGTAGCTCACCACGGCACCTACAGAAGGGCACAAAAGTGGGCCCCAGATCATTTTGGGCAAGTGCACACAGCCCTCTGTCCACAGGGTAAAGGAAGCTATAGTCTGATGTAATTTAAGTATATACAGTTCTTAGCCTGAGAAGGGCACCTTGGGAACCTACTCTGACATCACCTTTCTTCTGACTTATAATTAACATAAAACACCTATTGGTCAGTTTTCCAAAACCCCTGTGCCACCCCAGGCTTTGTGTTAAACACAACACTCAGGCAGCCCAAGAATGCAGACTCAAAGGGCAATGTGGGAAAAAAACACAGCAGGATATATTCCAAGATTCACCCAACAGGACAAATTCTGGACTAAAATCACAGGCTATTTCTCTTCCCCCCCCCAAGTTTACCTACTCCCATAGTTCCCTAGGTTTGCAAAGATTTGAGGGTAAGGGGATTACCACTGAAGCAAGTAGATTTCACATCCTGATGGTGTTTTTGTAGCTGCCACATGTGGCCCCGTGTTAAGTAGCTGAACATTTCTGTTTGCTGGCAGCCAAAGTCAGCCCTCACCTCCTAGGGAGCTCCTTCTGACTTCAAAAAGCATTCCACAGGGTTGTAGAGAACAGGGAGTGGGGGAGAAGGTTACCACTTATGCTGCCTGAATTCAAGTTCCATCTTTGTGCTTCCTGGTTATTAAAGCCTCTCAGGAGACAATGAAAGGGCAGAGAATTTACAGGGGTTTCTTCAGATAAGGTGCTAGAAACCCTGATATTTGCATGAGAGATTGCACTCTTTTAGAAGCAACTTTTTATTGTTTTTTTTTTTTTTTAAACATAACTAAATGTTCAATTGGGAAGGTTCCTATCACGATGTGCAAAGTATACTGAATCAGTTAAGGGATCCCTTGCTATCCATGAAAGCTCATCTTTTTGCATCTCTCAGGAAAAAAAGCAGTCATTTAGAATGTTTCCCACAGTATGGCAATTCTGCTGGTGGCAAGTGAAGCCAGCCCGAGGAGGCACTGCTTCCAGAATGGCATAAGAAATGCGTCGTTTACAAACTGTCACTGTGCATAGCTGGAGAGTATAAATGAAGCTAGAATAAATATGAGCCGGACGCTCCCTGACTGGAGTCATCTCTTTTTTTTTTGTTTGTTGATGTTTTACTTTATAGTGACTTCTGACAATTTAGGTATCAACAGACTGTTGTGAAAAGAATAGCTCTCTTTCTCTCTGAAAAGTATTATTCTTTAAAAAAGTTATTAACTAATTTAATATCAGGATTAAGCACAATGAGTTTCTAAATTATGGCATCATCTTAACAGCAGCCTGCCTGCTGGATTTTTGAAAAAAATTTATTTTTGCCTGTTAGAATTTCTTAAAGTTTGAAGAAGTCTTTAAAGTCTTCTAGATTGTTTTCACCATTGAAAATAAACCAACATAATTCTTATTTTGTTCTACTTCATATTTTGAGTGCAATTTTAAAGTAATGTAATAATTCTTTTTTAATTTACAAACTTTGGGCAGAATCCTTAACACAGTACAATAAGTTGCTTCATGAGCCAGCTTCCTTCAACAGATTTAATAGAGATGTGAGCATACTTTGTTCGATTGAATGAAAGTAATAGGCTGACTTTTATTTTGAAATGTAAGGAACTGTGTGAGATGCCACAGGAATCACATGTTTGGGACGCAGTGACTACCTTAGAACATCAAGCATCCTCTCTTATCCTTCTGCAGTGGTACGTATTGAGTGTGGGCTACACATCTGTTGTGATGATCTTGGGGAGAAAGGGGGCGGGGTTCTCTCAGCAGCACTTGCCCTTTGGTGCTGAACCTGACTTGTGTCAGTCTCCCTATCTCTCTGGGCTTCTGTCTCTTTCCTCCCCCTAACTCACAGGGCAGACTATAGTTGGAGCGGAGCTGCAGGTTTCTCTGCGTGAAGCTAATTGGCCAATTTGGGGCTTAAACCCAGATTCTTAGACCTCTTAGCACCTTACTTTAGACAACTGGGCTTGGTGCTTTGGATGCAAATGCTAAATGTTAATCATTAGGAATAACTTTCTCCATTGAGGAGCCGGGGTTGGCTGGCTATTGCATCAGCCTTGACTCATGCTTTCAGTGGGAGCTTCAGTCCTCTGTGTAGAAACAAATGAAGTTCAAGCGTGGGGCCAATATATCCCCTCTCACATTCCAGGGGACAGTTCAGTGGGTGACACTGAACGACCTGGCCTCCTCCATGATAACATGCAATCATTGGGAGTTAACTTAAACAGTAACTAGCTAGAGATTGATGCAAGTGTGTGAACCACGTGCCTATTTGTTGGCGGCAGCCTAAAAGGCTACCATGGTGATTCTGGAGGAAAAACTCTCTTCCTCTTCTGATTATATGGATTTGTCAGCTTGAGAAACCTGCACAGTGATTAGGTTGATGGTCTTTGTTGGCCCAAGGTAGTGTTCTCCTTATGTTCTTAAGTAACAAAGCTTAAATGTCTCAAGAAATAGATGTATAAAGGAAAACATTTACTTTTTAGTGAATTCAGAACTGCTGACTTACAGAATTGAGATGCATTCAATATGCATAATAGCCTGAATCTGATAGGCCATAAACTTAAGGAGTCAGAAGGATCCATCAACTAATTTCCAGATCCAGAATAGTAACTGTTTCTCCCCTTGTTCAAACAGCCATTCCTAATCCACCTGGCACTCTTCCCCGAGCCCAGATGCGTCGTTAGAACCTTCCTTAAGACAGTTTAAGGCAAGTTATTGGAATTGGTGCTTCAGGAGACATTTATAGACCAGCTCTGATCTAGGTAGCTTCATTCAGGGAAATGTCAGAGTTCTATGTTTTCTGGGAGTTTACACTGGTTTATGTTTGGATATTCTCACCCTCTTTCTGTAATGACTTTTGTGTATTATTTTCCAAATGGCATCAGTTTCCAGCCTAGAGTTAACTACATGTGCTTTGTGTAGCTACCAGGCAAAAAAAGGAACTTTCCAAAGTCACATGCAGTTTTAACATCATAATAGGATGCCATATAATAGTAACTGACTTTTAGTCAGTGTTAACTAGATTTTATGAGTTTGAAAAGTGAACTATATTCAGTCTTTTAATTTTTTAAACCATTTCTCTTTTTATAATTTTATTTATTTTTGTCTGTGCTGGGTCTTCGTTGCTGTGCGTAGGCCTTCTCTAGCTGTGATGAGTGGGGTCTCTCTAGTTGCAGTGCGTGGGCTTATTGCAGTGGCCTCTCTTATTGTGAAGCATGGGCTCTGGGGCACACAGGCTTCAGTATTTGTCCCATGCAGGCTTAGTTGCCCCATGGCATGTGGAATCTTCTGGAACCAGGGATTGAACCTGTGTCCCCTGCATTGGCTGGCAGATTCTTAACCACTGGACCACCAGGGAAATCCTTAGTCTTTTAATTAAACGTCTCATGAAAAGTCTATTGTTTGGACAACAGGCATTTTTCAGATTATGTACCTTAGGATACATGCCCCTTAAGTCAAAACAAAGGCTGTGAGTGTGTGTGTGTGACAGGTGTGTATGTGTGTGTGTGTGTGTGTGTATTCACAACTGAACTAATACTAAAACAATTTACTGAGTACTTACTATTTGCTGGATATTATGGTAGTTATTCTAAATATATTTGAAATATTTTTCAGGGCTGCTATAACAAAATACCACATTGAATAACTTTAAGGATAGGAATTTATTTTTTCATACTTCTGGAGACTGGGAGTCCAAGATCAAGGTGTTGGCGAGTCTGGTCTCTCCTGGGCTTGCAGATGGCCGCCTTCTTGCTGTGTCCTCACTGGCCTGTCCTCTGTGTGTAAGCATCCGTGTGCCTCTTGCCCTCATCTCCTCTCCTTATAAGGAGCCTAGTTAGAATGGATTAACTAGGGGGCCACCCAAATGGCCTCATTTTATAACTTAATCACTTCTTTAAAGGCTCTATCTCCAAACCATTCCTAGAGATTAGGGCTTCAATATATAAATTTGGGATGAGGGACAGGGAGACACATTCAGCTCCTAACAGTGTTGAATTCTCACCACAATTTTTGTAATAAAGGTACTGTCATTATCTCCATTGTAAGATAAAGAAACAGTGGTTCGTAAAAGCTAAGTCGCTGGCCTGATGACTTTCGTGTAGCAAGCCAAGCATACCATTTACATGCTCTGTATTTCTTTTTCAGTGTGTGTGTCAGAGATATCATCTAGGTTTTGAAGTGAGTTTGAGAAGGCCCATTGAAATTTCTGGATTCCTTTAAAAGAAGGCGTATGTAGCCATGTTGCTAAAGGAGTGTCTGCCACTTAGCAGCCATGTGACCTCTGGCAGGTTACTTCACTTCTCTGGCCTTTGGTTTTCTAGTCTACAAAATGGAGTTATTAATCATACCTACCTGAGAGGGCTGTTGTGAAGAGGATGTGAGATAATCCACATAACATATGTCTGTAAATAGCAGGTATTAAGTAGATGTTAGTTGCTATTATTAGGTGATTATCATCATTCTGAGAAAGGTGCATTTTCAGAGTGGGACCAAGTGATTACTATCATTCCATTTTAATATTTGAAAGTGATATTACCTGCTGGTTATTTGGATCTATATATTATCATAGTTTTAAATATTACCATTTTCAACACATTATGTCATTTTACATCAGTAACATGTCAGAGGCTGGTATAACGTGTCAAAAGGGATTTAACTCATTGGGTGTGTGTCATCAATGCGACACAGCCCTGAGAATCAGATCAACAGCACCTTCTTTTAACATACATTGGACATACCTGGGTGGTTTCCTTGGAGTTAGGTGACATGCTGAGCTGTTGCAGCACCAATTTTCTGGGGAGTTTGCAGCACCAAGTTTCTGGGGAGAAAGACCATAAGAGATGATCAGTACTCCCTACAAGCCAACTTTCAAGTAATCCCATTGCAAAGTGGCTCTGTAGTCACTCCATCATGCAGAGGCCTAAATTAGGCAAATGGAATGTTGCAGAAAGAGTCTCCCCAGAGCCCAGCGGGTCCACTGGATGCTGTGTGGCTACTGTAGTCTTCTTTTGTTGGGTTGCACTGTCATGGGTGCCAGCTCTCTGGAGTGATGCTCCTTGTAGATGCCACCAGACATCTAATACAGCAAGTCGTGCTGCGCTGCAGGGCCTCATCCATCTTGTCTAAGGTACTTTTGCAAGTATTCTTCTAGATTAAATTCCTGGCAGTATAGTAGCTGGATTAGAATTTATATATATTCAGAATTTGAATTGATACTACCAAAGCGCCCCTATAAACAGTCAGACCAATACATTCTTATCTACAGTGGATGAATGCACCTCTTTGATGTTATCAAGTATGTTCATTTTTGCCAACACGATAGGTAAGATCCATTCTCCCATAGTTGCTTGGTTGCTTTGATTTATCTTTAAATATCAATATCATTGAGCACCATTTCATGCATTTGTTCCATTTGTATTTTTTACTTCTGAGTGTGAATTGCCTATCCATATCCTTTGTCCACTTTTCCACTGGTATATCTTTCTCCACCTGAATTATATAGACCCCTTTTCAATGGAGGAAATGAGCCCTTAAGGCAAATATTTCCTCCTGTTTATCCTTTGTCTTTTGCTTTGTTTAACAGTATTTCAGTCCATCTTAAGTGTTTACATGTTTTTATATTTATCAACACCCAGGAAATTTGTTGAGAGCTGGACTACATCTCAAGATCCCTCCAAGTCTAAAGAAGATGCCACAAATACCATCAACTACAAAATGAAAGGAATATGATTCCAGTGGTGGATTTTTGCAGACTTTAGCAGGTGAGTGAAAGCCACTTCTATTGTCTAGGCCTTTCCAAGGATTCTGTCATCTCTCCTGTAAAATACTCAACTCTGTCTTGTATTAGCAGAACAGTCAACATCACAATCAAAATATGATTTTTTAAGTGTTTTTAAAATGTTTTTATTAGTTATAAAAGTAATATGGTTCACTACAGTGATTCAATTTTTTAAATCTAACAATAGGTTCTGGATTTGTAATATCCAGGCTCTACCCTTCCACCATGCCTATCCTTCAGGAATGTGTTGGAAAACTATAAATGTTTAGGGTAAAGAAACCTGATTCATGAAAAGGATGAATCTCCCTTAGAAGGCTTGGTGAGTTCAAGGATGCTCTAAGACTTCTTCAAGGGGAGGAGAAGAAAGTAAGAGCTTTGAATGAAGATATTAAACAATTTGGAGGCAGCTTTAAAGTATTTATGATATAGTTTTAAACTTTTTGGAAAATATGGATCCTCTTATCTATAAGCTTTCTCCTCTCTAAAACTTAAACTGTTAAGGTGAAAAGTAAAAGTGGTATCCGACTCTTTGTGAGTCCACGGACTATACAGTCCATGGAACTCTCTAGGCCAGGATACTGGAGTGAGTAGCCTTTCTCTTCTCCAGGGGATCTTCTCAACCCAGGAATCAAACGGAGGTCTCTTGTGTTGCAGACAGATTCTTTACCAACTGAGCTATCAGGGAAGCTCAAATATTAAGGTGAAAAACTCAATCATCTAAATTAGAGAGATCCCCCAAGACCTTACGTGCATGTGAATCACTTGGGGATCTTGTTTAAATGCAAATTATGTGATTCTGTGGGGGGCAGGGGGACACCGGTTTGGGCAGGACTGAGATTCTGCATTTTGAACAAGCTGCTTGTTCCTAGACCTCTCAGTAGCTGGGCTCTAAAATACAACTTTTGTGAACACATTCCCCTTACTCGTTGCAGTATTCTATGTACATACGCACATGCTTTATGTGTATCTTTATATTCCTGCTTTCTAAAACATTAATTGAGAAATAGGCCATTGTTACAGAAACCACAATACTTCATGAAAAAACATTGGGTACAAAGGCAAAACAGTGACAAATTGATACTTTCTTGCTTGGTCACGCCTGATTTAAGGAAATGAACCCCATATAGGCTATGTGAATTGGAAATTGACTTCAACCACATTTAAATTGTTGTCTTTTAAAATATTAGCAGTTGAGTGTGTAAACCAATATTTATTTTCTAATCAAAGGTTTGTGGCAAATGGTTTATAAATGAAAGAAATGAGGGAAGAGTGCTTTGAAATGTTTCTCATAATAGAAATGGAAATAGGATATTTTATTTCTTTAAATGGCAGGCACAGGCTTCAGCTAAAATTCATCCTGCTCTGGAAAGAGGAAATTATATGAAAAACTGATCATAGTACAAAAGCCCAGACCAGCACCTCTCTGCCAGCGATCATAATAAATATCTTTCAGCGGAAAAAAAAGTTGAAGATCCAGCTACATTAAGGAAGAATCTATTAACAGAATAATTGTATACTGAGGATCCCTTTAAGAAAAGCTTCCAAAATTCCATTATCTTAACTGTCACTCGCCACTTTGAGTTGTCTCAGCGCTGTGTGTTTTCATGAATTACCAGAGCTGTTTGTTTTTTCCTTTATCAGTCATCACCCTGTCAGCCGGGCCATTCATAACAACTTTTGGCAGCTCATCAGGAGAGTTCAGAGCTTGAATAGGACCCTATCAACTCTCACACCTCATTGTGTGAAACTGTTTACCAGCATTGCCTTTTTCTGTAAATATTACAAGCAGAGCCCTGAAAAGTGGAGATGCGTGAAAACAAAATGGACAAATCTTGTAGCAGTTGGTGGAGATGGCAGATGGGGTGGGGTGGGGGGAGTGACTGAACATTTACAAGTACTCAAGTTTCCTTTATTGGGCTGAATCCTACCTAGTCACTGGGCTTGAATTCTTGTATATGCTGGTTAATTAGACAATATTTAATTTGACTTAACATTGGTGTCAGTTTGGTGAAAGTGAGGCTGTGTAATTAGGGAGTACAGACCCGGTTTCTGTCACAGTTCTGCTTACTTCCTCTAATTTAATGCCCCCCTTTCCAGTATATTATCACCCTGGATGTGTTGAGTTCCCTGCTGTCTTTTCTGCTTGACTGGTAACAAGGTGGCCCACATGAACACCAACAGCAAATGGACTGACTCAAGTCTCCTGGTCTTAACAGCCTGAAGTTCTGCCAGATTCACCCATCAGAAATAATTTCCTCTTGAAAACGAATGTCAGTAATTCTCTATGGAAGCTAAGATCACCAACTTGCAAATGGGTATAATTTTTGTTGTTGTTGTTGTTCTCTATTTTTACTGAAGTTACATATACACAGATTTTTGAACGGTCAAGTAGTTCCAGGTTTTGTGATTAAAAAATAAAAAAAATTAAGCCTTCTCCCTAGCCCCCCACCCTGCCCACCAGAGGCAACCACTTTCAATTCTTACAGCAGATTATTTAGAAAATAATGTCACAGGGAGAAATAGGTTGTTTTGCTTTACCAGTTTTGGGATGTTACATAAATGTGACTTGCTTCTTTCCTTTACCATGAAGGTGGATTTTCTTTAATTACTCTTTTTAAAAACCAAAGTATAACTTATATACAATGAATGCACAGATTTTCAATGTATCATTCAATATATTTTCAGTTCAGTTGCTCAGTTGTGTCCGACTCTTTGCGACCCCATGGACTGCAGCACGCCAGGCCTCCCTGTCCATCACCATGTATATTTTAATGAAAGAATATACTGATGTAACTGTACACCAAATTGCAGAACATCTGCAATACCCCCAAAAGTTCCCTTATAGATCTTTGCAATCAGTCCCCTTCTGTAAAGCAATCAACCTTCTTATTTCTTTCACTATGATTAGACCTACCTGCTCTGGATCTCTCTGTAAGGCATTAGATATTATGTACTCTTTTGTTCCTGACTTCTTTTGGTCAAAATGATATGTTTGAGATTCATGCAGAAATTTATTCCTTTTAGCTACCAAGTAGTATTCCATTGTATGAAAATACTACTGTTTATCAATTTTCTTTATTGACGCTCATTTGTTTCCACTTTGGGGATGTTTTTATTATTGATTTATGGAAGTTTTATACATTCTAGATAACAAGCTCTTTGTCAGAAATCGACTTTGCAAATCTCTCTCCCAGTCTGTATTTTATCTTTTCATATTCTCAATGGTATTACTTGATGAAGAGAAATTTTAAATTTTAGTTATGTCCGTCTTATGATTTTTTTTTTATGATTTGTACTTTTTGTATCTTATCAAAGAGCTCTTTGCCAACCAGGAGATCATGCAAATATTCTTCTATGTTTTCTTTTAGAAAACATTGAAGCTTTCTAGTTTCAGATTTTACATGAAGGATTCCTTTCCTAACTAAATATAATTTTTGTGTATGGTGTGATATAGAGGTCGAGGTTCTTTCTTTTTTAAATATGAGTATACAATTGTTCTAGCATCATTTGTTGCGAAAACTTTCCTTTCCACATAGGATGTGTATGTGTGTGTGTGTGTATTTCAGGACTTTATTCTGCTTCACTGACTTTTTTTTATCTTCCTTGTGCAAGTAACAGCATGTTAATTATTGTAGTTTTCAGCACAATTTAAAAGTACAAGTTTTCAAAATTTGTTTTTCTTTCTCAGGTTATTTTTACTATTTTTTAGCTTTTGCATTTTCATGTACATATATAATCAACATGTTAATTTCTACTACAAGCCTCATGGAATTTTGATTGGGACTGTACTGAATTTATAGATCAATTAAGGGTGAACTGATACTTTAGCAGTATTGATTTTTCCCATCCCTAAACATGTTATATGGTTTAAGTTTTTATTTATAACTTTCTACAGTATGTAGCAGTTTTAAGTCTTATCTATATTTTCTTAACTTTATCTTTGAGTATTTTATGCCTTTCCTACAAATATAAATGAATTGCTTTTTAATTTCACTTTCTAATAATTTGCTGGTAACTTTTGAAATCTAAATTTTGTACATTGACCTTAGTTCTTTCTTGTGACTAAATTCACTTTTCAGTTCTAGTTGTTTTGTGGAAGTAGATTCCTTAGAGTGTTTTCTATATACAATCATGTCAACTGCAAAAAAAAAAGATTTTTGCTTCTTTTTAAATTTTATACTTTTATTTTTTTCTTACATTGTTGTGCTAGATAGGGTTTCCAGTATATTGTTGAATAGATGTGGAGACATGGGGTATCTTGTTCCTGAACTAAGAAGCATTCAATATTTCACCGTTAAGTATGACATTAACTGTTGTTTTTTCATATATGCTCATTATCAAGTTATTGAAATTCCTTTCTTTTCCTAGTGTTCTGAGTTTCTTTTCATGAATGAGTATGACATTTTGTCCAAAATGTTTTTGCATCAATTGAGATTTTTCTTCTCTTTGATTCTGTTAATGTGATGAATTACAACTATTGATTTCATAATGTAAAACCAACCTTTAATCCCGGCATACGCTCCATTTATTAATAACATTTGTCCTTTTCATATAACACTGAATTTGATTTGTTAATATTTTGTTGAGGACTTTGTATATTTATTCATGTAAGATATTGGTCTATAATTTTTTTTCTTGTAATGTCTTTGTCAGGTTTTAATAACAGGGTTATGCTGACCTCATTAAACTACTTGAAAAGCATTTCCTTCTATTTTCTCAAAGAGTTTATATAACACTGGTATTAGTTTTGTCCTTAAACCTTTGATAGAATTTGTGAGTAAAGCCATCTGGACCTGAGGCTTTCTTTGTTGAAAGGTTTTTAATTATGAATTCAATTTTGAAAATGGATATAAAGCTCTTTGATTTTTTTCTATGTCTTCTTGTGCTAATTTTGGTAAGATGTGCTTTTTGAGGGATTTGTCCACTTGTTCTAAGTTGTTGAAATTATAGGCGTGAAGTCATTAATGTTTCTGTCTTCTTGGAGAATTGAATCCTTTTTCATCAAGTAATAAGCCTCTCTATCACTGGTAATATTTCTTGTCCAATCTTGTTTTGATATTAATAAAGCTACTTTAGCTTTCTTTTGAGTAGTGTCTGCATGGAATATCTTTTTTCATTCTTTTAATCTATTTATGTCTTTATATTTAAAGTGGTATTCTTGTAGCCAGCATATACTTGTCTTGCTTTTTATCTAGTATAACAATCTATCTTTGAGTTAGTGTAATTTACGTTTAATGTGATTATCGATATGGTTGAATTAAAAGCTACCATCTAACCAGCTGTTTCCTATTTGTTCCACTTTGTCTTTTGTTTCCTTTCATTTTGCTTCCTTTTTAATTAATTGAGCATTTCCTATGATTCAGTGGTATTTCCACTATTGAATTATCATGTACAACTCTTTTTAAAAAATTGAATACTTTAGGGTTTACCATGTACATCTTATTTAATCAGTCTGCTTTCACATTATATCCCACTTCATGTCTGCTATAAGGACACTATATCCCCAATTTCTTCTCTCATCTCTTGTTTTATTTTTGCCACATATTTACTCTTACATGTGCTATAAATACACAATATTATTCTTTTTGCTTTAGGTAGTTATCTTTCAGAGCAACTAAAAGCAACAAAAAATTAAATTTGGACTTTGTTTACCTTTAGTTATTCTATTTCCAGTGCTCTTAATTTGTTTGTGAGGATTCAGATTTCTGTCTGCTATTATATGCTTCTGTCTGAAGAACTTTCTTTAAGATTACTTGTAACATTGATCTACTGGCAATGAATTTGCTCACATTTGTTTTATGGTTTTGGTTCAGGAAAGTCTTTATTTCCTGTTCCTTTTTGAAAGACACTTTTGCTGGGTATAGGATTCTGACTTGACGGGTTTTTGCTGTTGTTCGGCTACAGAGACCTCATCCCTTGTATAGTTTCTGGAGAAGTCTACTTTAACTCTTTAATTTTCATTCCTCTATATGCTATGTGTCTTTTTTTCCACTGACTGTCTTCATAATTTCCTTTGTCTCTGGTTTTCAGGAGTTTCTATGTAATATGCGTATGGTGTGGGCATATCTTGGGGAGGGGAGTGTTAATTTCTGCTAGGTGTTCTTTGAGATGTTTGGTATCTGTTATTCATTTTGGAATATTCTTGAGTATTATTTCTCCTTATTTTTTCTTCCTGGGATGCCAATTATACATAAGTTAGATCTTTTGTCATTGTTTCACATCTCTTGGATGCTCTGTTGTGTTTTTCCAACCACTCTCTATCCTTCTCCACTGTTCTGCAATCCATGTCAGAACTGGTATAAACCCAGTTTCCATAGATGTAAAGGTTTGACTGAAGAAACTTGCTGTTTTATCCTCTTTTAATTCTCCAAATCCCTATGGGTTTATCCCTTTAAAAGATTGTTTTCTGGGACTTCTCTAGTGGTCCAGTGGTTAAGAATCTGCCTTGCAATGCAGTCGGGCTCGGGTTCAATCCCTGGTTGTGGAACTAAGATCCCACATGCCCTGGGGCAACTAAGCCCACATGTGGCAACTAAAACCCAATGCAGCCCAGTAAATAAGATTGTTTTCTGCCATTTTAGTGGTCTTGGGAGGGAGTGAAAGTAGATGCACATGGGCAGTCTGCCATTCTTTACCTGAAGTCAACTGTGATTTTCATTATTTGAGTTAAACTTAGTGGTGGTAAAGAACTAAATTTCCTATTATCTTTGAAGTAAATCAATCTGTTGTATCATCTTTCTCATTTTAAATCACTTCTGCAGTCTCAAAAATAAGAGAAAAATAAGAGAAAATAATCACAAATAATGATAGCTAACATTTATTATCCATTTATCATATGCTAGTGTTATAAATGCTATTTTATTAGCTAAATTTTATTCTCATAACAGCTTTATAATATAGACAGTCTGGGTTTTTTTTTTTTTTTTTTCATTTTTATAGGTGAAAATAAACTGAGGCACAGAAGATTAAGTAATTTTCCCAAAAATTCATAAAAAGAAAATGACAGAACTTGGCTTCTTAACCACCATATTCTAACTGCTTCCAGCAGATGGGAAGATGGTGGCTTTTAGGTACTATCTCTGTTTTTGTTCTCTGCAATCTTTCATGTACTACTGTTAACTTTCCAAGAATCTTAATCTGTTAATGAGCAAGTACATATTCAGTGCCTGTTATGTGCCCAGAATTGTTTTGTTCACTGTGGAGGTATAAAGAAATACAGCCAGGCCATTTCTTTCGGGGAGTTTACATCTCTCCAAGAGAACGCCCCCACAAATCTGAAAATAAGCTTAATGTACAAAGTGGAACCATCATTCAGAAAAATGAAAGCTTGATTTGATCTGGGTGTTCAGAAACCATGAAAAGCTCATTAAAAACCCTGATGGTTATTTAAGAATTTACTTAGCTTCTGGCTTACCCGTGCTGCCTTTCATTTCTCCCTTTACCTCTTTTACTTTTTTGCAGCCTCATTTTAGCTATTGTATGGTTTATAAACATTTCTTCCACAGAGCAAATGTAAAAAAATCATTTATTTATTTGGCTGCGTTGGTCTTAGTTGCAGCACAGGGAATCTCTGTTGCAGCACGTGTAATTCTCTGGTTGCTACACACATGCTCCAGTGTATGTGGGCTCAGTAGCTGTGGCATGAGGGCTTAGATACTCCACAGCATGTGGGATCTTATTTCCCTGCTGCTGCTGCTGCTGCTAAGTCGCTTCAGTCGTGTCCGACTCTGTGCGACCCCATAGACGGAAGCTCACCAGGCTCCCCTGTCCCTGGGATTCTCCAGGCAAGAACACTGGAGTGGGTTGCCATTTCCTTCTCCAATGCATGAAGTGAAAAGTGAAAGTGAAGTCGCTCAGTCGTGTCCGACTCTTAGCGACCCCATGGGCTGGAGCCTACCAGGATCCTCCGTCCATGGGATTTTCCAGGCAAAAGTACTGGGGTGGGGTGCCATTGCCTTCCCCCTTATTTCCCTGATTAGGGATCAAACCCATGCCCCCTGCATTGGAAGGTGGATTCTTAACCACTGGACAACCAGGGAAGTCCCCACAGAGCAAATTAAGATTGTTTATAAGCTCAAAACATCTTTGTGAAAGTTTAAAGTGGGAAGAGTCTCAAATTCTTGGTCATAGTGATATATGGAGATATATGTATCTATACAAAGCTTTATAGATATATGTACTTTTATCTCAACTACCTTCTTTCCCTGTCAAGTTACATAACTAAGAATGAACATGTGTTAACATTAGATGTTCTCTGGTATTTCTGGAATGGCAGTGAGTACACAAAGTATTCATGGATGTAATATTGTCTTTAGGTTGGCTAGCACAGTGACTGCCTCCTAATAAAAACCTAGCAAATTTTTATTGTTTCATGGATTCAATGCATGAAATTAAAGAAATCTTAGGATGACTTTTTTTTTATAGATGATGAAGAAAATCCTCATGAGTTTGTATTACAATTTGAAGGGATTTTCCTAATGCAATACATGTCAACACACCTTAGAGAAAAAGTTGTCATTGATCTATTATCCTTACACCAAATCTCTTTTAGGATTAAGGGACAGCATTCATTCACAGTGTCAGACCTCTTCCTCCCCAGTACAATACCTAGCAGACAGTAGGTATTTGTTGGTTGGAAATATTTGTTAGGTGGAAAAATGAATCATTTGACAGTCTCTAGTTTGACGTTGAAGAAGTCTAAGTGCACGATAACCACTTCTCCCAATGGTAGGTTCTACACAAAACTAACAATAACAACAGAACAGTGTTTTAGGAGAAACTTGATAATGCAGCAGTCAGACCATGTACTTGGAAGCCAAGCAGACCTAGAGTCTAGTCCTATCTCTGCCACTTAGGAGCTAGCATATGACCCTCAGGAAGGTTGCTTAACCTCTTCAAGTCTCAACTTTCCAATCTTTCAACTGGGAGCAGTAACAGTATTCCATATGCTTGCTGTGAGGATTAAAAAAGATACTCTGCACTGTGATCCACTACAGTTAGCACTCAACACATGGTAAATAAATAGTTATTATTCTACAAGGATTTCAGGAGTTGAGGCTGTGGCCGTTTGGATCTGTAAAGAATCTTGACAACAGTGGGGAAATCTAAAACAGAGGAGCTTATATATTTCCTATGTTTCTCTTATCTTGCTTTAGGAATTTTGAGTGATGTATGTTTGGTGGTATGACTATGTGGAAGGACGCAGAGGTGCGGTGGGACAGGATTTAGAAATTCTTTCTACCTTTAGAGAAATGCCCTCTACCAAGGATTTATGCTAACAGGACCCACAGGCCCACCCTATCATCTGAGGATGAAAACAGCCAGAGACAATGGGATATGACACAGTAATGAGTTCTCATTTGTCAGGTGTCTACTTGCCGATATGGTCTAAGGATATGGTGTTCAATAATTTCTAGAAATTGGTAATAATGATACCATTTACACAGCAGCTCCTCTGGCAGTTTTCAAAGTGCTTTCACATACACTCTCTGTTTTAATTTCCACCACAGTGCTATGAGGAACCTGAAATAAATATTATCATTCCCATTTTATAGATGAGTAAATATATTCTGAAAAGTGAAATGACCACATCCAAGGTCACACAGCTTCTCAGTAATCAACCTCAGATTTAAACCTGAGTTCTCACTCTGGGGTCATTAATTTTTTTTTTTCCATGAAACTAAACAGCTTGTTCATTCTACATAACTCATGTAGTATTTTGAATATTAAGTGTGCTTGCACCCATTCTCCCTGGTGGTTTAGCCAGTAAAGAATCTGTTGCAATGCAGGAGACCTGGGTTCAATCCCTGGGTTGGGAAGGTCCCTTGGAGAAGGAAATGACAACCCACTCCAGTATTCTTGCCTGGGAAATCCTATGAGCAGAGGAGCCTGGTGGGCTGCAGTCAGTGGGGGTTGAACATGACTGAGTGACTAAATCACCACCACAAACCCATGCTAGACCTTTAAGAATTTGTGTTCGTAAGGTCATTTAGTAATCAAAATCTGCCTGCAATATAGGGACGCAGGAGACATGGGTTCGATCCCTAGGTCGGGAAGAGCCCCTGGAGGAGGAAATGGCAATCCACTCCAGTATTCTTGCTTGGAGAATCCCATAGACAGAGAAGCCTGGCGGGCTACAGGCCATGGGGTCACAGAGTTGGACACGACTGAAAGACTGAACATGCACACGTGGAATAGCAGCTAACCTTCTGTGTCTGTTTTGTCCTACAGAGAACAAAATTTGTCATCTGGATACACCTAGTGTTTAATGATGTCAATAAGGAAACAGTCCACCCTTTGGTCCAGAGGAGGCCATGGTTATTCTGGTGAAGCACAAGGGCATGGTCATTTTGATCAGTCACTCTGCAGAGGGTCCAAAGCTGTGAAGCAGAGTAAACTCAGGACAGACAGCTGGAATCCTGGGAGTATAACCTCACCAACAGATGAGGTAGTGATGGATGACTCCTGATTATATGTAGTCTTTTTTCTTTCCCTCTCTCAATTTATATTCTGAGTTGTTACCTAGAATAAATCCTACAGCTTCTAATTAACACACTCATTGTCTTTGTTTTGAATGGAAAAGGGAAAAAAATATGTTCATACCCCTGCTGGCAGCATAGGAAGTATGCCTAAAGAGGAATATCTTTCTCCATCATGAGTAACGTTAATCTCTGTAGTCCTCCAAAGTAACTAATTGCCACGTAGTTGAATTTCTATTTGTATGGATGGGTGGTATCCTTTATGAGTTTCTGGGTAACAATTTGTTGCAGGAAAGATTCTCTCCAGAAACCCTTCTTAAGATTATTATCAAATTCCTCAATCAAGAAGGAGAAGTCAAATGGGTTAGGCTAGATGCACAGACAACCAGTTGGCAACAAACTGAGCTCATCAGTCCTGGATTCTTAACTGTCAGAGAGGATGGGTGGATAAAGCTACAGCGGGCTTGTTGTCTATTACAAGTCTTCCAAAGGGACGGGAGCAACCATGCCACAGTTTCTTCTATCCTGAGCCTGTCCTGTGTTTTTCTAAGTGTGTGAGCGTGAGCTCCCTGCACACAGCCACGCCCTCTGATGAGATGATGATGGGAGGAATGGTGAGCCTGAAGATGCCATGGCCACTGCGCCGTATTCTCAACAGAACCTCCTTTTGCTCCAACAATAACAATTTTTGATAAAAAGAATCATTACATTTTAGACATTTCAATATAAGGGCTTGGAGAGATACCTTACCTTTTCGAGGTCATGCAATTATTAAATGGCAGTGTAGGAATTTGAGCCTGGGTCTGTCTGCCCCCAACTCAAGGCTTTTGAGCATCACTCTCATTGTCTCTACTGGGATAAAGGCTTCCTTGTGGTAACTGTTAGAAGCTGGAAAATGTGGGCCTGAGGGAACTTTTCAATATGAAATTCTAACTCTTTGCCTACCGAGATTCTTATTTTTAAAAACCCAGAGGAAGTTCATATTAATAGATTTATTTAACATTTATGTACAATATTTACATTTACAAAATGCTTTACAGTGTAACAGAATGGGCAGAAATTTTTTTTGCAGCATATAATTGTCTTTTCTTTCATATTCATTTATTCCTTTGATTTATTTCAAATGTTCTCCACTTGGTCTTCTGAGATCATGTACAATGGTAACAAATTTAAAATAAGATTAATAAAAGATTATTTTGTATCACTCCTAGGGAAAACTGAGCAGGGCCATGCCATTCTCTGTTCTTGATAAATGTTATGCAAAAGCGCATAATATCGTCCCCAGCACACTGCCTGTCACACCAGCTGTGCTTGTTCATGGTGCTTTGAAACTGTATTTGGCTCCTATTCCTCATTTATTTTGTGGTGTTTGTTTTCTGCCCTTCAGCTGGTTGGGGTGCTCCATATTTGGGATGATAAACTGCTGTCTGTCGTCTGAAGAGGCTGCATTATGGCCTTTTTTCACCGATCACCAAGGCGGAAACCTCTGCCGGCTTTTCTTGCTGATGATTCCCTCTGCCTGGAAAGCCTTCTTCCCCAGATGGTCCCGTAACTACTACCTTCTCTTCACTTGGGCCTGAGATCAAATGGCACCTTCTGCAAGAGGCCTTGCCTTGACCCCAGGTCCCAAAGAACCTCCCCCATCAGTGTATCCTGGCATTCTCTTTTATTTTCTCTTTAGCGTGTAAGACTCTTTAGTAAAAACCCTAGAATTGGACTTCCCTGGTGGTCCAAGAATGGTTGAGAATCTTGCTGCACGGGAAACGAAGCCCGTGCACCACAACTGCTGAACCAGTGCTCTAGGGCCTGGGAGCTGCAACTACGGAAGCCGTCACGCCCCAGAGCCTGTGCTCTGCAGCAAGAGAAGCCACTGCAATGAGAAGCCCGCACACCACAATGAAGAGCAGCCCCCACTCACCACAATTAGAGAAAGGCCGTGAGCATCAATGAAGACCCAACACAGCTGAAAATAAATATATAAATAATTTTAAAACCCTAGAATTCCACTATTTGATAAGAATAAATGTATGTAATAGTTATTGATAAGTTAATATTTTGTCATTTTTAAGTTGCTAAGGAATCTCTTTAATATGAAGTACTCTGAAGGCTTACAATACATTGCTTATCTTTTTAGAGTCAGGCCATCACTTTGGAGGGCATGCAGATATATGCCTAGGGGAAAATGTCTGTATTTGGTTACCTTACATGTTCTAAAGCTAAATAACTTCTGTGCATGATCAGTAGATTAAAAATTTACTCTCAAAAAGTTTTTCTCATCCTTGTATATGTGTGTGAATATTAATTTTTTTTTCTTTAAGAATTGCAGGTAGGGTGCCTAACTAAACTGTGGTTTATAAAGACAAGTGTGGAGTTCTGCCCTGGGAGGAAGGGTTGGGGGACAGACAAGATTGGGTAAGTGGTTCTTGACCCTGGCTGTATGTTATTAACAGTGATCTATCCTACCAACCAGGACCAGTAAAATCAGGACCTTGGAGGGTGAGCCCATGCACTAGTGATTTTTTTAAAGTCTTTATTGATTTTGTTATAATAACGCTCTAGTTTATGTTTGTTTGTTTTGCCATGAGGCATGTGAAATCTTAGCTCCCTGAACAGGGATCGAACCTGTACCCCCTGCTTTGGAACACAGATTCTTAACCACTGGACTGACAGGGAAGTCCTGGGCACTAGTGTTTTTTAAACTGTGCCAGACGTTCTGATCTGTAGCCAGGAACAAGAACTCTGGATTAGCAGGCTGCTATAGTCCATCCTTGAGAAGAGTGAGTGACCAGGGTAGCCGCTGTCAGCCCTGCCTCTCCCACGCCTGCTGGGTAGAGGCGCTTGATTCTCATCCAGCTCTGACCAAACCTGGAAAGAACTTAGGATCCCCCTCTTACCTGTGGGTAATTTCTGAAACTGGTCTTACTGTCTTCAACAATGTCCAGTGAGCCTGGTCCAAGGCCACCAGGGCTCTCCACTCTGTTTCCTGTTTCGATTTCCTTTTTTTTTTTTTTTTTTTAAAAGCTGCGGGGTTTGTGGAGTCTTAGGTCTTAGTTACCCCACCAGGGATTAAACCTGGGCCCTCCAAAATGAAAGCACAGCGTCCTAACCGCTGGACCACCAGGGAGTTCCCCTTTTCCAATTTCTTGTTTGGTCTCTAGCTGTCTCCTGGACCCTCAGCCCAAACTTCCACCGCCTCCTCTGTTTCTGGCTACTCTTTGCTTAGCTACTGTGGACTTCCGATTCATGGTGACCTTATACCCATGTCCAAGCTGCCAGCTGGGGTCTGGCTTCAAAGAGATGAACTACTCAGAACCACGGGGAGGCTCCTTCCTGATTCATTCTAGCCTGGCAAACTCAGCTGCCACCAAATCCTAAAAAGGGCAATCTCCTTGAACCATGGCCCTTCAACATTGCCTTCGAATTCTTGGGAGAAATAAATCCCACTACCTGAGCAGGAGGCTGTGTAAAGCCATGTGCAAGGGGCTGGGACACAGTGAGGGGTGAAAAATGCATGCCATTAATGCAGTCAGCCAACCACAGATGGAAAGCAAATAAGGGAGATATTGATTGAGCATTTCTCAGAAAGAAGCAAAAATTGTATGAACATCAGCTCTATGGGGAGTTTGATTCAATCTGAGGTGAAAATAAGGTGACAAAATGACAATTGTGATCACGTTGCCGTGAAGCATCCAAAGTTTGGCAACTCACGTGTGAGTTGAAAAAGGTGTATGAATTATTTACACAAGTTAACAATGGCAACTTCAGAGTGCTGCTCACAAGCAGGAACCAGGGGAGAGAATGGGCTCAGATGAGACCTTGGCAAAGACTGGGGGGCCCGCTATGCAAAGCTGCCTCCTCCCAGCAAAGGAATGGGATAGTCGGGTCTACAGCAACCACGGTGGGGTTCTTGGGAGCCTCTGTGGACTTGGTTGTATGAAGCATGCTCAGTTCATCTTTTTGCTTCTGGTGTAGGGGCCTCCACTCTCTGAATCTCCTCTCCTTAACGCACGCACTCAGGCAGATCATACTTCCCTGCCCCTTAGAGACATGAGAGGAAGGGTCATACATCACTTCCTTGTGGAAGCCATGAAGAGCCACCACTGTAGTTTTGATGTTCCTCTCTTTTCCTCTCAACCTTGTGTTGAGATGGTGGCATCGAAAAATGGTAGAATCTCTTGGGTCCCTGGGTGACTAAATGAAGCACAGCCACTTGCTGACCCACAGTGGACAGACAGAATGAAAGAGACATCAATCTTCACTATGTTAAGCCACAGAGCCTTGGGGGTTGTTACTGCAGCAGAGCCTAGCCTATCCTTACTACTGCAAAGATTTTCCCCATGAAGGTGCTCCTGTTAACTCTCTAGAACTTTTACTTATCTCCAGCCTGGTAAAGCAGAAGGAGAGGGAAAAGGCTTCTGGCATTCCTTTTCTGTGCTCATCTATGGTGGGTGCACTCAAGGGGACAGAGAATGGAAGGGAAAGAATGTTTGTTGATTTCCTACTCTGTACCAGGTGCCTGGCCAGATGGCTGTGTGTGCAGTCTTCAGAACAGTGTGGCTAGAGGATTTTGATTTTTATATTATTGATAAGGAAGAAGCGCTCCAAAGAGGTTAAATTACTTGTTTAAAAATCACCTAACTATGGGGTCAGTACAGTGGTTAGGACTCTGCCCTTCCACTGCAGGGGGGCATGGGTTCGATTCCCTGATCAGGGAACTAAGATCCCCCATGCCATGTAGTCAATAAAGTAAAATAAAAAATTAACAAGAAAGAAAAAATTTAAAAAATCACCTACTAGGAAATGACAGAGTCAGGATAAGAACCCAAGTCTGTCTGACTTAAAACCTATAAGTTTTCCTGTACTATAAGCATACAAGTAATGGACTTTAACCCTTGATAGCCTGTTAGTGTTTATCTAACATTATCTCTTTGGTTTAGTTAGATCAATCTACTATTCCAAGCTATTAATTCTTAGAATTATTTTCTTCTTTCATTTCACTCAGAGTTTCACTGATCTTTGACACCCAAGGTGCTACAAATCTGCATGTTTGTTTAACTCAAGCCAAATGCGCTCACATTTAAGTTGGAATATCATCACCAGGATATCTGGAAATTCCTCCACTGTGGCTCCAGGTTTTACAAACTGTGAGGTTTGCCCTTTCTGGCAAGGCTTTTGGAGGAGGGAAATAGAATGAGATGGGATGTAGAGGGAGAAAGTTTATTTGTGAAGAGGAGAGCATGAAGGCTGTACTCAATTAACAGAGGCCCTTAGTACATGGGATCTTTACAGCTGCCTCTCCATGACCCTTAAAAACATAAGATCCAGCTACTCGAGGAGAGGCCCTGTGACTCCCACTGTGGGCGTGCATGCTCTGTTGCTAAATCATGTCTGACTCTGTGCGACCCTATGGACTGTAGCCTGCCAGGCTCCTCTGTCCATGGGATTCTGCAGGAAAGAATACTGGAGTGGGTTGCCTTTTCCTTCTCCAGGGGATCTTCCCAGCTCAGGTTCAGAACCTGTGTCTCCTGCATTGGCAGGCAGATTCTTCACCACTGAGCCACCTGGGGGGCCTGTGACTCTCACTGGCCTTCACCAAAATGAGGTGAAATCTTGATGCAAACCCATGACCCAGCCTCGACGCACACATGAGATGATTCCCTTGGCTTTCAGAGCACAACCATGCCGTCCCATTCAGAGGTCAGCAGAGGGCATGCCTCGGCCTGCGTTCTCCGACTCACGACATGACTTCTGGATGGAGAGCTAGGATTTTTCTCAAGTGTAACAATATTAATTATCAACTCACTTTAACACACGTATGATGTATGTGTGCATTTATTTCACAGGAATGGTATAAAGATTAAATACTTAATGAATCCATTTTTCATATCAAGGATATATTTGCCCTCCACCTAACTATACCTCTCCCTTCTGTTTCTCATGAGAAATATAGCTATCTTTATTATGTAATCAGTAATATATCATTCCTTCTAAGCAGGATCTAATTTTAGCAAGATGATGAATGGCCCGGGAATGCATTCCACTGCCCTCTGCAGAAAGGAATATATATCAGACCTGCTCAGGTGTATGTCACTTCTTTATATTGGGAGCTTTCAAGCTCCCCAAGTGGCAGCCTGGGTTTTTCTGGCTGAGAGCCCCAAGTTCTCTGTTTTGGCCGTGCAGAAAGCATTAGGAAACAGCCATGTGTGAACCATGATCAGGCATGCTCACTCAGCCAATGAGATATGTATCTCTCCTGCACCTGGAATTATTGCACCAGCTAGAAAATGACCAACTTGGGCTTTTCTTTAATTTATTTATGGGAAGAATCTGTGTGTATGGGACCATCCTCAGCTTCCAATCACCACTTCCCATTTTTCCCCCTTTTGCCTTTAAGCAGTGAAATTTCTTTAAAATGTAGGAATCATTCCAGTTTGACTAGCAGCATGAGGAATTAGTCACTTTTTCCTGAGCTTTCGAGAAGAAAATGATCATCTTCTTTCATGCTGCCTGTAAGTTTTATAGCTGCTTCTGTCCATTCATAGCACCTTACAACTTGATAGATAACATATTAATTTGGAAGTTATTTTGAATTCATTTTTGATCTGTAGGAAAATCAAAGCAGTACCTTATCTACATTTCAGATGTGAAAACTGAGGTGCAGAGAGAGTTAATGATCAAAACCTCCATATTGATGATTGCCTATCTTTAATTAAAAACTTTTTTTTGGTCACACCCCACAGGGATTGAACTCAGGCCCCCTCTGTTGGAAGGTGGAGTCTTAACCACTGGACCACCAGTAAAGTCCCTTAATTTTTAATGACCTCTGTATAAGACCTCCGGGAGTTGGTGATGGACAGGGAAGCCTGGCGTGCTGCGGTTCATGGGGTCGCAAAGAGTTGGACACGACTGAGCGACTGATCTGATCTGATCTGATCTGATCTGATATAAGATGGAAGATAATAGTTATAGGTGTTTGCTTTTGCAACAACCGTATAGGTGAAAATATGAATTTTTTTGTGCAGCTACTATATTTGCTGATTCTAAGATGTACTTTTCTCTCATACTTGTGTTCCCCAAACTGGGATACAGTTGATAATTAATGGAGTATCATAATCTAATTGGTACTGTTTTTTTCTTTCTTAGTGGTTGCAGCAGATTGGCACTTAAAATATCTAAAATCTTCACCCCTCTCTGAGTCTACATCCTTCACAACTCTTGTAACTCCTCCTATCAGCCAAATCTATTTCCCCAAGCCTGGAAAATGGGTTCAGTTCAGTCGCTCGGTCGTGTCCAACTTTTTGCAACCCCATGGATTGCAGCATGCCAGGCTTCCCTGTCCATCACCAACTTCCAGAGCTTGCTCAAACTCATGTCCATTGATTCGGTGATGCCATCCAACCATCTCATCCTCTGTCGTTCCCTTTTCCTTTTGCCTTCAATCTTTCCCAGCATCAGGGTATTTTCCAATGAGTCAGTTCACATCAGGGGGCCAAAGTACTGGAGTTTCAGCTTCAGCATCAGTGCTTCCAATGAATATTCAGGACTGATCTCCTTTAGGATGGACTGGTTTGATCTCCTTGCAGTCCAAGGGACTCTCAAGAGTCTTCTCCAACACGACAGTTCAAAAGCATCAATTCTTCAGCGCTCAGCTTTCTTTATGGTCCAACTCTCACATCCATACATGACTATTGGAAAAACCATAGCTTTGACTAGACTTTTGTTGGCAAAGTAATGTCCCTGCTTTTTAAAATGCTGTCTAGGTTGGTCATAGCTTTTCTTCCAAGGAGCAAGCATCTTTTAATTTCATGGCTGAAGTCAGCATCTGCAGTTATTTGGGAGCCAAAAAAAAAAATAAATAAAGTCTCTCACTGTTTCCATTGTTTCCCCATCTATTTGCCATCAAGTGATGGGACTGGATGCCATTATCTTAATTTTCTGAATGTTGAGTTTTAAGCCAACTTTTTCACTCTCCTCTTTTACTTTTATCAAGAGGCTCTTTAGTTCTTCTTCACTTTCTGCCATAAGGGTGGTGTCATCTGCATATCTGAGCTTATTGATATTTCTACTGGCTATGTTGATTCCAGCTTGTGCTTCATCCAGCCTGGCATTTCGCATGATATACTCTGCTTATAAGTTAAACAAGCAGGGTGACAATACACAGCCCTGACGTACTCCTTTCCCAATTTGGAACAAGTCTTTTGTTCCATGTCCAGTTCTAACTGCTGCTTCTTGACCTGCATACAGATTTCTCAGAAGGCAGGTAAGGTGGTCTGGTGTTCTCATCTTTTTAAGAATTTTCCACAGTTTGTTGTAGTTTACACAGTCAAAGGCTTTGGTGTAATCAATAAAGCAGAAATAGATGTTTTGAAATTCTCTTGCTTTTTCGGTGATCCAATGGATGTTGCCAATTTGATCTCTGGTTCCTCTGCCTTTTCTAAATCCAGCTTGAACATTTAGAAGTTCATGCATCATGTTCAGTTGAAAACCGGCTTGGAGAATTTTGAGCGTTACTTTGCTAGCATGTGAGATCAGTGCAATTGTGTGGTAGTTTTCTTTGGGATAGGAATGAAAACTGACTGGAAAATGGATGGGCCTTATCTTTATTTGTTCCCAAAGAAGGCATTTTTGGGGTTCACCCATTTCCCTTGTCCCACATGGCCTCAGCCTGCCTGACTTCCATAGGCACTGGCATTCTTTGCTTGAGTCTCTTTGCCTACTCTGATGGTTTAAAATAAGTTCAATCTTTGACAGGTCTTCTTACACTCCCCTTGAATGTGGGCCAGGTGTCATAACTCGTTTCTCTCAAATGGAAGGTGGTGGAGATCATGTGACTTTCAAGGGGCAGTTATAAAAGCACTGTGGCTTTGCCCTCTCGGATCACTTACTTTGCACTAAGCCCTATACCTTGTCTGAGGGCATTCAAAGGGTCAAAGAAATAGAGACCTCTGGCTTAAAGCCAGCCCTGACTGGCCAGCCATATGAGAGGATCATTTTGGAGGCAGAAGTCCAGCCACAGATAATGAAATTCTTGCCGATTCCCTAAATTTCTTAAACTGCAACCTCACGAGAAAGCCCAAACCAGAACTCACCAGCTAAGCTATTCCAAAATCCATGACCCTAAAAAATAAAGACTTTAAAATAAATAAAAACAAAATCATTTCAAGACATGGAAAAAGGAATAGTAGTCACAAACCAAGAATAAAACTATTTGAAAATGAGCAGATTTGGAAAAGACATTCTAAAAAGGAAAAAAATATGCTAATTGAAATGAAAATCTAATAGACCAGTTGGATTGTAAGGCAGAGATGGCTGCTGAGAGGTTACGTGAACTGAAAGACACATTACAGGAAATTATCCAGAATATAACATACAAGATAAAGAAATGAAAAATATGAAAATTGATCAAATGATAAGGTCCTATCTATGTCTATTAAGAGTTCCAAGTAGATAAAAAAGAAAGAGTTGAAGCAAATAAATAGTAGTCAATAATTTCCATTATGTAAGACAGGAGTCTTTAAAGAAGCACACCAGTTCTTATGCAGTATAATTAAAAACAAACCCATTCTTAAATACAGAAGTTCAACTGCAAAGTATCAACCTTAAAATTTACTGCTGCTGCTGCTGCTAAGTCACTTTAGTCGTGTCCAACTCTGTGCACCCCATAGACGGCAGTCCACCAGGCTCCCCCATCCCTGGGATTCTCCAGGCAAGAACACTGGAGTGGGTTACCATTTCCTTCTCCAATGCAGGAAAGTGAAAAGTGAAAGCGAAGTCGCTCAGTCACGCCCGACTCTTAGCAACCCCATGGACTGCAGCCTATCAGGCTCCTCCATCCATGGAGTTTTCCAGGCAAGAGTACTGGAGTGGGGTGCCATTGCCTTCTCCTAAAATTTACTAGCGAGAAAAAATAAATTACCTAGAAATGAATGACAGTTAGACTAGGGGCATAATATTCAAAGCAAGAATAACTAGCAGAACACAGCTGTTGTGTTATAAATGTAGTTACAAATGCACAGGAATAATGCATTTAAATTACTGACAGAAAAACTATCTTTCCAGAGTGAAAGTAGAATAAAGTAAATTCCAGATAAAAATGACTATTTTGGCCAGCAGTATTTGGCATGTTGTACATGAATATTTACTTTGGCTAGGAAGTAAATTACCTTGAAAATAAGAAGTGGAATGCAGGAAATATTTTTAAAATGAATAAGTATCTAAACAAACACTTAGGAGTATAAATTGAAATGGCTATTTTATGAGTGTTTAAAAAGAAGGGAAAATAAATTTCTAAGTAATAAAATCATGGAACACGGGAAAGCAAATCAGAATTAAAGCATATATTATTTAGAAGGAGATCAGTGATATTGATCAGACTTCCCTGGAGGCTCAGGTGGGGTTCCCAGGTGGCGTTAGTGGTAAAGAACCTGCCTGCCAACGCAGGAGATGTAAGAGGTACGCATTCAATCCCTGGCTTGGGAAGATTCCCCTGGAGGAGGGCATGGCAGCCGACTCCAGGATTCTTGCCTGGAGAATCCCATGGACACAGGAGCCTGGTGAGGTATGGTCCATAGTGTCACAAAGATTCAGACATGACTGAAGGGACTTTGCACACATGAGTGGAAGCTCAGACAGTGAAAAAATAATCTGCCTGCAATGCAAGAGATCCAGGTTTGATCCCTGGTTCAGGAAGATCCCCTGGAGAAGGGAATGGCTACCCACTCCAATATTCTTGTCTGGAGAATTCCATGGATGGAGCAGCCTGGTGGGCTATATAGGGCATGAGGTTGCAAAGAGTTGGACATTCAGTTCAGTTCAGTTCAGTCACTCGCTCAGTTGTGTCCGACTGTTTGCAACCCCATGAATCGCAGCACGCCAGGCTTCCTTGTCCATCACCATCTCCCGGAGTTCACTCAGACTCACGTCTATCGAGTCACTGATGCCATCCAGCCATCTCATCCTCTGTCGTCCCCTTCTCCTGCCCCCAGTCCCTCCCAGCATCAGAGTCTTCTCCAATGAGTCAGCTCTTCACATGAGGTGGCCAAAGTACTGGAGTTTCAGCTTTAGCATCACTCTTCCCAAAGAAATCCCAGGGCTGATTTCCTTCAGAATGGACTGGTTGGATCTCCTTGCAGTCCAAGGGACTCTCAAGAGTCTTCTCCAACACCACAGTTCAAAAGCATCAATTCTTCGGCGCTCAGCCTTCTTCACAGTCCAGCTCTCACATCCATACATGACCACAGGAAAGACCATAACCTTGACTAGACGGACCTTTGTTGGCAAAGTGATGTCTCTGCTTTTGAATATGCTATCTAGGTTGGTCATAACTTTCCTTCCAAGGAGTAAGCGTCTTTTAATTTCATGGCTGCAGTCACCATCTGAAGTGATTTTGGAGCCCCCCCAAAATAAAGTCTGAAACTGTTTTCACTGTTTCATGTTTATATACATGAAATACACTCCATGTATTTCCCATGAAGTGATGGGACTGGATACCATGGTCTTCGTTTTCTGAATGTTGTGCTTTAAGCCAACTTTTTCACTCTCTTTCACTTTCATCAAGAGGCTTTTGAGTTCTTCCTCACTTTCTGCCATAAGGGTGGTGTCATCTGCATATCTGAGGTTATTGATATTTCTCCCAGCAATCTTGATTCCGACTTGTGTTTCTTCCAGTCCAGCATTTCTCATGATGTACTCTGCATAGAAGTTAAATAAGCAGGGTGACAATATACAGCCTTGACGAACTCCTTTTCCTATTTGGAACCAGTCTGTTGTTCCATGTCCAGTTCTAACTGTTGCTTCCTGACCTGCACACAGATTTCTCAAGAGGCAGATCAGGTGGTCTGGTTTTCCCATCTCTTTCAGAATTCTCCACAGTTTATTGTGATCCACACAGTCAAAGGCTTTGCAGTAGTCAATAAAGCAGAAATAGATGTTTTTCTGGAACTCTCTTGCTTTTTCCATGATCCAGCGGATGTTGGCAATTTGATCTCTGGTTCCTCTGCCTTTTCTAAAACCAGCTTGAACATCAGGAAGTTCACGGTTCACATATTGCTGAAGCCTCGCTTAGAGAATTTTGAGCATTACTTTACTAGTGTGTGAGATGAGTGCAATTGTGCGATAGTTTGAGCATTCTTTGGCGTTGCCTTTCTTCATGATCAGAATGAAAACTGACCTTTTCCAGTCCTGTGGCCACTGCTGAGTTTTCCAAATTTGCTGGCATATTGAGTGCAACACTTTTACAGCATCATCTTTGAGGATTTGGAATAGCTCAACTGGAATTCCATCACCTCCACTAGCTTTGTTCATAGTGATGCTTTCTAAGGCCCACTTGACTTCACATTCCAGGATGTCTGGCTCTAGGTCAGTGATCACACCATCGTGATTATCTGGGTCGTGAAGATCTTTTTTGTACAGTTCTTCTGTGTATTCTTGCCACCTCTTCTTAATATCTTCTGCTTCTATTAGGTCCATACCATTTCTGTCCTTTATCGAGCCCATCTTTGCATGAAATGTTCCCTTGGTATCTCTAATTTTCTTGAAGAGATCCCTAGTCTTTCCCATTCTGTTGTTTTCCTCTATTTCTTTGCATTGATCGCTGAGGAAGGCTTTTTTTTTATCTCTTCTTGCTATTCGTTGGAACTCTGCATTCAGATGCTTGTATCTTTCCTTTTCTCCTTTGCTTTTCGCTTCTCTTCTTTTCACAGCTATTTGTAAGACCTTCCCAGACAGCCATTTTGCTTTTTTGCATTTCTTTTCCATGGGGATAGTCTTGATCCCTGTCTCCTGTACAATGTCACGAACCTCAGTCCATAGTTCATCAGGCACTCTATCTATCAGATCTAGTCCCTTAAATCTACTTCTCATTTCCACTGTATAGTCATAAGGGATTTGATTTAGGTCATACCTGAATGGTCTAGTAGTTTTCCCTACTTTCTTCAATTTAAGTCTGAATTTGGTAATAAGGAGTTCATGGTCTGAGCCACAGTCAGCTCCTGATCTTGTTTTGTTGTATAGAGCTTCTCCATCTTAGGCTGCAAAGAATATAATCAATCTGATTTCGGTGTTGACCATCTGGTGATGTCCATGTGTAGAGTCTTCTCTTGTGTTGTTGGAAGAGGGTGTTTACTATGACAGTGCATTTTCTTGGCAAAACTCTATTAGTCTTTGCCCTGCTTCATTCTATATTCCAAGGCCAAATTTGCCTGTTACTCCAGGTGTTTCTTGACTTTCTACTTTTGTATTCCAGTCCCCTATAATGAAAAGAAGATCTTTTTTGGGTGTTAGTTCTAAAAAGTGGAGGTGATGGAATTCCAGTTGAGCTATTCCAAATCCTCAAAGATGATGCTGTAAAAGTGTTGCACTCAATATGCCAGCAAATTTGGAAAACTCAGCAGTGGCCACAGGACTGGAAAAGGTCAGTTTTCATTCTGATCATGAAGAAAGGCAACGCCAAAGAATGCTCAAACTATCACACAATTGCACTCATCTCACACACTAGTAAAGTAATGCTCAAAGTTCTCCAACCCAGGCTTCAGCAATATGTGAACCGTGAACTTCCTGATGTTCAAGCTGGTTTTAGAAAAGGCAGAGGAACCAGAGATCAAATTGCCAACATCCGCTGGATCATGGAAAAAGCAAGAGAGTTCCAGAAAAACATCTATTTCTGCTTTATTGACTACTGCAAAGCCTTTGACTGTGTGGATCACAATAAACTGTGAGAAATTCTGAAAGAGATGGGAAAACCAGACCACCTGATCTGCCTCTTGAGAAATCTGTATGCAGGTCAGGAAGCAACAGTTAGAACTGGACATGGAACAACAGACTGGTTCCAAATAGGAAAAGGAGTTCGTCAAGGCTGTATATTGTCACCCTGCTTATTTAACTTCTATGCAGAGTACATCATGAGAAATGCTGGACTGGAAGAAACACAAGTCGGAATCAAGATTGCTGGGAGAAATATCAATAACCTCAGATATGCAGATGACACCACCCTTATGGCAGAAAGTGAGGAAGAACTAAAAAGCCTCTTGATGAAAGTGAAAGTGAAAAGTGAAAAAGTTGGCTTAAAGCTCAACATTCAGAAAACAAAGATCATGGCATCTGGCTCCATCACTTCATGGGAAATAGATGGGGAAACAGTGGAAACAGTGTCAGACTTTATTTTTCTGGGCTCCAAAATCACTACAGACGGTGACTGCAACCATGAAATTAAAAGACGCTTGCTCCTTGGAAGGAAGGTTATGACCAACCTAGATAGCATATTCAAAAGCAGAGACATCACTTTGCCAACAAAGGTCCATCTAGTCAAGGCTATGGTTTTTCCTGTGGTCACGTATGGATGTGAGAGCTGGACTGTGAAGAAGGCTGAGCGCCGAAGAATTGATGCTTTTGAACTGTGGTGTTGGAGAAGACTCTTGAGAGTCCCTTGGACTGCAAGGAGATCCAACCAGTCCATTCTGAAGGAGATCAGCCCTGGGATTTCTTTGGAAGGAATGATGCTAAAGCTGAAACTCCAGTACTTTGGCCACCTCATGTGAAGAGCTGACTCATTGGAGAAGACTCTGATGCTGGGAGGGATTGGGGGCAAGAGGAGAAGGGGACGACAGAGGATGAGATGGCTGGATGGCATCACTGACTTGATGGATGTGAGTCTCAGTGACCTCTGGGAGTTGGTGATGGACAGGGAGGCCTGGCGTGCCTCCCCCTTCATGGGGTTGCAAAGAGTCAGACACGACTGAGCGACTGATCTGATCTAAAAGGTCTTGTAAGTCTTCATAGAACCATTCAACTTCAGCTTCTTTAGTGTTACTGGTTGGGGCATAGACTTGGATTACTGTGATATTGAATGGTTTGCCTTGGAAACGAACAGAGATCTTCCTGTCGTTTTTGAGATTGCATCCAAGTACTGCATTTTGCACTCTTTTTGTTGACCATGATGGCTAATCCATTTCTTCTGAGGGATTCCTGCCCGCAGTAGTAGATGTAATGGTCATCTGAGTTAAATTCACCCATTCCAGAGTTGGACATTACTGAGTGACTAACACTTTCACTCTCTTTCAAGTGATACTGATTAACTCTAGATGTTCAGTGTGAACATGAATGTAAGGGTGGGGCTCCTCACAGGGCTCTAGTGGTATAGTAGAACCTGTTTGCCATGGTAGGAGACACAAGAGACCCAGATTCGATCCCTGGATCAGGAAGATCCCCTGGAGGAGGGCACAGCAACCCACTCCAGTATGCCTGTAGAATCTCCACTCATGCCTGGAGAATCCCATGGACTGAGGAGCCTGGCGAGCTATGGTCCATAAGGTCATGAGGAGTCTGACATGACTGAAGCGATTTAGCATTCATGCACGCATGAATGTAAGAGTAGCCATGACAGAATAGAAATGGAATGCAAAATTTGCACACAAGTAAAAGAAAAATATAAAATTATGAACTTAAATACTACCCACCAAAACATGACAGTAGCTTCCTGTTGGGAAAGAGAAGAGATGATGGTGACCAGGAGGGGCTAAAGTCGGGGGTACAGGAAATGTCAAATTTATCTGAAATGTTCTACAGTTTAAAAACCATTTAGAAACAAGCCTTTCCCCCTCTCTGCCTCTGGGAGATGCTCAGGATTTTCTGTGATATTGATGGTCCCTTATAACATGCCTCTATGTTTCAGCCAGCTTAGCTCCCTCTCTACTTCCCAATGCATATTTTTCTTTTCCATCAGGCCAGTCTCTCTTTGTACATACACCATCTGACTTATTTTAGGATTCAGGTCTCTGTTGTCCAAATCCTGCCAGTTCTTAAAGACCTTTCTTTGTATAATCCAATATAGACAACAGCAAATAGAGCTTTTTGTAGTACATAACACATAATTGCATTCTGTTTAGCTCTCTCTTATTTGTATATAACTATCTTATGTTTTCTATTCCCTTTTAATAGCTTTATTTTATTCAATATTTCCCTTAAAAGATTATAGAATCTCAGAAGTCAAGAACTGTGGTGTTTATTATACCTTGCCCTGGGATCCCTCATGGCATGTTCCACAGCTAAACACATTGTAAAGAATATGTTTGTTAAATTGAAAGCAGTCTCTCTGATGGAAAGGCAATGAAGAAAAGAAAATGAACAAGCAAGTTCTGACCATTCTTTAGTGGATAAATTGCACCAATGAAACAGTAAGTCACTTATTTCAATGTTATTGATTAATCTCAGTGATCTGGAATGTATTTGAGATTCAGAAAAAGTTGGTTAAGAACATGGGGTTTGGTGTCAGACACACCTAGTTTGAGCATCAATTTAATCATGTAATTACTATCTTTATGACTATGGATAAGCAACCTAACTATCCATTTGAGTTTTAATTCTTCATGGTAGAAAATATTAATAGTTCATACATGGAAATCACCTAGTTCAGCACATGGAACATAGTAAAACACTCAAGACCTTGGATTATTATTACCTAAAATAAGTAAAACCAAAACCATGGAGGAGATAATGCCCACCTTGTTGCCAGCCCCTGATAGAACTGCATTTATCTGCCCTCTAGAAGTTAAGTGTGGCTATGTTCTTTTGTGCTTGCCAATGAAATGTAAGCATAAAGACATATGTGATTTCCTACAGAATTTATAAGACCTCGTGAGCAATTCACCACTTCCTCTTCCTCTATAGGGGCACCCTGGAAGCATGTGTTGAGCCAGAGCCTCTGCTCACCTGGGTCCCTGAATGGCCATTTCTGAGGAGAGCTCTCCTGAAACCCAGTGGATGCATAAAATGAATGAGAACCCAACTTATGCTATGTTATTGCCCCTGAGATTTTGGAGTCTTTTGTTCCTGCAGCAAAACCTAGCCCATCCTGACTAACATAATGAATTAAAAGTTGTAGTTGTTTTTCATCTACCCTCAACCCCCCAGGAAAAAAAAAAAAAACAAAACTGTCTAAAGTCACGCTTTAGAACTATTTGCTCGTACTTTTAATACACTTCTCCCCAACTTGTTTATATGGTTTTCCATCTCACAGGATGTTTGAAGCAAAATACTAGAGGCAATATTACCAGAGGTATGCACTGGTAGGCACAACAAGAAGGGAGAACTGCTGGGCAGTAAAAAAAAAAAAAAAGAAAATTGTGATAAGAAGATAAGGAACTCAAAAAGCATTATGACCTGGGGTCACTTTTTTTTTTTTAGCTTTGTATTTATTTTAATTAATATTTTTTCAGTTTTTTTGAATTGGAATATCATTGCTTTACAACGTTGTGTTAGTCTTTGCTGTACAATGAAGTGAATCAGCTATACGTATACATATATCCCCTCCCTCTTGGACCTCCCTCCCACCACTCCCCATCCCACCCGCCTAGGTCATCACAGAGCAGATCTGGGAACATTTTGGATAGGTGGAATGAATGATGCTTACCCTAAGAGGCCTTTGAAGTCATCTCTGTATCATGACACTGCTTTTTCAGTTTATTATAGTTTCACTACATTTTTATTTTGCTTATTCACTTTTAAAATTTTATTGGACAATTTAGTTTTTACAATGAATTTTTTCTTTTAATGCTTACTATCTCCTGAGCATCATACCGAACACTTTTGAAGGTGTAGCAGGTCATTTACACTCTCAGCATCTCTCAGAAATGGCAGGTTTTATCCCACCTCTATGGCAGCACTTAGAGATCTGTAATTGCCCCGGGGTTTTGTGGTCAGTACTGCAGAATCGGAATTTCATGTGAACCCAGCCTGTCTGATTTCAGAGTCCTTTCACCATCATGCCTCTCAGGCATTAGCATAACACCGTAGAATGACCCTCAACAAAGGCTAAATTATGTTTCAGGGAAGTCTGTTTTAAAAGCCTGGGAGACATGTGTAACATTTTGGACATTTTTCTATCAAGGAAAAAAAAAAAAAGATTCAGTTTTAACAAGTGCTGGTGCTTCAAAGGATAGAAGGCTTGGGTTATCTAGAAAAGCCACATGTGGGAAGCAGCTCTCTCCCTAACAGTGCAAGACAAATGATACAGTCTTGAATTTCAATGATCTTATAAATGCAACAGGAGTGATAAATATAAATCTATTAAAGCTCTTTCATTTAGAACAAGGAATCTCTATTCTGTGACCATATAACTTTTTTTTTTTTGAACTGCATCTTTCAAACAGAAAAAGTTGCCGGGCACAGATGAGTCACTTCCTTGGTTCTTTACAATGTGAGGAGAAAGGACCCATGATGGGAGGTGGGGAGGCTGGAGAGAAGGTGAATTTCTCTTGCTGCTGTCCAAATGGTTGCCAGAGAGGCCCCAGCTTGCCATTTCATCTCTGTAGTTGTTTCCTTATGCGAAGGATGGCGGCTGACACCCAGGGGTCTTCTCCATAGCAAGAAGAGCAGAAGACGATCAAGCTGAAAGCTTAGACATATTTCCTGTGTGGACAGGCACTTAGCAGAGAGCGTTTCTTAAACCATATCTCACTCTTCACTGCCGGGCTGAATGAACCTGCTCTGGAAACCCAAGCTGTCCCTGCCTACCACAAGCACGGTTTCATTCTCAGTGGAAATTTTCGTTTTTATTTCTGTATGACAGTTCAACAGGTAAGCGGACACCTCTGTCACAGAACTGCAGGGCTATTGTTTAAACATCGCAGTGGCAATTTCAGTTCTCTGGAAGGGCTGCTAAGAATGTTGGGTCCCCTTCCCTGATCTGTGCTTTTGTCCCGTTACTGTGGGTGCAGTGGACTAAACATACCTTCAGAGCGGTTCAGAGAAGCCAGGAGGGAGGGTGACTGCAAATGCTTACTATCAGGCTACTTCTGACAATTCCTAATGTAATCCATATACTACACATACATTCTGGTTACACAATTTATGAGGTATAACAAGGGGAGAGAAGTGAAGCTGGGATATAATTGTGACTGATGTGAAACAGACATGTAGAATGAATGGCCTTACAACATTTTCTTTGAAGTTTGTTAAAAGCAGTAAAGTGATATTCACTATAAGTGAAACCTGCTGTTACAGATATCCACTGGCTTGGGGAACATTTTCTTTTGACTTGATTTCTTGAATTTTAATTTGCCACTTGAAGTTTTTGAAAAAAATTTTTTTTTCTTTTGACGTGTGATGGGAGAGAAAGGGAATAAAAATTGTGGAGGACCTACTGAATCCTCATCCAGGCACTCAGCATCAGGGCTGACTCGCAGGCCACAACAGGGCACAGTGCCTAGGGCAACAGGGGTGTTTTAATGTCTTTTAAAATCAGATGAAAACAATGAATATAATAATAATATAATTATATTAATGCATTATCGAGTCATATAATACAATTAAAATGTATTATATACAATATGTTATTAATTCATATAATAAAATTTAAATTATTATAACAAATATATTAATGTATTATCAATTCATATAATAAATTATATTGATATGTTATTGATTCATATAATAAAATTTAAAATTATTATGATAATAATTTGTTCTTTTAACCCTATTTTATGGAGGAAGGAGCCAACAAAGGCAATGTGGCAAGGGTCCACAGATTTCTTAATGTGGTGACCCTGCTTGATAGAAATTTTCTCACTCAATTCGGGTAATCCTGAAAGACTAGAAGACATGGAGAAAGTGATGTTTTGAAGACTTTAGAAATTTTCCTAAGGTCCTACAACTAGGAAGTGCTGGGGATGGATCTTAAGACTACTGTCTCATTTTTTCCACTGAAGAAGAGCTTAATGCATAGGCAATTCTATATTGGAACACCTGGCATTAGGAATGAAAAATGTCACTTATATATTTGGTACCAAGGAAATGAATGGAAAAATCAATTCTGAGGTTGGCATGTGTTTTTCCATACAATACAGGAAGATGTCTAGAAATATATGTAACCCAGATGTCCCCAAGTTTACCAGCTTCAAGGTCAAGACTTCCTTTCAATACTCAAATAAAAGTTTGTTCCCTGACAGGAAGTCCAGCCTTCATCCTATGACTTCACCTCTCTCATCTTTCTCTTGGGACCTGTGAAGGCCACTTCCGTGTTCCTCTAACCAGTCCAGGTTAATGCTCAATGTCTCCACTGACTGCTTCTTACCACATTTGAGGAGTCATGTTTAAGGCAGGTAGCCACTGCTCTCTCCTCACACATGGATGTGTGCCCCCTCCAAAGGGAGGGGGAATAAGAAGTCCCCAGAGCACAGCTTGGACCTTCAACCGGTTTTTACTGAAGTCTTGGGGGCATCGATAGTACAACACAAAGGGGAACATTTGTTTAATAGCTAGGTCAGCCAAGCACCCTAACTTGCCCAGAAAATGGGGATAAATTAGGAGATTGGGATTGATATATACACTCTATTTATGCCATGTATGAGATGCTTGGATGGCATCACCGACTCAATGGACATGAGTTTGAGTAAACTCTGGGAGACAGAGAAGGACAGGGAAGCCTGGCATGTGGCAGTTCATGGGAGTGCAGTCGGACACAACTTAAGAGACTGAACAACAGCGATATGACAGATAACTAATGAGAACCTACTGTATAGCATGGGGAACTCCACTCAATGCTCTGTGGTGACCTTCAGTTCAGTTCAGTCACTCAGTCGTGTCCGACTCTTTGCAACCCCATGAATCCCAGCACGCCAGGCCTCCCTATACATCACCAACACCCAGAGTTTACCCAAACTCATGTCCATTGAGTTAGTGATGCCACCCAGCCATCTCATCCTCTGTCGTCCCCTTCTCCTCCTGCCCCCAATCCCTCCCAGCATCAGAGTCTTTTCCAGTGAGTCAACTCTTCACATGAGGTGGCCAAAGTACTGGAGTTTCAGCTTTAGCATCATTCCCTCCAAAGAAATCCCAGGGCTGATCTCCTTCAGAATGGACTGGTTGGATCTCTTTGCAGTCCAAGGGACTCTCAAGAGTCTTCTCCAACACCACAGTTCAAAAGCATCAATTCTTCGGCGCTCAGCCTTCTTCACAGTCCAACTCTCACATCCATACATGACCACTGGAAAAACCATAGCCTTGACTAGACGGACCTTTGTTGGCAAAGTAATGTCTTTGCTTTTCAATATGCTATCTAGATTGGCCATAACTTTCCTTCCAAGGAGTAAGCGTCTTTTAATTTCATGGCTGCAGTCACCATCTGCAGTGATTTTGGAGCCCCCCAAAATAAAGTCTGACTCTGTTTCCACTGTTTCCCCGTCTATTTCCCATGAAGTGATGGGGCCAGATGCCATGATCTTTGTTTTCTGAATGTTGAGCTTTAAGCCAACTTTTTCACTCTCCACTTTCACTTTCATCAAGAGGCTTTTTAGTTCTTCTTCACTTTCTGCCATAAGAGTGGTGTCATCTGCATATCTGAGGTTATTGATATTTCTCCCAGCAATCTTGATTCCAGCTTGTGCTTCTTCCAGCCCAGCGTTTCTCATGATGTACTCTGCAGTGACCTTAATGGGAAGGAAATCCAAAAAAGAGGGGAAATATATATAGCTGATACACTTCCTGTGCAGTAAAAAGTAACACAGCATTGAACAGCAACTATACTCCAATAAAAACTTCAAAAATTTTTCTTTAAAGAAGGCATTCTCTGGAAATTTTAGTTTGAAAAATGTGTCAGTTCTGGGCAAACCTGGACCAAAAAATTATTATAATAATTTTTGTTTACCCTACAGATGTCTCATCTTGAACGCACAGCCCTGACCTCACTTAGGGCTTCATCTTGGTTACTGGTCTAGCTCCACTTGGCTAAGCTATTTGTTTCTATCCCTGCCACCTCCAAGAAAACTCTTTCCTTAGATCCCAGACCCAACTTGGCCTCAGAAAGAGGAAGATGTCTTTCCTCAAGTTTAAGACCATCCTTCGTCCTTGTTTCAGCCTGATTACTAGCAGGAAGACCTCTTCTCTTCCTGGAAAAGAGCCATGCTCCTTCATTAGCACAACACTAAACTCTCATGGCCTGGACAAGACAAACCCAGAAGTCCAGAGGACTGTTCCCAGACTCAAAGTCATTTGGTCTTAAATGATACCATCTATGGGACCCTGTTCTTCCCTTGTAGCTCAGTCGGCAAAGAATCTGCCTGCAATGCAGGAGACCTGAGTTTGATTCCTGCGTCAGGAAGATCCCTTGGAGAAGGAAATGGCAACCCACTCCAGTATTCTTGCCTGGAGAATCCCATGAAGAGAGGAGCCTGGCAGGCTGTAGTCCATGGGATCACAAGAGTCAGACACAACTTAGTGACTAAACCACCATGGGACCCTAAGAGTCTAACGTGGGTGGTCCTGTATCAAACCCATACAGTATCTTGTCACAATCTCTTGGCCTGACGATGAATAAGAAATTGGGTCATCCTCAGAATTTGTAATCTCTTGTGAGAAATGTTTGGGTTAGATCATAGACGCATCTCCCCGGAAGGGAAAAAACAAAGTGATTTTTCAGGCAAGTATCAGTCTAAATCCAGATTTCATGAGAAAAGACGTTTATAACTCCCAAGGGGCACAGTGCTGTTCACATACAGCACATATATCACCACAAGTAGAGCCCTCGGCCCCTCAGGAAGAAGTGTCTCCGTTTTTGTTACCTTGTGGATGCAGTACTTTTGCCAAGAACAATGGGTGCGCATATGTCCTACATTACACTGGTGACTTACAACAACCTCTAAATTGGACTTCCCTGAAAAAAAAAAAAGGAAAAGTTCTTTTCCAATACCAATTCTATATACCATCCTTGTATTCAGCAATGTTTGTGACTCAAAGTGATAGGTTTCCAGTTTCAAAAATTTAAAACTTAGGTCTATATAGAACCCTGTTACAGGTAGGATCTGAGATTACCTGGAGATTACAAAATTTGTAACAACGTATAAAGTGTCACTTGAGTTAATATTTATCACGAAGCTAAGAGGACATCTGGGGCAAAGTGACCAGAAACTTAATAATTCTGAGAAGGAAGAAAAATAAAGTAAATGAAACAAAATGAAGTTAAGAAGGCTGATTTCAGAAGACTTTACGCTGAGTTGGTAAGGCTGTAAGAGGGCTTCCACTTGAGTCTGTAGCATTAAATTTACCACACCTGCATTAAAAAAAAATTATCATTGTACCTTCTTCTATTAGATAGCTAGTGGGAAGCTGCCCTGGAGCACAGAGAGCTCAGCTCAGTGCTCTGTGATAAACTAGAGGGATGGGGAGGTGGGAGGGAGGGCTAAGAAGAAGGGGAAATGTACATGTACAGCTGATTCACTTTCTTGTACAACACAACTTTGTAAAACAATCATAACCCAATAATAAAATTTTAAAAATTAAAAAAAAACCCTTATCATTATTATGCCACTTGTTTTGGTTTTTTGACCAAAGATTATACACGTGTATATTTTGCAGGGGATGTTAAACCCGAAATTAAAAATCAGACCACCTGCTTTAATAATCTTGCTTCCACTCTACTTTTAAGTATCACTTTCTCTCTTTTTTTCCCTCTGTAGATAATCTCAAGAAATATAGGATAAAATAGATGTTTACCTAAAATTCCAAGTTGACTTAATAAGTTTGTTGTGCTGAGGCCGGGATAGACCTAGGAACACATGAATCCAGGGGTTAGGGAAGACGAGGATCAAAAGGGAAAATAGTAGAGCTAGTTTTTGCCCTGGTGGGAAGTTAGAACTCTATAAGCTTCAAAAGTGAGGTATTAGAGGAAATGTGGATTTCCATAGCAATCAGACAAGAAACAGAAAGAATTCAAATTGGCAAGAAGGATGCAAAATTGCCAGTTTTGGCAGAATACATGATACTACAAATAGTTGACCCTTGAACAACACAAGGGCTGGGAAGCCAATTCTCCTCATATTTGAAAATCTGTGTATAACCTTTGACTCTCCAAAAACTTAACTGTCAATAACGTACTGGTGACTAGCTGCTGCTGCTGCTGCTGCTGCTGCTAAGTCACTTCAGTCGTGTCCAACTCTGTGCGACCCCATGGACGGCAGCCCACCAGGCTCCCCCGTCCCTGGGATTCTCCAGGCAAGAACACTGGAGTGGGTTGCCATTTCCTTCTCCAATGCATGAAAGTGAAAAGTGAAAGTGAAGTCGCTCAGTCATGTCTGACTCTTAGTGACCCCATGGACTGCAGCCTACCAGGCTCCTCCATCCATGGGGTTTTCCAGGCAAGAGTACTGGAGTGGGGTGCCATTTCCTTCTCTGACCGGTGACTAGAAGCCTTACCACTAACATAAACAGTCAATTAGCACATATTTTGCATTTTATATGTAATACACTATATTCTTACAATTAAGTAAGCTAGAGAAAATGCTATCGTGAAAAGCATTTGTGCATGCGTGCTAAGTCGCTTCAGTGGTGTCTGATTCTTTGTGACCCTATGGACTGTAACCCTCCAGGCTCCTCTGTCCATGAAATTCTCCAGGCAAGAATACTGGAGTGTTCTGAAGGGTTGCCATTCCCTTCTTCAGGGGATCTTCCCGACTCAGAGATCAAACCTGGGTCTCTTACATCTCTTGAATTGGCAAGCGGGTTCTTTACCGTTAGTGCCACCAAGAAAAGCATAAAGAAGTGAAAATATATGGGTTTCCCAGGTGGTGCTAGTGGTAAAGAATCTGCCTGACAACGCAAGAGAAGTAAGAGAACTGGGTTTAATCCCTGGGTTGGGAAAATTCCCTGGAGGAGGGCATCGCAACCCACACTAGTATTCTTGCCTAGAGAATCCCACTAGTAGTAGAGTACTGAATTTTTCAGTACTGTTAAGTTTATGTCATTCATTTACAAGATGAACTGTCAGCACCCACATCAATACTGGCTTATATGACACAAAACACAGTAAATATTACACATATTACTAATACCATGGAAAGGGAAAAGATAAATTCATATTTATTTTCAGGTATAACAGTTTCAACACTGGTAACAAGGAAGCAACAACATGATTGCTTTATGTTGGTCTAATATAACCCATACAATTGCTTCATGGTTGCCTAACCTATGGGGTTTCCCAGGTTGCTCAATGGTAAAGAATCTGCCTGTCAAGCAGGAGATGAGGGTTTGATCCCTGGGTCGGGAAGATCTCCTGCTGAAGACAACAGCAACCCATTCCAGTATTCTTGCCTGGAAAATCCCATGGACAAAGGAGCTGGTGGGCTACAATTCATGGGGTCGCAAAGAGTCAAACAGGACTTAGCAACTAAACAACAAACAATAAGCCTGATCTATATATTAATGAATGAATTATTACAAAAGTTTTATGGCATACAGTATTACAGCCATATTAATTATACAGTATTGGAAATATTGTTACCTTATTTTTTAAAAAAACAACACTTACCTGGGATGATAGACTGATATGCAATTTCTCCAATTGTGAGAGAAAGAAGCACACTGTAAGTAATCCTTTGAAACAAAAGATATAAAACAGCAAGAAAACTAGCACATTATTAATTTTATATTAAATGTCGTCGATGCCTATGTAAGAACAGGATATCCACTTCAATACAACTCTTGCACATAGATTTTTGTACATTTATTGAAAAAAGTCCACGTGGCCTTGTGCAGCTCAAACTCACATTTGTTCAAAGGCCATCTGTCTAGAAAATCCTAAAGACATCACCAAACAACTATTAGAACTAATAAATAAGCTCAGTACATTTGCAGGATACAAGATACACAGAAACCTGTTGCATTTCCATACACTAAGAACAAACTATCAGAAAGAGACATTAAGAAAATAATCTAACAATTGCATAAAAAAGAATAAAATACCTAGGAATAAATCTAAACAAGGAGATAAAAGGCTTGTACTTGGAAATTATAACTTTGATGAAAGAAATTAAAGACAACATGAGCAAATGGAAGGATATTACATACTTATGGACTAAAAGAGTACACGTTGACATGTTGTTAAAATGACCATACTACCCAAGGCAATCCACAGATTCAATACAATCCCTATCAAAATACCAATGGCAGTTTTCACAAAACTAGAACAAATAATTCTGAAAAGACTGTGAATTGCTAAAACAATCCTGAGAAAGAAGAACAAAGCACAAAGTTGGAGGCATCATACTTCCTTACTCCTTATACTACAAAGATACAGTAATCAAAACAGTATGATACTGGCATGAAATCAGACACATAGATCAATGGAACAGAAAAGAGAGCTCGGAAATGAATTCCTACTTATATGGCCAGTTAATTTACAACAAAAGAGGCAAGAATATACAATGGGGAAAAGACAGCCTCTTCAATTAATAGTGTTGTGAAACCTGGACGGTTATATGCATGAAGTCAAACTGGCTTATTTTATCATACCGTATACAAAAGTAAACTCAAAATGGCTTAAAGACTTAACTGTAAGACCTGAAACCATAAAACTTCTAGAGAAAAACAGACAGTACACACTTAGAAGAACTAGCTTGGGATATGTCTTCCTAGTCGAGGGAGGCAAAAGCAAAAATAAGCCAACGGTGTTGTGTCAAACTAAAAAGCACTGGACGGTGAAGGGAAACTCAACAAGACAAAAAGGCAGCCTACCAAACGGGAGAATATATTTGCAAACAATACATCTAATAAGGGATAAATGTCCAAAATATACAAAGCATTCATACAACTCAGCATTAAAAAAAAATTAAAAACTGGGAAAAGGGCCTGAATTGAATTTTTTTTTTCCCGAAAAAAGACGTATAGATGGCCAGCGGGTACAGGTGTTCAGTTTCAATAATCATCAAAGAAACGCAAATCAAAATCACAATGAAATACCACCTCACACCTATTAGAATGGCTACTATTAAACACTACTGCTACTAAGTTGCTTCAGTCATGTCCGACTCTGTGCGACCCCATAGACGGCAGCCCACCAGGCTCCGCCATCCCTGGGATTCTCCAGGCAAGAACACTGGAGTGGGCTGCCATTTCCTTCTCCAATGCAGGAAAGTGAAAAGTGAAAGTGAAGTCGCTCAATCGTGTCCGACTCCTCGCAACCCCATGGACTGTAGCCCACCAGGGTCCTCCGTCAATGGGATTTTCCAGGCAAGACTGCTGGAGTGGGTTGCCATTGCCTTCTCTGACTATTAAAAAGACTATTAAAAAGACAAGTGCTTCTGTTTAAGTATATAACTAGGCATCGAATTACTAGGTCATAGAGTAAATGTACGTTTAGCTTTCCAAAAATTTCAGTGTCTTTCAAATGGCTATATGATTTAAAATTTCTACCACAGTTGTCAAACTCTGATCACTCCACATTGCCATTAACATCTGGTATTGTCAGCATTTTAAAATTTTGTGGGTATACAGTAATCACTGTATACCATACCATTATGGTTTTAGTTAATATTTTTTCTGATGACTGGGTGTTTTTGTGTGTTTTTTCCCTCACTTGTATCTCTTCTACCTCAATGAAAAACAAATAAAAGGCAAAAAAGAAAAAAAAATTAGTAATATTGGAATAGAATACCTTTTTAACCTAGGTATAACAATGTATCATATATATAATCTCAAACCAGTAAGTCAATATCTTAGTACTGAAACCCACAAGGATCTAACATTATAATTGGAAGCTAGATCTACATGTCCTATTATAGGTGATAATATTTTAACAAGATTTTGCAAGTGCTCATCAAAATAAACAGTGAAAATAAAATATAACATTTCTGTATGAGAAAGGAGGTGGCCTAAAATACTGTTATTTACAGTTATTAGAACTGTGCACCTGAAAAACCCAAGAAATACAGAGAATTATTGGAACCAAGAGGGTTTACCATCCTAATTATAAAGCCAATAGCTTTCCTATATAATAGTAAACACTATTTTAAAAACATAATCACTCAAACAATATTGTTTTAAAAATTAACAAAAATACAAAATGCCCAGGACCAATGTAAGCAAAGCTATTAAACTCTACTGATGAACATAAAAATCACTTTAGTAATTTGAAGGTTTCCCTGGTGGCTCAGACAGTAAAGAATCTGCATGCAGTGCAGGAGACTTGGGTTTCATTCCTGGATTGGGAAGATCCCCTGGAGGAGGGCATGGCAACCCGCTCCAGTATTCTTGCCTGAAGAGTCCCCATGGAAAGAGGAGCCCTGGTGGGCTATAGTCCATGGGGTCGCAAAGAGCTGGACACAATTGAGCGACTAAGCACAGCAAAAACAGCACATCTTCACATGGGTGGACTCAAAATAATACAGATATTGCTTCTCTGTAAGTTCATACACATATCCAGACCCAAGCAAATTCCAGCAAAGTTTTTATGAACTTTGGAAGAAAAAAAGATTCTAATACTAATATGGAATCAAATGTGTAAGAATAGCCAGTAAAAGAGTGAACTTTCTTCTAGCAGGTATAATAATCTGTTTAGGGTTTTTTTGGCCAGGCTACAAGGCATGCAGGATCTTAGTTTCCCAACCAGGGATCAAACCCGTGACCCCTCACAGTGGAAATGTAGAGCCTTAACCATTGGACTGCTAGGGAATTCCCCAAGAATCCATTAATTCATGTAGGTGCAGAACTGGTACAGGAAGAGGGGTACCTTGATGGAAGACAATAGAGAGCCAAGACAAAAACCAAAGCATGACTTAATTGGGATAAAGTAAAGGTAAATTGAAATAACTAGAAAAAAAATTGGATTGTTCACCAAATAAAATTAGGACAAATGACTCTCTATCGTCACGTAAAAAATGAATTACCTATTACACATCTTACAATAAAAATTTGTGATAGATTAAAGATTAAATGTAAAGACAAAACCAAAAAAGTACCAGGAAAAAAAAAAAAGATAAATATTTGTTAATTTTGGTTAGAGAAGAAATTTAAAGAGGCTGTTTGAAGTATATCATCAAAGCTAGACACTGAAGAGGGAAAAGAATGACCCCTTAAAAACAAAAAACTGCCATATGACAGAAATCTCCTTAAGCAAAATTAAAAACCAAACAATTGGGGGAAACACTTACTGCATATGTAACAGACCAAATGTTAATATCTTCAATGTGTGATTTTGTATGGTTGCTCTCAACTGAAGAGTCCTGCTCAGACTTGCTGAAACATACAAGGGGATTTGCTAGTTTCCTTAACTGAAGAGCCCAAAGATGGAGGAGCCTGAAGCTTCCATCATGAGGAAGCCACTTGGGTTGTCTAGAGCCCAGTCCCTCCTGTCCTACCAGCCTAAGGATAGCTCCAGCAGAGAAGGTTTTAGAAGGATTTTGACCCAGTTTGCGTCACAGGTCCAACACTGAATAATCCCTATGGGTGAAGGAAAGTTTCCTTCTCTTTTGCTCCTGTCTCTCTCTTGTTCTGGATTCTAGTGTGTTACCCACTGATGTTTCTGGCCAGGGATAGATCATGTGCTGCCCTTGTGGTAGGGAAAGGGTAGATCAGTGCCACACGAATTACCTGGAATGCATTCTTCCTAATACAGAGTGATTCTGCTATCAGAAGAAGGGAAAAGGAATGCTAAGGGGCAAAAACAGCAGATTTTCACTAACATATAAAGAGTTCTCACAAATCAATAAGAAAGTATTTTCAAAAATCCATGAGAAGCCATAACGATTCACCATCAATTAAAATTCACTTTTGCTGAGTCCTAATCTTTTATAGGTGAAGTCGCTCAGTCGTGTCAGACTCTTCGCGACCCTGTGAACTGTAGCCCACCAGGCTCCTCAATCCATGAAATTTTCCAGGCGAGAGTACTGGAGTGGGTTGCCATTTCCTTCTCCAGGGTATCTTCCCGACCCAGGGATTGAACCCAGTTCTCCTGCTTTTCAGGTAAACACTTCACCATCTGAGCCAGGAAAAAAGCTGTCTTCCTCGTTAGTATAGTGGTAATTATCCCCGCCTGTCACGCGGGAGACCGGGGTTCGATCCCCCGACGGGGAGGCAACACGCCATTTTTGAGCTTCCCTGGTGGCTCAGATGGTAAAGCGTCTGTCTGCCTGCAATGCGGGAGACCTGGGCTCGATCCCTGGGTTGGGAAGATCTCCTGGAGAAGGAAATGGCAACCCACTCCAGTATTCTTGCCTGGAGAATCCCACGGACGGAGGAGCATGGTAAGTCCATGCGGTCGCAAAGAGTCGGACACGACTGAGCGAGCTTCACAATCTTTTATATCTCTGCTGAATGCTCTCTAAGGTTGTAGTTAGCTAATTTGACAAATTAAGCTGTTATAATTTATCACAAGATGCTAATATGTTATAAGAAGTTTTCTCTCCTCTTAGGTAACATGTAGAGTTGGGGGCTTTCTGCAGACAACATTTTAATTCAAAGGACTGTCTCCGTTGTGAGAATTTTAGGCATGAAAACTAAGAAACAGTCCCTCAGGCAGAATGAATGCTCAAATCTTTATTTCACTAGGGTTCAATAAATCTTTTTTCTTTTATCTTTGATAAGCAAGGGAAGGCCTTGTTCTTAAGGTTTTTTTTCAATAACCTATGATTTTCCAGTTATTTTATGTGTGTATTTCTTAAATGTATTCAGGGGCCTAAACTTTACTGATTTTGTTTCAAATTTGGTTTGTCATATTGCAAGAAAGATTTGATTATTACTTTTATATAATTAATACTTTTTATAAATTTTTATCTATTAGATTTCAAGTTGCTGCTCTTTAAAAAATATAGGCTGTGTGTTTTAGCCCCAAATGAGAGTATTCATAGAAGATAAAAAGTGCAAGTTTTGAGAAAACAGAAAGCTTCTATTAAACTTAGAACCCTGAAACTCAAGAAGCCCATTTATTTTGGTTTTTTGGTTGCTTTTAAATTTTGCACATTTTTAAAAGATTTTTTTTTAAATGTGGACCATTTTAAAGTCTTTATTGAATTTATTACAATATTGCTTCTGTTTTATGTTTTGCTCTTTTTTTTTTTGGCCACGAGACATGTGGGATCTTAGCTCCCCAACCAGGGATTGAACACACAAGCCCCTACACTGGAAGGTAAAGTCTTAACAACTGGACTGCCAGGGAAGTCCCTTGCACATGATTTTTATGAGAGAAGGAGATAGAGAGGGAACCTATGGCAGGAAGCTAATTCAAGAGAAGCTCTCAAGGTTACATTCCACAGAGTAAATACAAGTATATGCTCACCACTTTATAAACTGTGCTCAGAGGCACTGCTCACCTTCTCTGTGGCTTGGACGCATCATTTTTGAACAGGGATTACAAAAGAATCAACCTCACAGGGTGGTTAGGTGCAATGAATTAAAGTGCTTTGAAAAGTGCCTGGCCCCAAATAAGTGTACCTATGCAGTCGGCCTAGACTATTGCTTCATGTCATTTCTAACCATAGCCCAGCCTACCAACAATTGTGTAGCTGACACCTTTCAGAAATCCTTGTGAGGTTTCAAAGTACCTCCCAAATGACAGACTGAATAGAGTTGATCAGCTTACTTCCTTGAACTAGAATTCTCTGGAAATAGATGTTTCATCTAAGGATAAAAGAAACGAGCATTACCATTAATCAGAAACATAAAGAGTTCTCAGAGTTCCTTGTTACCTCTCTGTAACCCTTATTCTGTGATTTATCCACTGATGTTCCTGTTGTCGCTATTAATCTGTGAACTCAAAGGAGAGTTATGACTTACTTATTCTGTGGGACTATCACAGAGGGGGTCACTGGATATTCGGTGAAGGAATGAATGAATGAATCAGCTAATGAACAAATAATCAAACCGGCACACAGCTCTCCAACCCTCTTATATAAATACCACTCTACTAAGAAGTGTACAAGCCAAGACTAGAAGCCCCAGGGGGCGACCTACCTGGAGAGCAATGGAACAGGTTTCATCTACTTACAATCTATTAAAAGATCATCCTTCAAAAAAACTTTAAGATGTCTTAGAAGAGGAAATTCCATCATTATATGTGCTTCAGCCATGAATTTCACAATTTCTTCTTTGAGAAAACATGAAATATTGTACCAACATAGATAAAATCTTTTGACTATTTTTATTGGTCATTCATGCTTATATTGTATTTGTTCTTTTTTTATTTGGAGTTTCAGTATCAAACTCTCAAAAATTAATAGAATGAATATACAGAGAAGTAGAAAGATATCAGATCAGTCACTCAGTCGTGTCTGACTCTTTGCGACCCCATGAACTGCAGCACGCCAGGCCTCCCTGTCCATCACCAATTCCCGTAGAAAGATATAGTGGACCTGAAAACACTATAAACCAACTCAACATAATTAAGATTTATACAATTTTCACACAACACTGGAGGATACAAATTCTATTCAAGTTCCCATATACTGTAAACCAAGAGGCACGGGAACACATCCAGGGACATGAAACAAGATGCAAAAATCTCATGGTCTAAAGGTACTGAAATCATACAGAGTCTGTTCTCTTATCACTGTGGAATTATGTTAGAAACCAATATCAAAAGGTATTTGAAAATAACTCATATATTTTCAAGTACAATGTGACACTCAGCAACTTCAACTTAGCCACAGAAAGCCTCAGTAAAGTTAGACTAAAGAAGACACGGAGGGTGACTGCAGGGAAGAAAGTATTTAAATCAGAAGTCAGTAACAAATGAAGAAATTAACATTAAAGGTACTTAAAATCCCACATATTTGGAAATTAAATGTCCATGTTTATATGATAAGTGTATCTAAGAAACCATAACAAGAAAAATTAGAAAATATTTGTAAGAGAATAAAAATGAGACCAGAATTTACTGGAATTTGTCTCATACAGCTAAAGTTGTTCAGTGCCGTATATACTACGAAAGATGAAACAGAACTGAAAGGTGGTAACCAAAAGGGAAGGTAACCTAACAGAGAGAAATTAAAAGGATGAGAGGGAAGCAACAACCATGGCTGAGTTTGCTGAATATTTTTCTATGCTGGGAAAAAAATTACCTGATAGATATTCGATACTTGAACAGAATGAATTATCAGTTCGATTCAGAAAATATTTTAAAGCTTTGATTTTCTTTTGATGCAGTAGGTGAGGTCTTTTGATTTTTTTAAGAAAAGAGCTAGTTCAATTCTGTCTGAATGACCCTTTAGTATCTCTCTGCAGACATCTTGTTTTATTGCACTTCCTTTTATTGACATTTGCAGATACTATGTTTTTTACAAATTGACGGTTTGTGGCAACCTTGCATTGAGCAAGACTATTGGTACCATTTTTCCAATAGCATTTGCTCACTTGTGATCTGAATCACATTTCGCTAATTCTCACAATATTTCAAACTTTTTCATTATTATACTTGTTACGGTGATCAGTGATCTTTGATGTTACTACTGCAAAAAGATTACAACTCCCTAAAGGTTCAGAGAATGGTTAGCCATAGTGTTTTTAAATAAGGTATTTACCTTGCTCAGTGGTAAAGAATCTGCCTGCCAATGCAGGAGACACGTGTTCAATCCCTGGGTTGGGAATTTCCCCTGGAGAAGGAAATGGCAACCCACTCCGGTATTCTTGCCGGGAGAATTCCATGGACAGAGGAACCTGGCAGGCTACAGTCGGTCCATGGGGTTGCAAAGAGTTGGACATGAGTGAGTGACTACACAACAATAACTTTGTTTTTATACATAACACTATCATATACTCAATATATTGCCGTATAATATAAAGGTAACATTTACAGGCACTGGGGAACCAAAAAATTCGTGTGACTCACTTTATTGTCATATTTAATTTATTGCTGTGGCTTGGAACCAAACCTGCAATGTCTTCAAGGTGTGCCTTATTGCTTTTTTAGTAAAACTTTGCTTAATTCAGGTTGAGTATGATAAGCAGTTGGATTTGGTTCAGCTTGCAGTTCACAAAGGTTGTATGTTTCATTCTGGTAGGGCGGTTGTTGTCACCCTTTGGTTTGGCTGAGACCTCCAGCTACTGTGAAACTCAGGATTCTCCCCCAAAACCGTAAATGGATATCCCACTTCAGATCAAATGAGGCAGAAGCCCTATATTGGAAGTGTCAGCTGAAGAAACAGCTTTTTCCCTGGGTTCCTGCAGTGAGAGGTCCAGGAGCCCATCACTTAATTCAGAGCTAAAAGAATATAAACAACGCGTTGGGTTTTTAAAGTGGCAAATGAAATCCTTTCCCTCCAAATTTCAGAATTAATCAGGAAATATCTATAAGCATCAGATAGATGAAGATCAAAACGTCATCTTTATTACTGGCCTCACTCAATTCACTACCCACTCCAGTATTCTGGCCTGGAGAATTCCATGGACTGTATAGTCCATGAGGTCTCAGAGAGTCGGAAATGACTGAGCAGCATTCACGTCACATCACATCACGTCACTCGATTAGAAAATGTGGTTGGAGTCTGGGGCCCAGTAATTGGGTTTTCACATCTTGCCTCTCACTGTCTCCTCCGAGACAAGGTCTTAGGACTGTCCCTTTGTAAAGCAACGTTGACCTGCCCTATCCCGGTCAACGGCAGATAGGGTCACCATCTCTCTTCTGAGAAATCTCATGAGTTCAGACAAATAGAAATGGTTTTCTAACTTGTCTCCAGAAAGGAGATGCCAGGTCCCAGACAACTTGTCCTGTGGATGCAGGAGCAAGAGGAAACGCACCTTCCCGGCAGACAGACCTGAGGGAGAGCCAGGAGCAACCAAGCCTCGTTCAGGCCAACCAGGCTGGTGGCTCCTTCTCCTCTGGGGAGGAGGGGGAGGGGAGAAAGGGACCTGAAGGGGAGGGGAGAAAGGAACCGGCAGCATTAGGGAATAGCTGTCCACTTTCGGCACATTTTATCCTTGCCCTTTCGTCTCATGGTTCAAAACAGCTCTTTGAAACTTCCATCAGAATTGAGTCCCTGAAAAAAGGTGCCTTCATCCTTCAAAGGAGCCACTCTCCTTGCTTCTAAGTCAGGAAAGTCATGGTTGACTTTTTCTAGAAATTCCTGCTTCTGTCATGCCTAACCCCCTCCCCAGAGGTCCCTGTCCTTGTCACTTACATCATCCTTAACAATGGAAAGTCTGCTACACTTTCCTGCTAAGAATGGCCCCTTTCCTGCTCACCTACAATCCATGTGGTTGTCACCCATTTCAAGGCATTTTTCTCCTTGTCCAAACACCTGCCCTCTATTCATCACACCCATTTCAGAAGCTCTGGTCTCCACAAAAGCCTGGGACCACTTGGATAATTTTCTGAGCACTTACTGTAGTCAAAACCTGTCTCAGAAGCCTTAGTAAAGGTAGGGAATTTTGCTGTTCCCTGTATATACTTGTTTTCTCTATACATACTGAATATAAAACCGGAAATGCAGAGGCTGTCATTGATTTTGTTGTCATGTTCTGTTGATCAATATCCTTGTGAGTTCCTGGGCTGCTAAATTCATACATTTAACTCTTTCATTTATTTATTCACTTACTAATCTTTAAGGAGTATGCTTGGCCCTCTGCTGAACCCTGGGGTCACAGACAGAAAAAATCCTCAATTCCTATCTTTGAGTACTCAGTCTGTGGGGAGGAATGGACATATAGATATTTTACAATATAGCCCAGGAAGTTGAATTGCAGAGGCACATGGACTCCTGTGTTAGCATTCTGCCCTAGGGTGAGAGATACTTGGGTACCATTGAACCAAAGTCTTGAAGCAAGGTTGCAGGGTGAGGACGGCCTCCTATGGTCAAGATGAGCCATTTTGGCAGGGTCTGGTTTTCTTCAGTGTGAAGAAGAGCAGTGTGTGCCCCAGGAATTGTGAAAGGCAGGTTGGGCCTAGTCTGTGGAAGGCTTTGTAAGACAGAAGGAGCTTAAACTTCATTCTGTAAGCAACAGGAAGCCAGCAGAGATTTTAAGCAGAGATGTAACTCCATCAGCTTTTTATTAGGGAGATAACTCTGCATCGGATGGATGGGATTCATTCTTAGAAAAGTTAATCCTTCCAAGGCAACAAGCACTTGGCTGCTGAGAAGTCTGGTTTTTTGCTTAGTGTTTGGAGGGTCTCGAGCGATATTGATGTAATTGAGCTTTTAGCAAAAAAGATGAAATCGTAATAGCCAATATGTCTAAAATGAAAAGAACGTGATTTGCCTTATAATAATGTACCCCCCTTAAAAAATAAATCTTTAATTCAATCTATGAATCTTTAATGCCAAGAACGCAGCATAATACTTTGAAATTGAAACTTGAGATACAGGCATGGCAAAAAATCAGTCCTACAGTGGGTTTGGGGCATACAAATTGAGCAGTATGAACTATTGACACCTCCTGGTGGCAGCAGATGTGTGCTGTTTGCTTGGTCAAAACAAGAGGGAAATGAATCAAAGGCATTAAAAATAAATAATACTGGCAGCCCAGAAGGAAGGGATGGGAGGATGAAATGGCCTGGGTCTGGGGGCCAACCTGGCGGAGACCTCTGCCTGTTGGAAGAGAGAGGGATGGCAGAGAGAGCCTCGAGTGATCAGGGCCAGCCGCCACTGCTCCTGGTGAGAGGGGCTGAGTAAGGGCGCTTCTGACAAATTTAAAACCAAAAGGTAGATTACTGAGATTGGTGTTCCAGAATGTCCGCTGGCAGTTTTTAAAGGAAATTGTTTTCACTTTTCAGTTCTAACCACCCAGCCTCATAAATGCTTTCTCCATAGTAACCCCTTTCAGGTCTATAAGCACTTTTTAACCTTCTCAAGACCCTTTCACGTAAAGGGTTGTATTTAATATAAAAGGAAAGAACCTGTCTTCCAGGAAAGAATCACCCAGAGTCATTGCATTTCTCACTTGTACATTATTTAAAAAGGCACAAAGACATTAACTGTGACAGAGTGAATACCAAAACACAAAAGCCGAACAAATGCATCTTAGATGGACACGCTTACCTACTCCCAGTTGGAAAAACATGAGAAGGACCAAAAAAGAGGCATCATGGTTTCTGATTCATTCTTGATATAGAAACGGTTCAGAACTGAGATGGGAGGATCCAGGGTCCAGGTTTAATTATCACTGGCTGGATGACGTAGAACATGTCCTTTTCTTTCTCTCAGCCTCAGTTTGCCTCTAAGTAAAGTGAGAAGATGGGCTACAAAAGATCTTTAGCATCTAGCGGATGTCGGGCAGGTTTGTGACTTTCATACATTCTAAGCACTTTTGCCTTTTCATACTGTTCATGGGGTTCTCAAGGCAAGAATACTGAAGTGGTTTGCCATTCCCTTCTCCAGTGAACCACATTCTGTCAGACCTCTCCATCATGACCCCACGGGTCTTGGGTGGCCCCACGGGCATGGCTTAGTTTCATTGAGTTAGACAAGGCTGTGGTCCTAGTGTGATTAGATTGATTAGTTTTCTGTGAGTATGGTTTCAGTGTGTCTGCCCTCTGATGCCCTCATGCAACACCTACCATCTTACTTGGGTTTCTCTTACCTTGGACATGGGGTATCTCTTCACAGCTGCTCCAGCAAAGCGCAGCTGATGCTCCTTACCTTGGATGAGGGGTATCTCCTCACTGCAGCCCCTTCTGACCTTGAACGTGGAATAGCTCCTCTAGGCCCTCCGGCGCCTGCGCAGCCACCACTCCTTGGAAGTGGGGTTGCTCCTGCTGGCCGCCGCCTCTGGCCTTGGACGTGAGGTAGGTCCTCCCAGCCGCCGCTCCTGGCCTTGGATGTGGGGTAGCTCCTCTCCACTGTTCCTGCGCCGTCACAGCCTGGCGCTCTCGACTGCTGCCCCTGACCTTGGACATGGGGTAGCTCTTCTCGGCTGTGCAAAGAGGAGCTCCTCAGGTCAGTAGGTGCCCCATATGCTACTGGAGATCAGTGGAGAAATAACTCCAGAAAGAATGAAGGCATGGAGCCAAAGCAAAAACAATACCCAGCTGTGGATGTGACTGGTGATAGAAGCAAGGTCCGATGCTGTAAAGAGTAATATTGCATAGGAACCTGGAATGTCAGGTCCATGAATCAAGGCAAATTGGAAGTGGTCAAACAAGAGATGGCCAGAGTGAATGTTGACATTCTAGGAATCAGCGAACTAAAGGGGATTGGAATGGGTGAATTAAACTCAGATGACCATTATATCTACTACTGCGGGCAGGAATCCCTCAGAAGAAATGGAGTAGCCATCATGGGCAACAAAAGAGTTTGAAATGCAGTACTTGAATGCAATCTCAAAAATGACAGAATGATCTCTGTTCGTTTCCAAGGCAAACCATTCAATATCACAGTAATCCAAGTCTATGCCCCAGCCAGTAATGCTGAAGAAGCTGAAGTTGAATGGTTCTATGAAGACCTACAAGACCTTTTAGAACTAATACCAAAAAAGATGTCCTTTTCATTATAGGGGACTGGAATGCAAAGTAGGAAGTCAAGAAACACCTGGAGTAACAGGAAAATTTGGCCTTGGAATACAGAATGAAGCAGAGCAAAGACTAATAGAGTTTTGCCAAGAAAAGGCACTGGTCATAGCAAACACCCTCTTCCAACAACACAAGAGAAGACTCTACACATGGACATCACCAGATGGTCAACACCGAAATCAGATTGATTATATTCTTTGCAGCCAAAGATGGAGAAGCTCTATACAGTCAACAAAAACAAGACCAGGAGCTGACTGTGGCTCAGATCATGAACTCCTTATTGCCAAATTCGGACTTAAATTGAAGAAAGTAGGGAAAACCACTAGACCATTCAGGTATGACCTAAATCAAATCCCTTATGACTATACAGTGGAAGTGAGAAATAGATTTAAGGGACTAGATCTGATAGATAGAGTACCTGATGAATTATGGAATGAGGTTCGTGACATTGTACAGGAGACAGGGATCAAGACCATCCCCATGGAAAAGAAATGCAAAAAAGCAAAATGGCTGTTTGGGGAGGCCTTACAAATAGCTGTGAAAAGAAGAGAAGTGAAAAGCAAAGGAGAAGAGGAAAGATATAAGCATCTGAATGCAGAGTTCCAAAGGATAACAACAAGAGATAAGAAAGCCTTCCTCAGTGATCAATGCAAAGAAATAGAGGAAAACAACAGAATGGGAAAGACTAGGGATCTCTTCAAGAAAATTAGAGATACCAAGGGAACATTTCATGCAAAGATGGGCTTGATAAAGGACAGAAATGGTATGGACCTAACAGAAGCAGAAGATATTAAGAAGAGGTGGCAAGAATACACAGAAGAACTGTACAAAAAAGATCTTCACGACCCAGATAATCACGATGGTGTGATCACTGACCTAGAGCCAGACATCCTGGAATGTGAAGTCAAGTGGGCCTTAGAAAGCATCACTACGAACAAAGCTAGTGGAGATGATGGAATTCCAGTTGAGCTATTTCAAATCCTGAAAGATGATGCTGTGAAAGTGTTGCACTCAATATGCCAGCACATTTGGAAAACTCAGCAGTGGCCACAGGACTGGAAAAGGTCAGTTTTCATTCCAATCCCAAAGAAAGGCAATGCCAAAGAATGCTCAAACTACCACACAATTGCACTCATCTCTCACGCTAGTAAAGTAATGCTCAAAATTCTCCAAGCCAAGCTTCAGCAATATGTGAACCGTGAACTTCCTGATGTTTAAGCTGGTTTTAGAAAAGGCAGAGGAACCAGAGACCAAATTGCCAACATCCACTGGATCCTCGAAAAAGCAAGAGAGTTAAAAAAAGAAAAAAAACATCTATTTCTGCTTTATTGACTATGCCAAAGCCTCTGACTGTGTGGATCATAATAAACTGTGGAAAATTCTGAAAGAGATGGGAATACCAGACCACCAGACCTGCCTCTGGAGAAATTTGTATGCAGGTCAGGAAGCAAGAGTTAGAACCAGAACAACAGACTGGTTCCAAATAGGAAAAGGAGTATGTCAAGGCTGTATATTGTCACCCTGCTTATTTAACTCATATGCAGAGTACATCATGAGAAACGCTGGACTGGAAGAAACACAAGCTGGAATCAAGATTGCTGGGAGAAATATCAATAACCTCAGATATGCAGATGACACCACCCTTATGGCAGAAAGTGAAGAGGAACTAAAAAGCCTCTGGATGAAGGTGAAAGAGGAGAGTGAAAAAGTTGGCTTAAAGCTCAACAGTGAGAAAACGAAGATCATGGCATCTGGTCCCATCACTTCATGGGAAATAGATGGGGAAACAGTGGAAACAGTGTCAGACTTTATTTTTTGGGGGCTCCAAAATCACTGCAGATGGTGACTGCAGCCATGAAATTAAAAGACGCTTACTCCTTGGAAGGAAAGTTATGACCAACCTAGATAGCACATTCAAAAGCAAAGACATTACTTTGCCAACAAAAGTCCGTCTAGTCAAGGCTATGGTTTTTCCTGTGGTCATGTATGGATGTGAGAGTTGGACTGTGAAGCAAGCTGAGCACCGAAGAATTGATGCTTTTGAACTGTGGTGTTGGAGAAGACTCTTGAGAGTCCCTTGGACGTCAAGGAGATCCAATCAGTCCATTCTGAAGAGATCAGCCTTGGGATTTCTTTGGAAGGAGTGAAACTCCAGTAGTTTGGCCACCTCAGGAGAAGAGTTGACTCATTGGAAAAGACTCTGATGCTGGGAGGGATTGGGAGCAGGAGGAGAAGGGGACGACAGAGGATGAGATGGCTGGATGGCATCACTGACTCGATGGACGTGAGTCTGAGTGAACTCCGGGAGTTGGTGATGGACAGGGAGGCCTGGCGTGCTGGGATTCATGGGGTCGCAAAGAGTCAGACACGACTGAGCGACTGAACTGAACTGAACTGAACTGAAGCACTTTTGTCTTCATGGTCCCCTTTTGCTGTTGTTTCATCTCTTGGTTTATTAACTAACCACAGGCCATGTGGGTGACAGAGTTCATCTCATTCCTCTAATATTTCAAAAGTATGATTATAACCCAGCTATGTACATTAACATATTCCTTTCCAAAGGATTCTGTGTTTTCAGGATGACTGAAGTGTAACATGACCAGAAGCTTTGATTCCATATTGATTTCCAGATCAGAAAATGCTTTATCCCTCCAAGTCACTTTAGCATCACTATCAGTACACATACAGGAAAATCAAGTTGTTTCTGCAAAAAGTTTCCATGTAAAATCCAAAGAATCAATCCAATGTCCATCTCCTGGACTGGTACTGCTGATATAAAAGGTTACCATTTGGCGGAAGCTGAGGGAAGGGTATCCAGGATGTCTCAATTATTTTTCCAGTTTCCTCTGAGACTACAAGTATTTCAAAATTATTATTATTTTTTAAATACGTTACTTATGGAAAGAAAGGATAAATTTTAGTTCAAAATTTAAAACAAAAATCTGAAAGTTCTTAGGAGAGCTTGGGAGTCACCTATCACCTGTGATACCTCAGTCAGGGAAACCCTGGAGTCCAGTTAAAGAAGGTTTATTTCCCTCCAAGGCTCCTTAGTCACTGGGGCAGTGATAAATATCGCATGGAACATGGCTCTCCCCAACTCCCAGACCAAGAAGGCTCTGAATTAGTGTCAGCTCATAAGGAACAAGTAAGAAGGGGGCACCCTAATTTTGTGAAAAACCAGAGAGAGAACATGGCACATGATTTATTCCCATCACTGTGTAGCTGAGGCTCACTCACACCAACTGTGCAATCGCAGGCCAGACGTCTACCCAGGCTCAGAGCCCGGTCCGCACACAGGGTGGGCTGGGGTTTCATCTCGTGAGCTCCTATGGCACCAGAGGGTCAGCCTAGCTCAGGCCCAGCTGGTCCTTCTTCTTCTGCAAGACCTGCTCCTCCCACCGCGCCTGGTCCAAGGGCGTTGAGCACCACAGGCCGGTACTTCTCTGGAGGAGCTGCTTGAGCGCAGCAGGTAGGGCTCCGGCAGATGCAGGAACTTGCAGACACTGAGGTCGCAGTCACACATCTGGGCCCCCGCACTCACCAGCGGCCCACGAAGCCCACGTGCAGGATGCAGTCCAGGAAGCGGGTCCAGCGGGGCTGCAGGGAGCCGCAGCGGGCCTGGCAGAGGCCGGCCTGGGCGTCGAAGGGAGCCTCGTACACCAGTGAGCAGAGGCCCAGGGCTCACCCCGACTGGGCGGCCAGAGCAGCTGCCGCTGGGACACTTCCGACTCAGCTGGAGGGTGCCGGCCCGTGGAGCCTCGCCCGCTGGAAGGCTGCCTCGCTCTGCTCCGGGGCGCAGGACGCAGCCGCGCCCGGTGTACGCAGTCGCCAGCCTGCCTGGGCCCACGCTTCCACCACCTTGTGCCCGCAGGCCTTAGTCCTGGAGCAGTGCGCAAGCCTCGGCACCCGACCGCACCCACACGCCGGGCTTTATGGTCACAGGGTCACCCTCCTCTCCGCGGCTTTGGAACCAACATCTCTCCAGAAAGGCCGCTTCCCTCCTCTTTCGCTTGCCCAGGTAGGTCGAGCAGAAGGCCGGGAGTCTCTTCTGGCAAGCGCCAACAGTGTGGTTCTTGACCACCACCCCCCAGTCCCCTCAACCCCCGGCCTTTTCTTTCTGTATGTATATATTTTTTAAAGTATAGTTGAAGTCGACTTACCCTGGAGGAGGGCTGGGCAACCCACTCCAGTATTCTTGCCTGGAGAAGCCCTATGAACAGAGGAGCCTGGCGGACTGCAGTCCATGGGGTCGCAAAGAGTCAGACGCGGCTGAGTGACTAAGCACAGCACGGCTGACTTACAATGTTTCAGGCGCACAGCAAGGTGATTCAGTTATGCTATGCTATGCTGTGCTAAGTCACTTCAGTCGTGTCCGACTCTGTGTGACCCCATAGACGGAAGCCCACCAGGCTCCCCCGTCCCTAGGATTCTCCAGGCAGGAACACTGGAGTGGGTTGCCATTCCCTTCTCCAATGCATGAAAGTGAAAAGGGAAAGTGAAGTCGCTCGGTCGTGTCAGACTCCCAGCGACCCCATGGACTGCAGCCCACCAGGCTCCTCCATCCATGGGATTTTCCAGGCAAGAGTACTGGAGTGGGGTGCCATTGCCTTCTCCAGATTCAGTTATACATATACACATATATTACGTTTGAAATTATTTTCCATTATAGGTTATTACAAGACATTGTAGTTCCCTGTGCTATATAGTAAACCTCTTTTGTTTGTTGCATATCTATTTTTTTTAATCAGAAATCTAACATTCTATTCATACCAAGTCAAACATGTAGAATCAAAATGTCATAAACTTTTTAGTTAGGCAAAAATTTGTAAGTTTTCTAAAGTATTATACATATTTATATGGCCTTTTAAAAACTTATATTAAAAAAATCAGATTTTAGAACTGCTTAGAAAAGAAATAGAGCCAGGTCTGAATTTTGTCTATCTTTCTACCAGTGCAGTGACAGTAGGTATCTTGCTTCTTGCAAGAAGCAGAGATTCTCCTGGTGCTGGCCACATGGGAGCTGTGCCCAGAGCATCTCAGGGAGAAGTGGGCCCCAAGTGGGGGCAGCTGGAGAGGCCGGAGATCACAGAGGTGAAGAGGTGAGCTTCGCTTGAAAGGAACCTGGAATCAAACTGGCACTCAGCCACGTACTACTGTTTGGCTTCAGGCAAGTTATTTAACCTTTCTGAGCCTCAAGTTTCTCCAGTGAAAATGAGGATAATACATCAGAGCAGCTCCCTAACATTATGGTAAGGGTCTTCCAGAATCAGGCCTTTATGGTCGCTCAGTGTCTGACCTTAAGTGACAGCTGTTTCACTTCTTATTGTATTGTTATCATTGTCTTCCCTAAGGGTCTGACCCATTTGGTGAATGTGGTTGCTCACTTTAGAACAGTCTTCCCACCAACTTCCTCCCCCACAAGGTGAGCAAGGATCCTTCCTCCTGTGGGCCTTGGGACTAATTCATGGTAGCCTGGCTCTGGGTTCCTTTCGCAAAGGGCATGTGGGCCCATTGGGCTGCTGAGCCAGCTGGTGGTCATGCCCACCCCTGGGCCCAAGCTGAGGAGCCTCGCCTAGGTTCATAGTTTGGGAGGGCAGTGATGGTAGCAGCCACTGCCCTGCTCTGTGGCTACTGAGATGATCACATTCTGCCGCTGCTGCTGCTGCTAAGTCGCTCCAGTCGTGTCCGACTCTGTGCGACCGCATAGACGGAAGCTCACCAGGCTCCCCCATCCTTGGGATTCTCCAGGCAAGAATGCTGGAGTGGGTTGCCATTTCCTTCTCCAATGCATGAAAGTGAAAAGTGAAAGTGAAAGTGAAGTCGCTCAGTCATGTCCGACTCTTAGCGACCGCATGGACGGGAGCCTACCAGGATCCTCCGTCCATGGGATTTTCCAGGCAAAAGTACTGGGGTGGGGTGCCATTGCCTCCCCGGATCACATTCTAGAGTGCTAAAAACAACCATAAGCATTGTTTAACACATTTGGTTGAGTTTCATGCCTTTTTTTTTTTTTTTGCTATGTGCACAGATGACTATAGCTTTTTTTTAAAAAAAAAAAAATACAAGATTTAAGTACCTGAATCTCTCCTTATGCATTGTTACTAGAGAGCAAGAAAGTTCCATGAAATTTGCATGTGTGTGTTTGGGTCTTTTGCTAGCCTCAAGTTTCCATAACTACATCTGTTTAAGATTCTGTGGGTATGGAAATCTCATATTGTTGATCTAGAAGGGCTATTTTTGCTTTACCAAAGGCCAATCACACAGGTCAGTGGCAACCCCCTTCCTTGCTCAATTGCTATTCTTTGGGCATTAATTTTAATGTTTAAATAGCAAGTGCATTTTCCAAAGACTGCATAAAGCACTAGATAAGCAGAAGACCACTGGCTTGGGAAGAGCAGAATGCTCAGCGAAGCTTTTCACATAGAGAGAATGCTGAATATCTCCACCATTATTTAGCATCAGAATCAGTTATGGTTGTCTGACTGATGGACAATTTTTTCCCGACCTGCTCTCTTTGCAAGTGACCTATACTGTCTAGACAGTTGCATATTATTTATACATTCATTTCAGATTTTATGGGCTTTTTTTCCCAGCAAAGTTGTGCAGGTTTCATGCAGCCAACTATTGGAAATGTACTTCACAAAAAACCATATAATTGCACTAGGTGAATGCTGCTTTCTTAGAGTTGTGTCACCATTAAAATAAAAAAGTGGGTTTTTTTTTTTTTAAAGGAAAGACCATTATACGAGCTCCGAAAGAAAATGAGACCAAACTTTCCAACTTCAGCTCACACACACACACACACACAAATGCCCCTCCTATCTTCACAGTACCAGCAGCAGACCATGGAGAGAATTAAAGACAGCTAATTTCAAAGGTTCTTAATCAATTCAAGTTGATCCCATTTGTTGATTAGGGAGTCAAAATGCATTATTTGCATTCTGTTTCAAATTCAGAATTTTCTTGAGGAGTTTGAGGCTGGAGAAATCTCTTTCAGAGGGATTCCCTTGGGCAGAAAGGGAGTTAATTTGAAAACTCTGGTGAGTCTGATGGGTTGTGAAAGTTCCACATGAAACATTTATAATGGCTCCTTTCAGGGTGGTGGATTTTGGGTGAGAGAGAGAGAGAGAGAGGTGTGTGTGTGTGTGTGTGTGTGTACTCGTGCACATGAGGATTCTTCAGGATTCATGAACCAGTGCCTGAAGCTTTGTGTAGTTATCTGGGGAGTGAACGAAAGGCCCCATTTCCATCTAGATACTTGGTGTTGTATAGACCTTACGGCTGGAGAGGGGAGATGAGTATGAAGTTTAGGATTAAATAGAGGGACAGTCCCTTCCTGAGGTGTGTCTGAAGCTGGGGGCTAGTTCTGTGCAGACCTCAGAGCCTGAGTCTGACCAGTCTCTCTGCTGCGGATGCCCAGTTTGGAACTCTGTCTTCTGGCTTCATTGTGGGGTGACTTTCTACATGAGACTAAAATTAGAAATCAGTTCCTTCATGCCTGGTGAGCTCTCAGAGACGTGCCCTGACCAGCCTCAGAGGAAGTGAACCAAAGGACCAGTTCCCTGGGGAGGACATGCTCGATGCAGCCAAAAGTGAGAGCATACATCTGGAAGTCCCTACCCTGCCGCCCCCATTCCAGATGATTTTCGCTTGAAAAATCCCAGGCCTGCTTAGAAAAGAAGCTTGTCGATATGTGTGCCCTACATATTGGAAGACACTATTTCTTTGGGGCAAGATTATACATTAACCTATTTACATCTCATTTATGTCAAGTGGAGATGGTGAGGGTGAACATTTCATAGGAATTACTTGAAGGAAAAAATGTAGCTTCAGCTGGATACAATTTGTTCTGTGTCTTTGGAGTCTCAACCTCTAAGCCCCTCAATCCACACTTGCTTCCGATGCTCCTTGAGGAGTCACAGTTGACACCTTAAAATTGACCCTGGCCACCAAATGGTCCACCATGTTCTGTTTATCAGCCAACACCAATGTTCAGTTGTAAACCTTGCTTACTAGGTGGCTAAAGTTATTTGAGGTGTAAAAAAAAAATCACAGTGGAGAAAGCAAACAGTTCTCACCACTCTTGTAGAAGGGAAAAAAGTTTTACCTGTCTAAATACCAATTCTAAAGCACACCATTTCCTTCGATAATGCAAAGGGGTCCTTTTCAAAGGCCGTTTCTTTCTCAGCCTTGATTTTATTTTCCGTTCCGCTCCTACAGTATAAGATTAATTCCCACTTTCTGCATATTGCCTGGAGTTCAGCACACATGTTCACCGAGGTGTACAGTCCTCAAATAACTTTGGTGCCTCTTTCACCCACTGTTAGGAAGTATATTTAAAAGAAATTGCCTTTTATAGATTTAAATTACAAAAGTACTGATATCATGCAAAAGGCAGTTTAACTCATGCAAGCATACAAATAGGTAAATCTTAGGGAAAAAGATACCAAAGCTAATATGAATGTAAATAGGATTAGCTGCCTGCATTAGCAGCTCCTGTGAAATTTAAAGTACTTTCTGTTAGGTTATTCTTTAAAATACACCTATATTTCATGTGTGCATTTGTAGATATTTGGGAATATATTTTACTTTGTCTTGGGCTTGAGTTTCGTACCAACTATAGACAACAGTCCAGACCTCTGCTTATTGACAACCAAAGTAGAAGGGGAATTTAACTTTCTTGATGATTAAATATTCATTGACATAGAATTTTAAATCTCTAGGACAATAGGACAAACTTTGACCAAGAAAGCATAGATTCATGCTGCAAAGAAATTAAAAAACCAAGTATATAGTGGTTTTATTTTTCTTTTAAGAAAAGCCTTGTCTGTTCTCAAAGGTGGATTCAGAGGTAAGTGAGCTGTTTAGAGCCGGGAGGCGAACAGTAGCCAGTGGGCTGGATCCAGCCCTCTGCCTGTTTTTGTTCATCTTCCAAGGTTAGAATGGTTTTTACATTTTTCAATGGTTATTTAAAAAATCAGAAAAAAGAGTACTTCATGACACATAAAAATTATGTTAAATTCAAAACTTTGTATCCACAAATAAGCTGTATTGGAATATGGTCGCGCTCACTTGGTTACTTTTTTATTGGCTACTTTTTCACTCTAGTAGCAGATTTGAGGAACTGGGGTAGTGACCTTACGGCCTCTAGGGTCTAAAAGATTTACCATCTGCCTTTCAGAGGAAAAGTTTGCAAAGTCTAGATTTAGAATATAAATATTTTTATGCACATTATTATTGAGAATCACAATTACGTTGTTGGAGTTGGAAATCAGTTGTGAAAAGAATATCATATATCTGTTTTTTGTTTGGATCATTTTCTTAGTTGGCAGCATCAGAAACAGATTATAGGTAATAAGGCATTTTTAAAAAATTAAGCCACAAGCTAACAGAGCACCTCAGGGCCACAGGTGTGAGACTTTGGGAGGAGGTATAGTCAACTGAGAGGGAAGAGTCTGGATTTGGGGGCCAACTTACTGGGCTCACATCTCTAGTCTGTGACATAAAATATTGTATATGACTTCTCTGTGCCACAGTTTCCATATCAGTAAAATGGGGGTTGGACTTTCGTGGCAGTCCCTTGGTTAAGACTCCATGATGCGTTCAGTGCAAAGAGTGGGGAATCGATTCCTGGTTGGGGAACTAAGATCCCACGTGCTATGCAAGACAGCCAGAAAATAGAAACAGACAAAAAAAATTAAAAAATAAAATGGGGACAATAATGGCAATTTGTCTCATGGGGTTGTTGTCAGAATTAAATGAGATGATGTATTATCATGTGTTTAAAAGAGTGCCCAATCTTTGCAAAACTCAGTTATTGCTGGTTATTTTATTCCTTTAAAAAATAGAGTGTTGGCATTTAAATCTTTGTGAATTCTGAGAGTTGATTTCCTTGTTAGAAGCACTTACTCTTTAGGTCACAATATGTTTTTTAAACTTCCAATTTTGTATTGGGGTATAGCCAATTAGCAATCTTGTGATAGCTTCAAGTGAACAGTGAAGGGACTCAGCTGTACTTACTTACACATGTAGCCATTCTCCCCCAAACTCTCCTCCCATGCAGGTTGCCACATAACCTTGAGCAGAGTTTCATGTGCTATACGGCAGGTCCTTATTGGCTAATCCATTTTAAGTATAGCAGTGTATACACGTCTATCACAAACTCCCTTCCCTTCATCCTTCCCCCTGGCAACCATAAGTTCGTCCTCAAAGTCTGAGGTCACAATATTTTGAAAGGGTCCGTTAGGTAATGTCACTCGAAGGTTTTGATAGCAGAACACTTCGGTGTGATGTGCATGTCAGCCGAGGATAAAGTGCTCAAAATGCACCTTCCAAGAGTCCTTGATCAGTTTTCTCAAGCTATACTGAGCAATGGATAGGGCCAAAAGAATCTCTGAATTGATTTGCTTCAATCCAGTCTGTCCTGTATTACCTAATTTTAGATCTAGTTAAGTCTGTTCATTTAGCCTGTTGTTTTCACACGAGGACATCAAGGTCCAGGGACTGGAATAGACTCAGCCAAGCCACACAATAAGGCAAGCCCAGGGCCTTGAGAGAACTCAGGACTTTTAAACCTGGAGCCTAACAGTAGAAACACATGCACTCAGAACCCCTTTTCTTAAACCATGATACCCAGCACAGTGCCCAGCCCTTAGTACATATGCAGTAAATATAAGAACAACAAAAAGGAATGAATAGAAGATCTATTTGAAATTTTCAAAGTCCCCTAAACACACACACAAATATGAGAAAAGTTTATTCCAATGGTTAAATGAAGAGAACTGTCCACAGAGAACTTTTTATGATAGATCTGCACTGGTATCTTATACCTGAGCACCTGCTATGATCAGTAGAGTCTAGTCCTTCACTTTTTCTGCCAGTAAGAGTTTGAATTATTAGTGATTCAGTCCATACATATTGAGTTTATGCTTTTTCCTTTGCATTTTCGCCTACTCATAATTTATATTATAGTGGTATATTTTATGAATCTCTGTAAACCACCTCCAGTCCATATTGGAATAAGGTAAAATGCACATAAATAAATGAATGGATATATGAGTGGATAAAGTACATAAAAGTGAGATGGAGAGTAAGTGGGTAAGAAGGGTAAAAAGAGATGGTCAATTACTTGGATTGGTATGCAGAAGGTGCTTAATGAGTATCAATTGACAGGATAGCTAGATTAATGTATTTTAGAAAGCTTTTCAACACACACAATTGCGCCAAAATGTAACCTGACCATTAACTTGACCTAACTGGGCACATTGTTCCAGAGCCCTTGAGTGAGATAAACATGTTTTCTGTCTGTCCTCCTTAGGAGCCTCAGAATAAAAGGGCACCTCTTTCTCAGACCAGATTTGATACGTGAAAATCTAGATTCCCAAAACAGATCAGAGAGGGGGTGCATCTCACCATTCATGGAGTCCCTACATTTTTGCCAAACCAGTAATAAATGTTGGAGATCCAAAACATGTTCCTTACCTTCATGGAGCTTATGGTCCAGAGGAGCAACTGACGTTAAACAGATAATCACAAACTATCACAACATAGTTAACACTTCACAAAAGAGTGTGCCACATGATATGGCATGTGAAGATTGGTTTAGCTGAATGGTGACTTTATTTAGCAAACCTTTAGTGGAGAAGAGCTGATGGAGGACAGATTTAATAATGTATGTTCTCCTGGGGTTTAATGGTGTGTGAAGTCCTTCTCCACTGGTAGGATGCATGATCACAATCCAGTCATCAGCACTTTGGGGACATTTCTGTTCTCAGAGAAAGTTTGTAAGACCAAGAGCCAGAGTGATTCATCAATCTAGAGCTACCTTGATTCATACAGGCCTCTTCTAAGACTTTATGCACAAAACCAGGGTCATTTGGAAGAAGCAGGAAAGAGCTCAACTTCTGAAGATGCATCAAAGATTAGACAGCCCTGTTAGTTGACTGCATGTCTGGCTCATCATTTGGCTACTGTCTCAATGTGATTATGAATATTCATTGCTCATAAATAATAAATACTTGATATTTTTATAAGCATCATTAATAATTTATGCACTTGATAAGCATGTGGTAGAAGCATTTGATGAGTGCCTGGATTGTACAAAACATTGATCTACATGTGGTGGAAGTGGGGGCTGTGGAGCTGTGTCACTCACCTCTCCCTTCCAGAAAGAACTTACCGTCCAGCTTCAAGGAAAGCAGTTATCTGACAGCCTCTATCGGCCTTCAGAATCTGCCTCAGCTTTCAGCCATGACCATGCTCTTCTTAGGCAGTCCCCAGGTCTTGGTCATTTTTGCCCAATGCAGAGCTTTCCAAATGGCATCCTTTGTTCTGGAGCTTCCTGTTGAGTCGGTTAAGACTTTATAGGATGAACATTATGTTCTGAGGTGAGTTCTTCCTAATCCTGCTTCCTCCCCACTTTTCCTTTCATTGGCATCAGATCTGAATTGTGGTCCAACCTTGCTTCCTCCTTAGCATCAGGCTCCCTCCTAAGATGACTCCCACTGATTCTGAAATCTCCTCTCCTTCGCTACTGTCTGGATGTAATGACTCTCTTTTAATAAATGGAAGTCAACAAAAACAATGGAAAGTCACTTCTGTGCTTTGGTCCCACTAGGACTTTCTTGCTGTCTCCCTTTTGCTCTCTGGTGAATCAGGCTGCCATATTATGAGCTGCCCTATAGACAGGCAAGAAATTTAGTGCAGACTCCAGCCAATAGGCACTGGAGGGCCTCAGATCAACTGCCTTCAAGGAACTGAATCCTGTCAACAACCATAAAAGTGAGCTTGGAAGCAAATTCTTCTCCGTTTGAGCCTTTAAATAAGACCAGAACTTCAGGCTCATACTGATTGCAGCCTTGTGAGAGACCTTGAGTCAGAAATACCTAGTTAACTCGTGCCCATATTCTTGACCCACAGTAACTATGGGGTAATTTGTTACACAGCAGTGAGTAAATAACATACCCACTTTTATTTTTCATAGGCATTACTCCCAAGACATCTCCTAACTTCATTTTAGCCTCTGTTTTCTGGGGAACCCAGCTGGCACATAGGTCATGAAATCTGAGGCTTGGGAGAAAAGTCAAGGTGGGAAATGCAGACCTGAAGGTCAGCAGCATAGATGTGGAATATGAGAGGCTGTCATTTTGGAGCATGAGTTTGAGAAGAGATGGAATCAGGATGGGATCTGTGCAGAGCTTCAGGCATTGGAAGATGAGCCATCCAGGTAGACAGGAAGAGTCAGAGAGCTTCCTCAGCTGGGACATCTTCCCTCATTCTTCCCCAACTCCTCCCCACCACTCTCCTCCAGAGGCTGTGAGACGCCCTCTGCCCCCAGATGCACCTTTCATGGCACTGTATTTTAATTGTTGATTTCAGTGTCAACCTCCCTAAGAAGCCCGAGATCTTGAGGGCAGGGCTAGTTGTCCTCTTCATTGTTGATTTCCTAGTGCCTCACAAGGTAGGAACCCATGTCAAGTATGAACAAAAGTATGATGAGAAGGCATGAATCCAGAAAAATGGGATGTAAGTTTGATCATTAAAATATAACTCAGTGAACAGTTCTGTATTAAAAACCTAAGTAAGATTTCTTACTGCAATTTAAAAAAACACCTCAACCAAAACAAACAAACAAAAATCACTATAGCTCAGCTTTGTCAGCATCTACCCTGTAATACATGCAAATATATGCAATTTTCTCATTTAACTTTTCTAACTCTGCGAGACAGTGACTGCTACTTCCCACGTCACAGAGACAAGACCAAAAATGATGCACTAATTAGGAGGCAGCAAAGATAGAGCTTGAATTTGGGGATGTTAAGGTCCCGCTCTGCATGGGAATTAAAAATTAGATGAAGGCCCCCAGCCTTCAGTCTGGACTTGGATTCTGCTCCTTGTGTCCAGGAGTTAGTCTCCAGCCAGGAGAATCCGCCTTCTCTTCTCCCTTCAGTCATTTGGATCCTTGGAAGTTTACACACTTCTGGCTGAGATCTGTGGAATAGCCTTGTGTGGCCAGGTTGGGTAAGATACCTAAGTTCAGCTTTTTGAGGAGAGAGGCTGGCCTGTAAACAACAATAATATTCTACCTACTTATCACCCAGTATATTCCGTTTATCTGTGGTTGCTTTCAGTGTCATAAAATACAGACATCATCTATCCTTTGAACTATGTCACAACCATTTGTCGCAAAGTAAAAAGTTTCATCAATAAGCAAGTCATTTTTCTTCATTTTGGATCCTTCATCCTTATTCTTCCTTCCTCTTCCCTAAATTGACAAGAAAATTAGAGATACCAAGGGAACATTTCATGCAAAGATGGGCTCAATAAAGGACAGAAATGGTATGGACCTAAGAGAAGCAGAAGATAGCAAGAAGAGGTGGCAAGAATATACTGAAGAACTGTACAAAAAAGATCTTCACAACCCAGATAATCACGATGGTGTGATCACTCACTTAGAGCCAGACATCCTGGAATGTGAGGTCAAGTGGGCCTTAGAAAGTATCACTACGAACAAAGCTAGTGGAGGTGATGGAATTCCAGTTGAGCTATTTCAAATCCTGAAACATGATGCTGTGAAAGTGCTGCACTCAATATCCCAGCACATTTTGAAAACTCAGCAGTGGCCACAGGACTGGAAAAGGTCAGTTTTCATTCCAATCCCAAAGAAAGGCAATGCCAAAGAATGCTCAAACTACCACACAATTGCACTCATCTCTCACGCTAGTAAAGTAATGCTCAAAATTCTCCAAGCCAGGCTTCAGCAATATTTGAACTGTGAACTTCCAGATGTTCAAGCTGGTTTTAGAAAAGGCAGAGGAACCAGAGATCAAATTGCCAACATCCGCTGGATCATGAAAAAAGGAAGAGAGTTCCAGAAAAACATCTATTTCTGCTTTATTGACTATGCCAAAGCCTTTGACTGTGTGGATCACAATAAACTGGAAAATTCTGAAAGACATGGGAATACCAGACCACCTGACCCATGGAACAACAGACTAGTTCCAAATAGGAAAAAGGAGTATGTCAAGGCTGTATATTGTCACCCTGCTTATTTAACTTATATGCAGAGTACATCAGCTGGGCTGAATGAAGCACAAGCTGGATCAAGATTGCCAGAAGAAATATCAATAATCTCATATATGCAGATGATACCACCCTTATGGCAGAAAGTGAAGAGGAAATAAAAAGCCTTTTGATGAAAGTAAAAGAGGAGAGTGAGAAAGTTGTCTTAAAGCTCAACAGTGAGAAAATGAAGATCATGGCATCTGGTCCCATCACTTCATGGGAAATAGATGGGGAAACAGTGGAAACAGTGTCAGACTTTATTTTGGGGGGCTCCAAAATCACTGCAGATGGTGACTTTGATGCTTACTCCTTGGAAGGAAAGTTATGACCAACCTAGATAGTATATTCAAAAGCAGAGACATTACTTTGCCAACAAAGGTCTGTCTAGTCAAGGCTATGGTTTTTCCAGTGGTCATGTATGGATGTGAGAGTTGGACTGTGAAGAAAGCTGAGCACCGAAGAATTGATGCTTTTGAACTGTGGTGTTGGAGAAAACTCTTGAGAGTCCCTTGGACTGCAAGGAGATCCAACCAGTCCATTCTGAAGGAGATCAGTCCTGGGTGTTCTTTGGAAGGACTGATGCTGAAGCTGAAACTCCAATACTTTGGCCACTTCATGCGAAGAGTTGACTCATTGGAAAAGACCCTGATGCTGGGAAGGATTGAGGGCAGGAGAAGGGGATGACAGAGAATGAGATGGCTGGATGGCATCACTGACTTGATGGACGTGAGTCTGAGTGAACTCCGGGAGTTGGTGATGGACAGGGGGCCTGGCATGCTGCAATTCATGGGGTCACAAAGAGTTGGACACAACTGAGCAACTGAACTGAACTGATGGCTGTTATGTGGGCTTCCCAAGTGGCTCAGTGATAAAGAATCCGCCTGCCACTGCAGGAGACATGGGTTCGATCCCTGGATGTGGAAGTTCCCCTGGAGAAGGAAATGGCAACCACTCCAGTATTTTTACCTGGAAAAATCCCATGGACAGAGGAGCCTGGTGGGCTACAGTCCAAAGGGGTCACAAAAGGGTCGTGCATGACTTAGTACTAAACAACAACAACACTGGCTGTTACATAGGAACCATCTCAATAATCTAATTTTCTTCGCAATATCAACAATATGTGATAATGTGGGGATTATACATATGCAGATACAAAAGCCTTTTTTTTAAGATACAAAAATCAGTTGTATTTATATACAATAGCAATGAGCAACTCAAAAATAAAATTAATAAAATGATCCTATCAACAATAGCATCAAAAAGAATAAAATACCTAGCAATAAATAAATACTGAAGGAAATACAAGATGTGTACAGTGAAAACCACAGAAGCTCTTGACATATCAGGATGGCAATGTTTTCCTTGTAATATAAAATCTGCATGCTGGGTAAACATCTGCTGGTCACTGTCTATTCATATTTTGGCAATAACCAGATAGTTGCACAATTATTGGGCACATTTAGGTTAGATGCATGCCATGTTTTTCCAAGAACAATTGAAAAATACCTGGAAATGGTCATGGAAGGTGTTCTTTGTTGATCTGACTCATTTAACATTGATCTTTGAATGACTTTTAATCTAAACTTCTGTACAGGGCCTCCTAATAATCCATTTTGATGACAAGCTTTATCTATTTCTAATTTATAATAGAGCAAAATGAAAATTTATTTTAGGGGCCAGGAAATACTTCCTTAATCTTGCTGTGTTCTATCACTGCAGGGAGTAGCTTTGAAGAAGTGAAGATATGCAGCAAAGGAAACCAGAATAAGGCAAGGATGCTGCTTTGGTAGAAGAGGCTACAGGCAGTGGGACAAGCATAAATTTAGGAGACTTGCTTCTCTATTCAAAGTTTGGCCCGTGGATCAGCAGCATAATATCACCTGAGAGCTTGTTAAAAATGCAGAATCTCAGGCCCCATCTTAGACCTATGGAATCAGCATGTGCAGGTTAACAAGAGGCCTGCGTGATTCTTACACACAGTGAAGGCTGAGAAACTTCTAAAGCACCAGCCTTACCTGTAACCAGACAGACCTGAGTATTATTCTCTATCTTTAAAATGAGGAATTTGGCCCAGAGCAATGCTTTCTAAAGTAGGATCCTCCGTAAGCACTGGTATTATAAGAAAAAGGGAAAAGGAGTCTGTGTTCAAACATGTTTAACTGCATACAGTTAATGAACAAGGCTGTTTGCCTTTTAAAGGCTCTGATAAGTCCTGAAACAAAGGAATGTTTTACAGTATCATGTTTAATATCTAAACCAATTTTGTACTAAAACTGAATAACAGCCTATGGAATTAGTTTTCCGCTGAGCATGCTCCGAGGGAATTTTTTTTTTTTTCTGGTATCTCTTTTTTTTTTTTTTTCTTATTTCTTCTTCTTCTTCTTCTTTTTTACTTTACAATATTGTATTGGTTTTGCCATACATCAACATACATCTGCCACGGGTGTTTTTTAAGTCATTTTCACCTTCACAATTCTATAAAATAACATCCTCCACGAATTTTATTTAGCATTTGTACTGTGAGCTGAACTTAGATATCTTACCCAACCTGGCCACGTTAGATTACTCCACAGATCTCAGCCAGAAGAAACTGAACTTCCAAGGATCGAAATGACTGAAGGGAGAAGGGAAGGCGGATTCTACTGCCTGGAGACTAACTCCTGGACTCGAGGAGCAGAGTCTAAGTCCAGACTGAAGGCTGGTGGCCTTCATCTAACTATTAGTTCCCATACTGAAAGTTGGTCCTTTCAGTAATCTTCAACCAATTCTAAATGTGTCTCTTCTCAGCTTGTTTGAACCTTTAGAAGGCTTGACCTGGAAGCATGAGTCAAAGAAAACTAGTACAGGGGGACCAACCATCTTAGGACTGTCCTAGTTTTAGCCTGAAATTCCTTTGTCCTAACCCCTCAAACCAGAGCACTTGGCAAATGCTAGAAACAAATCGCTCTTAACAAAATTGACAAATGGCTCATTTTCCATCCCCCATCTCTCTCCCCCTCTATCTAGTTTCCCTCCCTACCTGGCTCCCCTCAATATGATCAGCACAGAAGGAATTACCTGGTGGTTTGGTCACGTTGAAAGACACATTTAAAAAGAGAAATAGGTGTTGAGTTTGCAAATGTAAACCATGTGGGTCTCAGTTGCAATGAATGGAGTTGTCCTGTTCAGCCAACCTTATACAAGAAGAACCCCCCAGTTTAAGTTATAATGTGAGTCTTTGCTTCCCAAACAGATTCATCATAATGTTGAAAAATGAAGGCCTACCTTAGAGGAAACATTAATGCTAAACATGTCAGGTGTATTTTTGTATCTTTTATCAGTTCTTGAAGAAACGCAGTATCCCCTATGGTGATGAAATCTAGATCACTCAAGTTTCTGGGTATGGAAATTTGGGGCAGGAAGCACCTAGACAGCCCCTGCCCTTGAATTTCTTTTTTCCTGAGGCTTTTAAATATATTACATTTGATTGACAAGATCCATGCATGCGTACAAACTTCCTAGTTCAGAGGTTTTTTTCCTTGCTACAGTCCAGCCTCTATGAAATATTCTTTGTTAAAGACTTGTGGAGCCCTCCTTCTAATCCCTGTAACTCTAAATTCTAGCCTTACCTCACTGTGCAGTGCATTTTCGTAGTTTCAGTTTGACAGAATGTTTCAAAAGACACCGTTGCAACCAGAACTGGATGCCTTATTTTTTGCAAAAGCAGAAACAAGTACCAGCATCCTTTAAATAACAATATTTTCTGATGTTAATGTTGAATTAATCCAAGAAATGAATATGTATTGATGGTATTCTTTGGGGTTTTGAAAATCCTTACAACCACATAATTAAATGAGTGCCTTTAGAAATACTGATAAAAGCCCATTGCCATTCAAATATCTATACAAGACAATGGCCGTAAGCTGTGGGTTTGGGAGATTAGTTTGGCCACGAGCCAGTGTTTATCACAATATTTCCATCTCAGCTGATAAAATTTAATCATTCTTATTTAAATAAAAATCAGAATTAATGCAGGTTTTAAAGAGAAGGAATAATAAACGAATCACACTATCTTTATTTCAGAGCTCCTGGCATATATTGTCTTTGCAGAATGGAAACGCTAACGGTTGTTGTGTTGTGTTTCTACCTTGGACTTTCATTCCAGAGTCCTCCAAAATAATGAGCTATTGCTTCTCAAATATTTATTTCTTCAGCCCTGCTTTCAGTAAAGTGGTTCCCACCCTCCTCTCCAGCGGGATAAACAAGGGCTGTGTGATGGGTATGTGACTTGAACTGGAAGCAGCACAGCATGTACTTGAATTCTTTCTCCCAGAGGAGCAGTGGGTTTGGACTGTTTGTTCACATCCCTTGCCTGAGTCCCTGAAGACCAGGCAGCGAGGAGGCATCCAGTGTGGATGGCGTGTGTGGCCAGATTTGGACCCGAACCATTGTGCTGCTAGAGGTCGAGTCCAGAGTCAAGTCATGTAAGCAGTTACAGCCTGAAGAAACCTTATTGGTTGTTGAGTTCAAACCACTGCTTTTGTAGAAAAGGAAGTTGAAACCCAGGGAGCAGAAGTGACTTGATTCTTCTGGGTCATTCTTCAAGTTAACGGTGAAACCATACTAACGAGGCAAGTCAGGCACCCAGACCCCAGCCTGGTGTCCTTTAGACTTGTATGGTCCTTTTAACCCAGGGCTAGATCTGTGTGGATGCTCCTCAGTACCATTTTATATGACTCTCTATATTGTTGGTTCATGTCTCAAATGGGGTGTACCAAACCAAACCCGTTCAAATTTAAATAGCTTCCTCATCCACAAAATTAATCAACTAAAGGAACCAGGTTTTCCCCCAGGATTTTTATTTCTTGGGTGAAGAGGTATAGAAAACCTTATTTCTCTTCTTCTTCCTTGAAATAATACTTTTAAAATTTAAATGTCTTATATTTAAATACAAAAAGAAAAAATAACAATTTTTCTGTCACTTCACTGTCTGCATAATATGTCTAATCCAAAAAATAAATAAATAAAATAATTCCAATTGTTAAAATTTACTGATCATTTACTATGTTCTAGGCACATTGAAAGTGAAAGTGTTAATCGATTAGTTATGTCCGACTCTTTGTGACCCCATGGACTGTAGCCCATCAGGCTCCTCTGTCCATGGAATTTTCCAGGCAAGAATACTGGAGTGGGTTGCTATTCCCTTCTCCAGGGAATCTTGCCAACCCAGGGATTGAACCTGGGTCTCCTGCATTGCAGGCAGATTCTTTACCATCTGATCCCTTGGTATCTCATTTAATCCATGCAACACCCCCGTGAAGTGGATACCATTTTTATTCCCATTTTACAGGTGAGAAAACTGAGGCTCAGAGGGATCAAGTAACTTTCCCAAGGTCATCCAACTAGCAAGTGGTAGAGCTTGGAGTCTAATACCAGCAGTCTGGCTATAGGCTCTGGCTCTTCACCATGATTCTATGCAGCCTAAGAAATGTGGGTTCTTAATTTAGCCAGCACAAAGGACTTACCTGAATTTTTAGTTTCATTTCCTTTTCAAACTTTATAATGAATCTCATTGTTTCCATGATCATATAGTCTCTCTCAGGTTGGAATGAGGCTCTCCTAAAGTCATTTTGTGTAAACAGGTACATTTATTAGAAAAAGGCATTTTGGAATCAATTTGACTCTATTGCTTTTGACTTTGTTATGAATTTCAGTTTGGGTTAAGGGTGTATCAGACTTCAAAACATCTGGTTAGGTCATTTAAGAACCTTCCTGAGATTTCACAACCCCTTAAGATTTCCTTTCAAATGCAGATACTTCCTCTGTCACCAGGCTCTTACAGATGCTTTGAGAAACAATGAAACAGTGCTTTATTCATTGGAGATAATGTAAAGAAGACCTCCTTAATCTGGTATCAATGGGAGTAAGATGTTTCACATGAGTACCATTTCCAGATAATTCGACTTTAGACATATAAGAGCTGGGAAATATTTTCTCAATAGTATTTGATTATTACACATTCCTTTTTCATTTTGTTTTCTTTCTGTTTGTTTTTCTTGGGTTTTAACCTTACCTTTCTTGATAACCCAGAGCTATGGTCTTAATCATTAATGATATACTATGGGGCTCCTCTGACGGCTCAGTGGTAAAGAATCCGCCTACCAATGCAAGAGACGTGGGTTCGATCCCTGGGTTGAGAAAATGCCCTGGATCTTGGAGAGGAGAAGGATTCCCTGGAGAAGGAAATGACAACCCATTCCAGTATTCTTGCCTGGAAAACTCCCACGACCAGAGGAACCCGGCGGGCTATGCAGTCCATGGAGTCATAAAGAGTCATGACAACTTAGCAACAACAGTAACAGGTACACTAGTTGGAGTCTCTGGGGAAGATGCTCTTTTGGGAATCTGAGACTTGCAGACAAGTGTCACTTTGTAACGGAAGCATCCTTTAAATTATTTGACACCTTTAGATCTTAAACTATAAGCAGGATGATATAATTTGAGAGTCAGGCAATTGTTTGAATGCAGACACTGTGCTTGCATTTTGATAGGCTGTTAGAACTATGAAGACAAGTTTAAAGGGTTAGTTAACTGTCATGGTGGTCTGGACTCAGCATAACGTCCCTCAGGTTTATCCACATTGTTGCAAATGGCAGGAGTTTCACCCTTTATAAGACTGAATCAGTTCAGTTCAGTTCATTCACTCGGTTGTGTCCAACTCTTTGCAACCCCGTGAATCGCAGCACGCCAGGCCTCCCTGTCCATCACCAACTCCCGGAAGTCACTCAAACTCACATCCATCGAGTCGGTGATGCCATCCAGCCATCTCATCCTGTCGTCCCCTTCTCCTCCTGCCCCCAATCCCTCCCAGCATCAGAGTCTTCTCCAATGAGTCAACTCTTCGCATGAGGTGGCCAAGGTACTGGAGTGTCAGCTTTAGCATCAGTCCTTCCAAAGAATAGTATTCCATTGTTTGTACATTTGTCCATGGGCATTTAGGTTGCCCCTGTGTCTCCTAGTATGATAATGCTTCAAGTAACATGGGCATGTAGATATCGCTTCAAGATCCTGATTTCAGTTTCTTGGTCCTTTTGTCCATTGCCCTTGGCTTGTGTGTTTCAGTCTCTGTCAAATTGAAATTTCAAACGTAATAAGTCAGTTGAGAAACTTATGAGTGACAGACGTGGTCATCTATTTCCATTATTTTTGATCATGTCTCAACTTAAAAATCACCCACTCCAGTGTTCTTGCCTGGAGAATCCCAGGGATGGGGGAGCCTGGGGGGCTGCCGTCTATGGGGTCGCACAGAGTCAAACATGACTGAAGCGACTTAGCAGCAGCAGCAACTTAAAAATTAATGAGGTAGAGAAGAAAGTTACATTTCATGTGACACTGGGGGCTGTTCCAACCATTCAAAAGGAATATTGCTCTAAAAGGAATATTGGTATTTAGATGTCTTAAGTGTCCCTTTCAAAATCTGCTTGACTGAGAACAAGAAAGTGGACCCTTAACTGAGGTCCTAGCAGCTCTGTCCTTCCCAACCCAAGTCCCAGGGGGAGCAGCACTGACCCCCAGAGAGGCAAAAGGCACTGAGTCTGGGCTTCCCAGACCATGCCTGTCAGACTTTCGCCAGACTGAGCTTCCTCACCATTCCCATCTACTTACTGTGGCCCTGTGCTGGTAAATACCATTCAGGGCAGGTCCTCCTTGTTTCTTACCATGCTTACTGGAGGGGCACCCTCTCTGGTCCTCTTGTATTTCTTGCTGCTGCCAAAGTTAGCATTGGTCCTTCTCCACCACCTTTGTCTTACTTCCCCAGAGACAACCTTGGATGCAGGACTTTTGAGAACCCTCCTTTTCTCTCCCATCCCTCCTTGCCAGCTCTTCCTGTCCCTCCACTTACTAACTCAGGCACTTAACCCCCATCTGTCCACGTGTGTGCTCAGTTGCTTGGTTATTGCAATCCCATGGATTGGGGCCCATCAGGCTTCTCTGTCCGTGAAATTTTCCAGGCAAGAATACTGGATTGGGTCGCTTTTTCCTACTCCAGGAGATCTTCCCGACCCAGGGATCGAATCCACATCTTTTGCTTGTCCTGCATCGGCAGGTGGGTTCTTTACCACTGAACCACCTGGGAAGCCCCTCTGCCCAGGTAGTCAGTCCTTCTGTTATTTATTTCCACCTCTCAGTCATCTTCCTTTTCCCCACCCTCCTCCCATCTGCCAACTTGTACCTGCCTCCTACCAGTTTCATCCCAACCTGCCCTCTAACACTGTGTGATTTCTGCAGCTTGCTTCACTTGCTTCAGATGTCCGTATGCATCTATACAGTGAGAGAGATGGATCCGTCCATCCAATCGGATCAGCAGTCCCAAACTCAAGTACAGGGTTCCAAAACAAAAAATAAGACTGATACAGTTTGTTTGCATACTGTCAATAAATGATACTCGAAAAAAAAATTCTACCCTTTCCCATCAATACCTACTTGCTTTGATTTTTTGCTGAAACCCACTACCCTCTCTCTCTAGCTTTCACCTTCCAACCAAGGAGAGAGATGAGGGGATGAGAAGTAGGTCAGAGTTCTCTTGGCTCAAAGAACAAAACCACACAAGTATGATGACGTAGATCTAGTGACGGCAGCCTCTGTGCTGGGAGGCAGCAAGGAGCAGTGGGGTCTGTGGTAACTGGAAAATGGAGGGGGACATCCTGTTGTGCAGCTGAGATGAGTATAACTTGGCTCTCCCCTCCCCCAAGAGGATTTGGATATTCATGTTTTTCATATAAAATCTCTCAATGTTTTATTTCGTTTTTAAACATTGGCATCTAATTTCAGCTCTAAAATTTAAAAAAAATTAGTATATTGGTGAGCTCTGTGCAAGCCTAACATATTTGGCTTAGAGAGACCAGTTTGCTTCCCAAACATCATAGGCCTCTTAAATAAGAGTCCCAATGTGTTTCCAGTTAATAATTCAGCACCTCTGAATCGTGTCTTTACCCCATGGATTTTCAGCACTCGTACACTCGACTTGCACGAATCCAGCTGTCATTTCATTCATTGCTTTGCAGTTCCTCCACTGCTTTCATTTCTGTGTTTTATCTCATTATCTGGATCGTTTGTTCCTGAGGGCTGAGCCAAATGCTGGACTAGACTCCAGGGAAGGTTGCTAGAGTGAAAGGCCCTGGTCTCTCCCTTGTAAGAGAGATGGGATGGAGCATAGCTGACCTGGGCAGAGGGTCCAGGAGGAAGTACAGCCCAGGATGGGCCTGAGGGTGAAAGCAGCCCCTCCTCAGGCCTTTTCATGATTCCAGGCATCATCTCTAGCCTCAGTTCTATAGTTCTTTGCCCAGACCACTGCAGGAGCCCCCAGCTGATCCCCTGGAGCTAGACTGGTTCCCTGTAGGCCTTTGAATTCACAACACATTCCTCTGGACTTTTAAGGGCTTCTCATTGCTCTTTGGATTAAGCCCCCAGGCCTTGATGGGGCCTTAAAAGACCCGCCTAGTTTGGTCCCCAGGGGCTTCCCTGGTGGCTCAGTGGTCGAGAATCCACCTGCCAAGCAGGAGACCTGGGTTCAATCCCTGGGTCGGGAAGATGCCCTGGAGAAGGAAATGACAACCCACTCCAGTATTCTTGCCTGGGAAATCTCATGAACAGAGGAGCCTGGCGGGCTATAGTCCGTGAGGTTCGAAAGAGTTGGACACAACTTAGTGACTAATCAACAACTCCCCAGCCTCATCTCCCACAGCCCTGTTGTCTTCTCCATCCTCACCTTGCCTTTCCATTTCTCAAACACACCGTCTTCCCTCCCATCCCTAGGCTTTTGCACATCCTCTGCCCTCTGTGCGGACCTTGCCTGTTCCCTGGTTACGTGTTTCTCAGCATTCAGGTCTCATACAAGGGTCGCTTTCATGAGGAAAGCTTCCCTGAGTCCCCAGGCTAGGGTAGGCTTCCCTGTGGTCCATGGGAACAGAGGTCTGAATTGCCTTCTTCGGCATTAAATTCCTAGAAGATTGCACAATGCCTGGCACTGGAATGGGAGAAAGTAAATGTTCACTGAGAGACAGAATAAGGAACTTCTGAAAAGGTGTGATTTCAGGAGTGCCTGCTACATCCCTCTGTCTTAAAAATATGAGGGCCAGATGAGGATCTGACTCCTCTATCACAAGCTAAGTTCTTTTCTTTACAGTAAGAAATATCTGTCAAAGAAAAGCATCCTTCTATGTCCCGAAAAGCATCCTTCTACATCCGCTGGATCATGGAAAAAGCAAGAGAGTTCCAGAAAAACATCTATTTCTGCTTTATTGACTATGCCAAAGCCTTTGACTGTGTGGATCACAATAAACTATGGAAAATTCTGAAAGAGATGGGAATACCAGACCACCTGATCTGCCTCTTAAGAAATCTGTATGCAGGTCAGGAAGCAACAGTTAGAACTGGACATGGAACAACAGACTGGTTCCAAATAGGAAAAGGAGTACGTCAAGGCTGCATATTGTCACCATGTTTATTTAACTTATATGCAGAGTACATCATGAGAAATGCTGGACTGGAAGAAACACAAGTTGGAATCAAGATTGCCGGGAGAAATATCAATAACCTCAGATATGCAGATGACACCACTCTTATGGCAGAAAGTGAAGAGGGGCTAAAAAGCCTCTTGATGAAAGTGAAAGTGGAGAGTGAAAAGGTTGGCTTAAAGCTCAACATTCAGAAAACGAAGATCATGGCATCTGGTCCCATCACTGCATGGGAAATAGATGGGGAAACAGTGGAAACAGTGTCAGACTTTGTTTTTCTGGGCTCCAAAATCACTGCAGATGGTGACTGCAGCCATGAAATTAAAAGACGCTTGCTCCTTGGAAGGAAAGTTATGACCAACCTAGATAGCATATTCAAAAGCAGAGACATTACTTTACCAACAAAGGTTCGCCTAGTCAAGGCTATGGTCTTTCCTGTGGTCATGTATGGATGTGAGAGCTGGACTGTGAAGAAGGCTGAGCGCCGAAGAATTGATGCTTTTGAACTGTGGTGTTGGAGAAGACTCTTGAGAGTCCCTTGGACTGCAAGAAGATCCAACCAGTCCATTCTGAAGGAGATCAATCCTGGAATTTCTTTAGAAGGAATGATGCTGAAGCTGAAGCTCCAGTATTTTGGCCACCTCATGCGAAGAGTTGACTCATTGGAGAAGACTCTGATGCTGGGAGGGATTGAGGGCAGGAGGAGAAGGGGACGACAGAGGATGAGCTGGCTGGATGGCATCACTGACTCGATGGATGCGGGTCTGAGTGACCTCCGGGAGCTGGTGATGGACAGGGAGGCCTGGCGTGCTGCGGTTCATGGGGTCGCAAAGAGTCGGACACGACTGAGCGACTGATCTGATCTGATCTGATGTCCCTTTCTGGGAGAAAAGTTTAAGAATAGGCAGGGTAAACTCAGGAAACCAAGAATGTCCCCTGTGCCTGATAATTTTTGACCCAATTACTGCACTGATTACCACCTGCAGAGATGTGTGCCTCCGAGAAAAGGCATTTTCGTTTATGGGGTATGGCATTTAAGAAGTACTCTGTATCTGGTGCCTTATTACTGGAAGCATGGTCTGTGGGCCAGCCACATGGGCGTCACCTGAGAGCTTGTTGGAATGTGAACTTGACATGGACAGACAGTTTCTAGTTCACTGTTATATTCTAATGGACTGGAGTAGTGCCAGGTACACAGAAGGTATTCAGTGAATGCGTGAATGAATGAGCAGTGGAAGGACTGAAAGCTGGAGTGAGGGATGTTTGAATGTAGGCATGTTGCAGACAAATGGGGGGTGAATGAATGCCGGATGAATGGACGCGTGAGCATGCCATCTTGGGTGCGTCAGTGACCGGTTCCTTTCCTGTGGGCACAGGGCCCTGAAAGGAAAGTTGAAGATACCCTGAAGGCTTCCCCAGGAGAGGGCGTGGGCCATCGACCACTGGCCCAAGAGGTGGAGTTTTGGCTTTGATGGAAGAAAGGGCCCCGGGAAAGCAGCTGGACTTCTTCAGGGACAGAGGGCAAGCCCATGTTTGGGGATTAAAATAAAACAACCAGCCAAACTGTTTGGTCTGTGAAACAGTGATCCTATTATTCCCAACCTCGACAAAGCTTGCTTAACTTGAACTTCAACTGTTGTCATTATTCATCAAGACAGTACAGCCTTAATCCCTTGGTCTTAGCCAAGCCCCAGGATTGCCTGTGCTGCCTGCAATGAATCCCGTGAGCAAATCTAAGCCACAGAGAGAGGAAAAAAGAGAGCAGATGACCACCAAGAGATTGGTGATACATCAATCAAGGCCTGCATGTCCAGGCCAAACTTCAGAAGAAAAACTACATTTTCTTATTACTGTCAAATTTCCAGGAAAAATAGGTCTGAAATAGTAAAATGCCGAGTGTGGAACACGGTATTTTGTTTGGTAAATTTTCTACGTCACGATGAAAGCAATAAAACTTCATATTTACATAGCACTAATTCTGTGCTAGGCACTGTTCCAAGAAACTTATAGTAACTCATTTTATCTTTGTAACCCTCTAGTGAGGAACTATTATAACACTCCCATTTTACAGATGAGAAACTGAGGCACTAAGAGATTAACTTCACCCAAGGTCACACAGTCACCGAGTCAGGAGCAGAGCTGTGATTCAGTTGGGGGCAGTCAGGGCCCCCTACCAAGTGCATGATCTCAAACTCTCTTTTACACAGCCTCAGCTGAAGTCTGAAGGCTGTTAAATGAAGGGATGCACACATCCATTCATGAGCTGGTGATGGACAGGGAGGCCTGGCGTGCTACGGTTCATGGGGTCGCAAAGAGTCGGACACGACTGAGCGACTGGTCTGATCTGATCTGATTCATGCATTTATTTATTCTACAGATCTGTAAGCATCTTTATACACTGGGCCCTCCCCATAGGGATCCCAAAGACAAAAATAGCAATTCCCTACCCGAGTACAGTATTTTAGAAAGCACTTCCTTGAGGATCTGATGATCTTCTTCACAGATGTGGACACCTGAAGCCCTGAGAGCTTATGTGCCTTTCTCAAGGTCCCACAACTGGAAACAGAGTGGGTTAGACCCTGAACTTGGATGTTCTAAAACCAGACCAGGTGTAGTTTCCACCCTAACATGCTTGTTGAAAATACTAGAGGAAATCAGACACACAGATATGTGATAGGAATAAAACAAGATAGAAATGGTTTGTGCTTCTACAGAACATATTAAATACCAGGGGTAGCTATAGATTACCCTTAGGTAACAGCCTAAACGCTACCATTCATTCTAATGGAAGAGCTCACCTCTTTTTTTCAGCATTCCTGGAGAGGAGTTGGAGGGTGTTGTTTTATCCAGCCTTAAAAAGGAACGAGACTGTACCATTTGCAGAGACGTGGATGGACCTAGACACTGTCATACAAGGTGAAGTAAGTCAGAAAGAGAAAAACAAATATCACATGTGTGTGCTAAATCGCTTTAGTCATGTCTGACTCTTTGCGACCCCATGGACTGTAGCCCACCAGGTTCCTCTGTCCATGGGGATTCTCCAGGCAAGATTACTGGGGTGGATTTCCATGCCCTCCTCCTGGGGATCTTCCCAACCCAGGGACTGAACCTGTGTTTCCATGGCTCATGCACTGAGCCACCAGGGAAGCCCTAAATATCCTATATTAATGCATATATGTGTACTCTAGAAAAATGGTAGAGATGAACCCATATGCAAAGGAGAAACAGAGACACAGAAGTAGAGAACAAACATATGGATACCAACAGAGGAGAGAGAAGAAGGAGTGGGATGAATTGGGAGACTGGGATTGATATATACAAATACACTGCTGTGTGTAAAGTAGATGACTTATGAGAGCCTACTGTGTAGCACAGGGAACTCTGCTCAGTGCTCTGTGGTGACCTAGATGGGAAGGAAATCCAAGAAAGAGGGGATATATGTATAGTGTGACTGATTCACTTTGCTGTACGGCAGAAACTAACACAACATTGGCAAGCAACTATACTCTAAAAAGGAATATATGTAAAACATCTTATAAAATACACAGTTAAACAATTTCCATTCCAAAGAAAGTGTTGTCCTGAATCTCCTCCTATTTGCTGAAAAACCCTACTTGCCAGTTTATGAAAATAATTTGGGGTCCACCCTTCTCCCCCTTGCGGCTTGACTTGCCCACTTAAAAGGTCGCCCTCTTGAAATGAACTCTCATTAAAATGCTCAGCTAGTGACATCGATAAGTTTATCCCTTGGCGAAGGCAAGCATGCTGGGACTATAATGACATGGTCTTTTGGTGATCTTAAGGCATTGATTAACCCTCACCTGCCAGAAATCATTAGCAGCCAGATTGCTATTTTCTGATAGTTTTGAAAGGAGGATAAGTTTTAGTAAATAATCATTGGCCACTGTCCCAGGGGGAAAACCAGGCTGGAGCGGCCGTGAAACGCCACATTGGTTTATTTTTTAGTGGGTGTATTTAGGGAGGAATGGAAATTGCATTCCTAGCAGCTAATTATAGGATAAGTGTGCCTACTTAACCAGGCAGCAAGCATGTCAGCTCTGCACAGAGCTCTCACATTATATACATTTTCTGTTCTCTGGATAATTAACAGGATCAAAATATTACTGTCAGATTCAAGGGGAAAATTAACACATTATCTTAATTGTCTTTTCTACTCAGGTACAAGGAATTACCATTTCAAAAAGGACTTGTTTAATACACTGGAATTTTAAACTGCAATTCCTGAAGATGCCGTTAATCCTGTTCCAAACTTTGATCTACTGTTGTGATATCTTTGGATCCTGATTTCTCTGTTTTACTTTTGAACTTTTTAAAAAGGTAAGAGAGGGTGCAGTGATACACTGGACCTGGCTTGTACTGTGGGTTGCTGCTGCTGCTGCTAAGTCGCTTCAGTCGTGTCCGACTCTGTGCGATCCCATAGACGGCAGCCCACCAGGCTCCCCTGTCCCTAGGATTCTCCAGGCAAGAACACTGGAGTGGGTTGCCATTTCCTTCTCCAATGCATGAAAGTGAAAGTGAAGTCGCTCAGTCGTGTCTGACTCTTAGTGACCCCATGGACTGGAGCCTACCAGGCTCCTCCATCCATGGGATTTTCCAGGCAAGAGTACTGGGGTGGGGTGCCATTGCCTTCCCTGGTACTGTGGGTTAGACATGCTATTAAAAGTCAACTTTATAAACTTACAATTAAAGAAATTATATCAAGAGAAAGGCGTTAAACACTTAAAATGTATGTATCACTTCCTAATGATTTCACTACATGTTACTGTCATCACTGCAAATGGTGACTGCAGCCATGAAATTAAAAGACGCTTATTCCTTGGAAGGAAAGTTATGACCAACCTAGATAGCATATTGAAAAGCAGAGACATTACTTTGCCAACAAAGGTTCGTCTAGTCAAGGCTATGGTTTTTCCAGTGGTCATGTATGGATGTGAGAGTTGGACTGTGAAGAAAGCTGAGTGCTGAAGAATTGATGCTTTTGACTTGTGGTATTGGAGAAGACTCCTGAGAGTCCCTTGGACTGTAAGGAGATCCAACCAGTCCATTCTGAAGGAGATCAGCCCTGGGATTTCTTTGGAAGGAATGATGCTAAAGCTGAAACTCCAGTACTTTGGCCACCTCATGCAAAGAGTTGACTCATTGGAAAAGACCCTGAAGCTGGGAGGGATTGGGGGCAGGAGGAGAAGGGGACGGACGACAGAGGATGAGATGGCTGGATGGCATCACCGACTCGATGGATGTGAGTCTGAGTGACCTCCGGGAGTTGGTGATGGACAGGGAGGCCTGGCATGCTGCGATTCATGGGGTCGCAAAGAGTCGGACACGACTGAGCGACTGAACTGAACTGAACTACTGTCATCTATGTTATTGTAGTTATCTCAATGGTATCTCTATGGTAGAGACTATATATAATGGGGAGCTGGTGCTTAATCCTCTCCCAGCTCTGCATTCAGTGACATTATTTTGGTAGCTTGCTATCAACCATGGTGCAAGTATTTATGCCTTGGAAATTGGCAGATAACTACAAATCAAGGGCTTTGGCAAGGGCTTCCCCAGTGGCCCAGTGGTAAAGAATCTGCCAGCAGTACAGGAGCCACAGGAGACACTAGTTCGATCCCTGTGTCGGGAAGGTTCCCTGGAGGAGGAGGGCATGGCAACCCACTCCAGTATTCTTGCCTGGAGAATCCCTTGGACAGAGGAGCCTGGTGGGCTACAGTCCACAGGGTCGCAAAGAGTCAGACGAGACTGAAGCAACTGAGCATGCACACATGCAGGGTTGGCAAACTATAGTTTGTGAACTGGATTTTAGTAAATAAGTTTATTGGAACATAGCAATTCCCACTTGTTTCTATATTACCTATGGCTGCTTTTGTGCTACAGGCACAGAATTGAGGCCTTCCTACTGAGACTTTATGTTCTGTAAGCCTAGAATATGTGCTATATTCTAGCACATTCAAAAATGTTGCTCTGGTCTATATTAAGAAAGTGATGGAGAAAATATTGATAATGAAGCTGCAATTTGTGTTATCATGTCTGTAGTCATTACATTTATAAATGGCTTGTATAACTAAAGAAGCCAGGAATCTTGCCTTCAAATGGTTGCATCTAGGAGTTCAAATGATGCCATTGATCTCTCAGCTTGGTTCTCTTCTCTATTAACTATTTTCAGGTAGGGTTTACCATGATGTGATACAACGTCTTCTCAGAATCTCTGACTAATATCCTAGCTATAGCTAAGTGACCTCAGTCAAGAGGATTGCAACAGCAAAAGCCCTCCCAGGGGTATATGGTCAGGGTATAGTAACCTACCATGGGCCACATGGTCACCTATGAGCCAGTCACAGAAATGGAGTGCCCTGGTTGATTAGGGCTAAAACATGGGCCCATCCTAAGAATTAGGGTTGAGGGTCAGCATCAGTCCCACCTGGGTGCCCTAATTGCTAGAGAGTGTGTGTGCTTCCCAAAAGAAAATCAGATAGTTGATGAGAGAACAAAGATGCTCTAATCCCTGAAGCGGCAGATGTTTGCTGTAAACATCATCTAAGCCCTTGCCGCTCAAAGAGTGTGGTCCATGGGCCAGCATTATCTGGGAGCTTATGAGAAATGAAGAATCATAGATCCTTTCCCAGACTTCTCAAACCAGGATCTGCATTTTGACATGATCTCCGGGTGATTTGTATGCATATTATGGTCTGAGAAGAGCGGCCCTAGGATGGAATTCTCACTCGGCAGGAAACCTAGGCTCAGAAGTTTCGGTGACTTTTCCGATGTCACCCAGATTAAGTGCTGATTCGGCTTCAACCAGCCCACTGTTTTCGCCCATACTCCAACACACCTGCCAACATATGATTCACTAAACAGAACTGCTACAGGTCCTCTCCCTGACCTCTTAGTCTGAGGCTGTCTCGAATTCTATACCCTATCAAGAAAACAGCTTAAAGACAAGACCAGAAAAAAATCCCCAGTGTTTCCAAAACAACAACAACAAAAAGCCTGTCTTCAGCTCTCCATTGGCAAGAAACACAAAGTTAAACTCCCAGACAGTTCCTTAGGCACACGTTGATAGCGTCCCATTAGTCCCAGGGAACCAGGAGGCCTTGTTTTATTTATGTTGGGCCAACAGGGAATCATGTGTATTTTCGTCATCATTACCATTATCATAGAAACAACAATAGCAATGGTGATAAGAAATGCATACTTTTAACTACACTAGTGTCCTTTGGCATCCTTGGAGCTGGAATGGAAATACACAAGTGTTAGGTCTCCCCATATTTCCTTACATGTTGACATCAGGAATAACACACATGGCTAACAGATTTTCCACATGTTTTTCTCCTTGGCTGACATCTCCCCACTCAAGTCAGAGCGAAGTCTGTGATCAGAGAGAGTGTTGATTGACTGCTTAGAGGGCATGAGCCTTCATGAAAACACCGGCATGACAGTTTATATAAATATCCTGACACTTTTTTTCGTATTCTCCCCTGTCCCTTAAATTCCCATTTTTATTTTTTGTCTTTGAGCTTAAAATTAATATTTTCTTTGTGGACATGTAATATCCTGGCATGCCTCAGAGCTCACTCAAGGAGCTTGTTAGCATTTCCTATTTAATTGGATCTCTTTCTCCCTCATCCATGTGGAATTCTCCCTCCATGGGTTTCCAATCGATCTAATGTCAAAAGGAAAAGAAAAAAAAGACCATCTCCCTAAATTACAGAGTGTAATATATTGTTTTCTTTAGTAGGATAACCGCAAAGATTCAGACTTAGGCCGATGTTATTTGGGGGTCTAATACTCCAAAGTTCCAATTATTTGGGTAATTTGGGCATACAGACCCTCTCTCATTTGTCCAAATTAGTTGGCTAATTGCAGCTGTTTGGTTCTAACCTGGAGGGACTTTGGCTGCTTCCAAAGTACAGGGAAATAAATGATGTCGTTTCCTTTGGAACAACATTAAAGTTGGAAAGATTTTAATATGTGCAATTTTCCCACTGATAACATTTAACTTTCTGGACACCCTGCGGTGGAAGGAAGATTATACTCAATTGACAGAGGTGAAATTTTTGGTTTGTGATCTCAGAAATCTATCAAAATTATGTAGTACATATTCCCCAAAACTCCTTCAACCAGTGGAGGAGCCTGGTGAAATACTCTCTTCTAGTCATCCAGATAATTCCAGCTGGCAGCCAGCTGACCCCAAGCTCTGTCAACATTCACCCAAGATCTTATGGGATTCAGAATTCTTCCCAGCTTGGTCCTGGAAATGGAATTGTCTGTGACACCATTTCTGTCCCAGGGCTATACTTTTACCCGGGGATAGAGCTTGTCTGTCCTTTATCTCTGTGTTTACACTGAGTTTGTGTCTCCCAGCGGTGCTGTGGTTCCTGACATTCAGGGGACTTAATTACCAAAAGGTAGCTCCTTCAATCCTTTCTGAATGTGTGTTTCCTAGGCTTACTCACCCCTTCTGAGAGACCAGGAGGGCTGTCTCTTTGCAGTTCCTGATACCCAGGGAATCACATGACCCAAGAGCAGCCCTTACTAATGAAATTCTAAACTGCTCCCCCAACCCCTACCCCAGGCCCAGGATACTTGACAGATACCTCTTAGTTCACCTCGCTTAGACACTACAGGAACGAGTCGAGTCAATAACTCTGCTTTCCAATTCTGATTCTGACTCTCTTGCTGTTTGACCTTGGGAGAGTGTGTTCATTTCTCTAGGCCTCAGTTTTCCCCATCTGTGCAATGGAAGGCATTAACTAAAGTCTAGGTTAAATCTAAACCCAAAAGATGAAATCCATTTTAAGAGATTTTATCATACGTTAGAATTTAGAAGATGGATTTTCCCATCTCTGAAAAGATGTCAGTTTTTATGCATCTGTAAGAGCTTGCCACATTATGACCCATCTTAAAAAACCAGCAGTGTAGTCATCGCCCATAACATAAATAGCTGCTGTGTCTTCCCTCTGCAGTGAATGTTTTTGACTCTGCCCCGTGAATGTCTAAACACTTCTAAAGAGAAAATTTCAACTTTCGTTTTCCCCTTTGTGGGCCAATCTTTTGAACTGCAAATAGATGAGCAGAGACTATTTATGCATTCCACTTCTCCTGTACATGTTTGTTTGACTGGTAAGATGGAAGGTAAGGGACTATTTAAAGATATCTTTGAGAATAGTATAAGTACACAAGGGGGCCAGGAATAATAGGTTAACATCACAGAAAATGTAGGTTGGGTATAAACTTCCCGGCAGTTTGCATGATTCAATTATGAAGTAGTATCCCATAGGAAGGGCTTTGATCATCTGTACTGGAGATGTTTGCAATTTTGCTGGATTTTTAAAAAATCTCTCAGAGTCATTTTTGCAAAAGCAGGAGGCAAGGCACTGAATTTGGACTCTTTCTCTGCATTAATTTTTCCTCTTTTCTCCCCCTTCCGCTTGCTAATTTCTCTGAATAATCATTACAGTGAAGTGTCACAAAGGATCCATTTAGAAGTTCAGAATAGCAGTGTCATATGTGTACTTCATAGAGGACTATATATATAAGCCTAATCTGACATTGGCTTCTATGTGAAGTGAAAATATTTTAACTTATTACTCAGGACTCATAAGTGTATATGATTTGCTTATCACTACTTGAGCTTTCTTGAAGACCAGAATAGTTCATTTTTCTTTCTTCTTCCTTTATTTTTGGTTAACTGTTTTAAAGTAAAATAAGACACACAGAGGAAAAAGAAAACACCAAAAATGAGCAATTTAAGGAGTTCTTATAAGAGAAACATGCTTGCAGTGGCTACCCAGGTCAAGAAAGAGGACTTTGCATACACCCTGGAAGACCTTTTATGTGCCCCATTGCAATCGCAACATCTTTCCTCCCCACAGCCCTGACTTTTGTGTCCCTTCCTTGCATTTCTTTATAGTTTTATTAGTTAATGGACCTCCCTTGACACTCGTTTTAAAAGACAAAAGACATTTTTTATTTGAAAAGTTTCTCTCAGTCTATAGGTTTTCTCTCCATCTTTTTCTAGTCTTTAACTATTTGTGTTGAAAGAACTCAGGACATTTGACCTGAGAGTTTCACTCACCCTGGATTTTGCTGATTGCAATTCAGGGTGCCATTTAGCATGCTACTCTATCTGTCTTTCCTGTAAGAGGACCCAGAGGCTGGTCTGGAGTCAGATTTGATCTGTTCTGAAAGAATGTCATTGGTAATGTGTTCTTTCACGTGAGTGTGAAAAAAAAAAATGCCTTTTTTTTAATGTTAGAAGTCATCGACATGCAGTGCTTAGATCCTTTCATTCATTAAGTTTGTAAAATGATAATACTTTGTCTGCCATTTTTCCCATGTAGGAGAGGTATGAATGTTAAGAGATGCTTACTCTCATCTGTATTTGATTGCCTGGTGTTGTTTTTCAGTCACTAAGTCATGTCCGACTCTCTGTGACTCCATGGACAGCAGCACGCCAGGCTTCCCTGTCCTTCACTATTTCCTGGAGTTTGTTCAAACTCATGTCCATTGAATCAGTGATGCCATCCAACCATCTCATCCTCTGTCATCCCCTTCTCCTCCTGCCCTAAATATTTCCTAGCATCAGGGTCTGATTACCCAGTAGCACAGTTTATATATGAAATATTGGTCAAAGGCTTAATTTTCCTCTTGTATTTATGAATTTTCAAGATAATGAATTGGCTCCCTACATTCCAAAGATGACCAAGCAGTGTCTTTAAAAGCATCACTGTGAGTTGTCATCAAGAGAGGAACAAATTGAGCACCAGAAGGAAATACAGAAGGGAGGGAGGGAGGAAGGGAAAAGGGAAAGAAAGACAGAAGGGAAGAAGGAAAGGGAAGGGGAGGGGAAATAAAATGAAAGAAAAAAAGGAAAGGAAAGAAAAAAGAAATACTTAGGTATAAATCTAACAAAACATGTGAAGGATCCATATACAGAATGCTGTAAAACACTAATGAAAGAAATCAGACAAGATCTAAATAAATGGAGAGATAGTTCATGTTAGTGGACTTTAGTTTGAAATACTTTATTTGTATTGGTTTATTCATTGTAACAAATGTATTATACTAATGTAAGCTGTTAGTTAGGAGAAAGTGGGTATGAGGAATATGGAAACTCTCCAGAATACCTCTACAATTTTTCTGTGAACAAAAACTATTCTAAAATAATTATTTGTAAAATGTCATTATGATCTTAAGAGTTTAAATTTATTTGATGAGATTCAGTCAATTGCATTTGTTTCTTTTTGAAGCTTAAGTTGTTCTGCTGTTGGCCTCTTCAAAGGTGGCTCTTGAGTCCTTGAAAGTTTTTGGGGTAGCCTGTATGACAAGGTATTCCTGGCTCACCTTTTACACTCCTGCCCCAGCCACAGAATCAGCCATTTCTCCAAGAAGCTCTGGTGTCTTCTGTTCATGTATTTCAAGCTCACAATCTTAATGCTTGGGATAGTCATCTTTAGAACTCATCAGTAGAGCTCATGAGTTTATACTAATGATTCCACTTCAAATTCAAGACCCCGGTTATTGTTTCTTCTTTTTTTTTTTTTTTTTTAATATCTTACCCTCTTCTAGAATATATCCGTATCTCCTTTTTCCCCACACTGAGAACCTTGGTTCTCAGGGACATATGAAGTGATAAAAACCAGAGCATCCCATGTTATTTATTTTACCCCAAATTACACAACAGTTTCAGGACAGTACTAACACTGTACCACCAATATAATTATTAAGAAAAGTCTACAGTTTTTCCATGTGGTCTTCTCATTAATCCTATTTTATAAAAATTGACAAACCATTAGCCAGACTCATCAAGAAACAAAGGGAGAAAAATCAAATCAATAAAATTAGAAATGAAAATGGAGAGATCACAACAGACAACACAGAAATACAAAGGATCATAAGAGACTACTATCAGCAATTATATGCCAATAAAATGGACAACATGGAAGAAATGGACAAATTCTTAGAAAAGTATAACTTTCCGAAACTAGACCAGGAAGAAATAGAAAATCTTAACAGGTCCATCACAAGCATGGAAATTGAAACTGTAATCAGAAATCTTCCAGCAAACAAAAGCCCAGGTCCAGACGGCTTCACAGCTGAATTCTACCAAAAATTTAGAGAAGAGCTAAAACCTATCCTACTTAAACTCTTCCAGAAAATTGCAGAGGAAGGTAAACTTCCAAACTCATTCTATGAGGCCACCATCATCCTAATACCAAAACCTGACAAAGATGCCACAAAAAAAGAAAACTACAGGCCAATATCACTGATGAACATAGATGCAAAAATCCTTAACAAAATTCTAGCAATCAGAATCCAACAACACATTAAAAAGATCATACACCATGACCAAGTGGGCTTTATCCCAGGGATGCAAGGATTCTTCAATATCTGCAAATAAATCAATGTAATACACCACATTAACAAATTGAAAAATAAAAACCATATGATTATCTCAATAGATGCAGAGAAAGCCTTTGACAAAATTCAACATCCATTTATGACAAAATTCAACATCCATTTATGATAAAAACTCTCCAGAAAGCAGGAATAGAAGGAACATACCTCAACATAATAAAAGCTATATATGACAAACCCACAGCAAACATTATCTTCAATGGTGAAAAATTGAAAGCATTTCCTCTAAAGTCAGGAACAAGACAAGGGTGCCCACTTTCACCATTACTATTCAACACAGTTTTGGAAGTTTTGGCCACAGCAATCAGAGCAGAAAAAGAAATAAAAGGAATCCAAATTGGAAAAGAAGAAGTAAAACTCTCACTGTTTGCAGATGACATGATCCTCTACATAGAAAACCCTAAAGACTCCACCAGAAAATTATTAGAATTAATCAATGAATATAGTAAAGTTGTAGGATATAAAATCAACACACAGAAATCCTTTGCATTCCTATACACTAATAATGAGAAAATAGAAAGAGAAATTAAGGAAACAATTCCATTCACCATTGCAACGAAAAGAATAAAATACTTAGGAATATACCTAGCTAAAGAAACTGAAGACCTATATATCAGATCAGATCAGTCGCTCAGTCGTGTCCGACTCTTTGCGACCCCATGAGCTGCAGCACGCCAGGCCTCCCTATCCATCACCAGCTCTCGGAGGTCACTCAGACTCACATTCATCGAGTCAGTGATGCCATCCAGCCATCTCATCCTCTGTCGTCCCCTTCTCCTCCTGCCCTCAATCCCTCCCAGCATCAGAGTCTTCTCCAATGAGTCAACTCTTTGCATGAGGTGGCCAAAATACTGGAGTTTCAGCTTTAGCATCATTCCTTCCAAAGAAATCCCAGGGCTGATCTCCTTCAGAATGGACCGGTTGGATTTCCTTGCAGTCCAAGGGACTCTCAAGAGTCTTCTCCAACACCACAGTTCAAAAGCATCAATTCTTCGGCACTCAGCCTTCTTCACAGTCCAGCTCTCACATCCATACATGACCACAGGAAAGACCATAGCCTTGACTAGGCGAACCTTTGTTGGCAAAGTGATGTCTCTGCTTTTGAATATGCTATCTAGGTTGGTCATAACTTTCCTTCCAAGGAGCAAGCGTCTTTTAATTTCATGGCTGCAGTCACCATCTGCAGTGATTTTGGAGCCCAGAAAAACAAAGTCTGACACTGTTTCCACTGTTTCCCCATCTATTTCCCATGCAGTGATGGGACCAGATGCCATGATCTTCGTTTTCTGAATGTTGAGCTTTAAGCCAACCTTTTCACTCTCCACTTTCACTTTCATCAAGAGGCTTTTTAGTTCCTCTTCACTTTCTGCCATAAGGGTGGTGTCATCTGCATATCTGAGGTTATTGATATTTCTCCCGGCAATCTTGATTCCAGCTTGTGTTTCCTCCAGCCCAGCATTTCTCATGATGTACTCTGCATAGAAGTTAAATAAACATGGTGACAATATACAGCCTTGATGAACTCCTTTTCCTATTTGGAACCAGTCTGTTGTTCCATGACCAGTTCTAACTGTTGCTTCCTGACCTGCATACAGATTTCTCAAGAGGCAGATCAGGTGGTCTGGTATTCCCATCTCTCTCAGAATTTTCCACAGTTTATTGTGATCTACACAGTCAAAGGCTTTGGCATAGTCAATAAAGCAGAAATAGATGTTTTTCTGGAACTCTCTTGCTTTTTCGATGATCCAGCGGATGTTGGCAATTTGATCTCTGGTTCCTCTGCCTTTTCTAAATCCAGCTTGAACATCAGGAAGTTCACGGTTCACATATTGCTGAAGCCTGGCTTGGAGACCTATATATAGAAAACTATAAAACACTGGTGAAAGAAATCAAAGAGGACACTAACAGATGGAGAAATATACCATGTTCATGGGTTGGAAGAATCAATATAGTAAAAATGAGTATACTACCCAAAGCAATTTATAGATTCAATGCAATCCCTATCAAGCTACCAACGGTATTCTTCACAGAGCTAGAACAAATAATTTCTCAATTTGTATGGAAATACAAAAAACCTCGAATAGCCAAAGCTATCTTGAGAAAGAAGAATGGAACTGGAGGAATCAACCTGCCTGACTTCAGGCTCTACTACAAAGCCACAGTCTTCAAGACAGTATGGTACTGGCACAAAGACAGAAATATAGATCAATGGAACAAAATAGAAAGCCCAGAGATACGTCCACACACATATGGACACCTTATCTTTGACAAAGGAGGCAAGAATATACAATGGATTAAAGACAATCTCTTTTAAAAGTGGTGCTGGGAAAACTGGTCAACCACTTATAAAAGAATGAAACTAGAACACTTGCTAACACCATACACAAAAATAAACTCAAAATGGATTAAAGATCTAAAAGTAAGACCAGAAACTATAAAACTCCTAGAGGAGAACATAGGCAAAACACTCTCCGACATACATCACAGCAGGATCCTCTATGACCCACCTCCCAGAATACTGGAAATAAAAGCAAAAATAAACAAATGGGACCTAATAAAACTTAAAAGCTTCTGCACAACAAAAGAAACTATAAGCAAGGTGAAAAGGCAGCCTTCAGAATGGGAGAAAATAATAGCAAAGGAAGCAACTGACAAACAACTAATCTCAAAAATATACAAGCAACTCCTACAGCTCAATTCCAGAAAAATAAATGACCCAATCAAAAAATGGGCCAAAGAACTAAATAGACATTTCTCCAAAGAAGACATACAGATGGCTAACAAACACATGAAAAGATGTTCAACATCACTTATTATCAGAGAAATGCAAATCAAAACCACTATGAGGTACCATTTCATGCCAGTCAGAATGGCTGCTATGCAAAAGTCTACAAGCAATAAATGCTGGAGAGGGTGTGGAACCCTCTTACACTGTTGGTGGGAATGCAAACTAGTACAGCGACTATGGAGAACAGTGTGGAGATTCCTTAAAAAACTGGAAATAGAACTGCCTTATGATCCAGCAATCCCACTGCTGGGCAGACACACTGAGGAAACCAGAACTGAAAGAGACACGTGTACCCCAGTGTTCATCGCAGCACTGTTTATAATAGCCAGGACATGGAAGCAACCTAGATGTCCATCCGCAGATGAATGGATAAGAAAGCTGTGGTACATATACACAATGGCGTATTACTCAGCCATTAAAAAGAATACATTTGAATCAGTTCTAATGAGGTGGATGAAACTGGAGCTTATTATACAGAGTGAAGTAAGCCAGAAAGAAAAACACTGATACAGTATACTAACGCATATATATGGAATTTAGAAAGATGGTAACAATAACCCTAAATACGAGACAGCAAAAGAGACACTCATGTATAGAACAGTCTTTTGGACTCTGGGAGAGGGAGAAGGTGTGATGATTTGGGAGAATGGCATTGAAACATGTATAATATCATATATGAAATGAGTCGCCAGTCCAGGTTCGATGCACGATACTGGATGCTTGGGGCTGGTGCACTGGGACGACCCAGAGGGATGGTATGGGGAGGGAGGAAGAAGGAGGGTTCAGGATGGGGAACACATGTATACCTGTGGTGGATTAATTTTGATATATGGCAAAACCAATACAATATTGTAAAGTTAAAAAATAAAATAAAAAAAATCCTATTTTATAGTTGAGCTATAGATAGCCACAATGCCTGAGCATAATAGCCCTTCTAAATTATACTCTTTTCCTTGGAACCCTCATTTAGTGCTAGTTCCACAAGTAACTATATGTTAAAGCTTATAAACAGTCCTTGTGTTGATGCCTCTCAAGTTGGTTGTCTAAAGCTTGTGTTCCAGAAGTTTCAGTGGGAAGGGTACTTTGAAACACTATTCTTTGGGTTGATGACATTTGTTTGTGTCCTTTGAACTTTAAAGGTACGATTATTAAATATAAAATGTTGACTCATATTTTCATTCCTTGAATTTCTTAAATATTTCACTCTATTTTCTTCTGTCATAAAGTTGTTGACATAAAGTATTGAACTCATGTCTAATTTTCTTTGCCTTATAAATCACTTGTTCTTTTTCCTAATTGTCTAATGGATTTTTTTCCCTTCCTTCCTTCTTTTTTTCTTTCTATGATTAATTATTTTACTAGAGTATGTCTTAATGTTGATAGCTTTGGGTCAAGAGTCTCAGATATATATACAGTTCAATATATAGTTTTAAATCTTTATTTTCTAAAGTTTTCCTGAATTATAACACTTAGCATTTGTTCTCTTTCCTTGTTTTGGTTTTCATTTTTGAAAGTATTCCTCTTATTCCTGTGTTGGATGTCTTTGCCTATTTTAAATATTTTTTACTTTATTTAAAACTCTTTTAGTTTTTTCTTAATTTCTTTTATATTTTTAATGTTTTGTTTATCTTAATGCATAATCTGTCCTGTTTATTCATACTTGTGTTCCTTCTAGTTTAATTTTCATTTCTAAAAATTATTTAAAATTTCTTCTCTTCTTGTTTCTGTGGTCACATCTCCAAGTTTTTCAAAGTCTAATCAATACTATTGTTTTGTGTCCTGCTTATTTTCTTATTGTGTCTTAGCTCCTTCAAAAATAGAAATGTACAGTTTTGATCAGTTTTGCGAGCATATTTTTCTGGCATGATTTTGTTGTCTACAAGATTGTTGTTCTGCCTCCTTTATTCTTTTTAAAATAATTTTGTATGGGATTTATCTTTGGTACATGTCTGTTGCTCACTTTTATATCAAATTGTTTTCCTGAACTTTTGGAAAGAAGTATAGTTAAAGATAGCTTTTGTAACTTAAGAGAATTGACTTTCCTGATGTTTTTGTATAGTATTAAGTATGGTGACTTTTCTTGACTCTGTTTCCTTTCTTGACATTTATCTGACTTTCTCCTCCCATTGTGTGTGTTGACTCCTACTTAATTATGAATCTGTTGCTATTTCTACTAGTGGTTCCTTGATGTGGAGTCCTCTCCTGAAAGGGAGTCCTGGTGTACTGGTTTCGGATGCTGAAGGAAACTAGATTGTTACAGAGTCTTCATTTCTTACTGTGGACTCTTCCTACTCACCCACAATTAGATTGGGCAGATCTTGGTGGGATTCCCTGGTGGCACAGACGGTAAAGAGTCTGCCTGCCATGCAGGAGACCCGGGTTCAATCTGTGGGTTGGGAAGATCCCCTGGAAGAGGAAATGGCAACCCACTTCAGTATTCTTGCCTGGAAAATCCCATGGATGGAGGAGCCTTGCAGGTTACATACCTGTTGGACACAACTGAGCGACTTCACTTTCATTTGCAAGGTGTCTTGATATTCATAACTAGTCCCTCTCAACCACATCTAACTTTCCACTAAGATAGAAAGCACTAAGGCTGATTGCCAGGGGAGCCAACCATGTAATTGGAGAGTTGGAACTTTTAGTCCAACCCACCTGACCTCCAGGGAGGTGAGGGGGTCAATGATTTTATTAATGGTAGCTATAGAATAAAGACTCCAAACAACCCAAAGGGGTGGTGTTCAGAGAGCTTTGGGTTGGTGAATGTACAGAGATCTTGGAAGAGTGCCATGCTTAGAGGGAGCATGGAAGCTCTGCCTCCCTTCCCACATGCCTTGTACTGTGCACCTTTTCCCCTGGTTGTTCCCAAGTTATATCCTTTTATAATAAACTGGAAATATAGCAAGCAAAATGTTTCACTGAGTTCTGTGAGCCACTCCAGCAAATTAATCAAACCCATGAAGGGAATGGTAAAGAAGATGTAGTATATATATATATATATATATATATAGACAAGGGGATATTAGTCAACCATACAAAGGAATGAAATTGGGTCATTTGTAGTGATATGGCTAGACCTAGCTTCTGGCATATAGAGTGAAGTCAGAAAGACAAAAACAAGTGTTGCAAATTCGCACACACACACATATATATAGAATGTAGAAAAATAGTACAAATGAACTTATTTGCAGGATAGGAATAGAGACACAGACGTGAGCAGACATGTGAAGACATCCAGGGAAGGGGAGGGTGGGGCACACTGAGGGGGCAGCATGAACGTGGGTGCACTGCCGCACGCAAACCAGATAGCTAGTGGGGAGCTGCCGTGCAGCACAGTGAGCAAGCTCAGTGCTCGGAGACGACCTGGAGGATAGGATGGGGCTGCCGTGGGAGGGAGGCTCACGAGGGAGGGGATTTAAGTATACACATAGCTGCTTCACACTGTTGTACAGCAGAAACTGACACAATATTGCAGAGCAATTATACTCAAAAAATAAACAAGAAGGGGCCGCTGGAACCTCCAGTCTATAGCTGGTTGGTCCAAAGCACAGGTGACAGTCTGGACTTATGACTGGCTTCTGAAGTTGGGGGTGGTGGAAGTGCTGAGCCCTACATATCTACCTGTGGGGTCTAACAGGTATCTCCAGGTAAACAGTGTCAGAACTGAGCTGAACCGAGGACACCCAGCGTGTGTTGCAGAATTGCCTGCTGGTGTGGAAAAAGCACACACATTAGAGCTGGGGTCAGAATGTTAGTGTTTTATCCCCACCTGTTAGTTTGGGGGGCTTCTTGGGAACACTAGATGCATAGTGCAATTACAAATATTATTTATAGGTCTTTGATTTTTTCATCTAGTTGCTCTAGTTTTGTATTGGGAATTGGGGAGATTAAAAAACTATGCCACAGCTGCTCTCTTTCTTTCAGAATTTCTCCTTTTTTTTTCTGACCCATTACTACACTGATTTCATCTTTTGATACTAAAGGAGTAAGTTTTAATACATATAGAATATGAAACAGAGGACATTTTTCTAATTATTTTTATTCAGAAATATTCATATATAAGAATTCTTAACTTGCATTGTTGTTCAGTCACTAAGTCGTGTCCAACTCTTTGCGACCCCATGGACTGCAGCATGCCAGCCTCCTCTGTCTTCCACTTTCCCCCAAAGTTTGCTCAAATTCATGTCCATTAAATTGGTGATGTTATCTGACCATTTCATCCTCTGCCACCCACTTCCCCTTTTGCCCAAACTTGCATAATCTGGCATTTTTTGGAAATTTTTTCAGAAAAAATAAGTCAACAAAAGGAAAATAGACTCACAAGATTTTTACTAACCATACATTTGAAAAGCAATTCATCTTAAATAATTTTAAGAGACTTTAAGAAAATTGGAAAAGCTGGTAAAATAAGAATGCTGGCAGGACTTCCCTAGAAGTCCAGTGGTTAACACTTCACCTTCCAATGCAGGGGATGTGGATTCGATCCCTCATCAGGGAGCTAAGCTCCTACAGCCTTGTAGTAAAAAAAAAAACAAAACATAGAACAGAAGCAGTATTGTAACAAATTCAATATAGACTTTAAAAATGGTCCACATTAAAAAAAAATGACTTCCTTAACTTACAAATGTGGTAACTGAATAGTCTCTGCAGATCTAATTCCAGATACTTCTTCACCGAGAGCTGTGGTGGTCACGGATATTCAGCCCAGGTTGCAGTGGTCTGAAGCCTTGTTTCTTCATTTTTTTTCTCTCCATATGTTCCCTTAGCCAGATTATTGCCACTAGCACCATCATAGGTGTTCGTGCTCAGTTGTCTCCAACTCTTTGCGACCCCTCAGACTGTAGCCCTTCAGGCTCCTCTGTCCTTGGAATTTTTCAGGCAAGAATACTGGAAGGGGTTGCTGCTGCCTCCTCTAGGGGACCTTCCCAACCCAGGGATCGAACCCTCATCTCCTGCATTGGCAGGTGGATTCTTTACCACTGAGCCACCAGGGAGCCCCAGCATCATAACTGTAATGCATATTCATTCAGACTGTACCTGTTTCCAAAGTGCTTCTCATTTATCCAATGCTCCTGAAGCCTTATAACTGTAAAGATGTGTATCAGTTAGGAATATGCTCAGTTGCAAGTGATGGGAAGCCCAACTAAGATTGACTTCAACACAGAGAAATTTATTTTTCTATAAATAAAAATCCAAAGATAGGCCATCCCAGGTTGAAAAAGCTGCTTTGCCTGATCATCATGGACCCTATTCTTTCTACTTCTCCCCTTTCCCATTCTTAATGTGTAGCTTTTGTCCTCATGGCTACAAAATGGTTGCTGCCTTTCTAAATATTATATGAACCATTGTCAAGATTGGGCCTTTGATGCTAAATGATGATAAAATGCAATACACATAACAACACACATAATTCAAGTACACATAAATATGGAAAGCACATATTCACTAGTCTTTAAATAGTTGAATCCTAAGTAGAATGTTCTCAGTGTCAAGATACCCTCTTGGTATTCTTCTGATAGTTTCATAGAAATATTCTGGGAATTTGCACACTGAGCTTTAGGAACATCTTATTCTACCATTTATCTTCTTGCTTTTGTCCTGGGAATCAGCCAGGGGCTGCACATAGTCCTGGGGCTGTTACAGTGGAACCCAAACTTTACTTTTCTGTACTCCCCATGCATAAATCCACGTAGGCTGGTGACATGCCTGAGTCCTATTGCTATGCAGAATTTTACTCCTCTTCACTTGGTGACCAGTTGGGTGCTTAATCTTTGCTTCATGGACAAATATTTGCTGGAGTTTCATTCTCTGCTTCATTTATTCAATAGGCATGGATATTTGTTGGCATAACATTTTGCTATAACAGTGGCAGGTGTTCTATACATAAGGCCTGGTGCCTATCATCAACACCATTAGAGATATTAAAAGTACCAACATCCTATGCTGCTGCTGCTAAGTTGCTTCAGTCGTGTCCAACTCTGTGCGACCCCATAGATGGCAGCCCACCAGGCTCCCCCTTCCCTGGGATTCTCCAGGCAAGAACACTGGAGTGGGTTGCCATTTCCTTCTCCAATGCATGAAAGTGGAAAGTGAAAGTGAAGTTGCTCAGTTGTGTCTGACTCTTAGCGACCTCATGGACTGCAGCCTACCAGGCTCCTCTGTCCATGGGATTTTCCAGGCAAGAGTACTGGAGTGGGTTGACATTGCCTTCTCTGACATCCTATAGTTGGGAGTTTATATGAAGAGAACCACCAATTCTCTTGTTCAGTTGCTACGTCATGTCTGACTGTTTGTGACCAACCCCATGGATTTCAGCACGCCAGGCTTTCCTGTCCTTCACTGTCTCAACTCATGTCCATTGAGTCAGTGATGCCATCTCTAAATAAGACCAAATTCTGCCCCATAGAGCTGGTTAGTGGCACAAAAAGGTGATCAGAGTGGGTCATCCATTCTGATCTTTAGAATCGCCTCTCTTTGGAGCCATCAGCTGATCATGTCACTACCACCACCACATTGGCATCCCAGGGCTACCCCTCCCTAAGGCCTAGACTATGTATGAACAGCTCTCTCTTGACCATGATTCTTCACCTGTAAATAGAAATGACATTCTTTAGCTCAAAAGGTTCTAAGACTTAATGAGAAAACCTCTATAAACCCAGCTGTTCTCCTGTATCCACAGGTTCAGCATCTTCGGGGTCCTCATTCATGGATTCAACAAACTCTGGATCAAAACTATTTTTAAAAAATTTCCAGAACGTTCAAGAAAGCAAAATTCAAATTTGTCATGCACCAGCATTTATTTACATAGCATTTATATTGTATTAGGTATCGTAAGTCATCTAGAGATAGCAAAGTAGATGGGAGGATGTGCATAGGTTGTATGCAAATACTGTGCTCTCTTATGGGCTTCCCAGGTGGCTCAGTGGTAAAGAATCTGCCTGCCAAAGCGGGAGACGCCAGAGATGTTGGTTCAATTCCTGAATCCTAGAGAAGGGAATGGCTACCCACTTGCTGAGAAAATCCCATGGACAGAGGAGCCTGGTGGGCTACAGTCCATGGTGTCACAGAGTCAGACAGGACTGAGCACGCATGCCATTTTACGTAAGGAACTTGAGCTTCCATGAATTTTGGTATTCAAGTAGGGTCCTGAAACCAGTCCCCTGTGTATGCTGAGGGACAAGAGCAGTGACACCTCTATAAATAATGCAGAAACTGTTTAAGGCTCCAAGCATGATATCTAGCTCAAAAGAAGTACTTACTCAAAGTTAAGTTTTATTTTGCTCTTCTGTATTATACATGAATATTTGACCCAGGTAGTTTAAAAAGACTGGTCTAAGGACATTTGGTCGTAATTAGTGGGGCAGGAATTTGAACTGAAGGTCTACCTGGCTCTCATCTTTAGTGTGAACAGGGATGCTAAGGAAGAAGGACAAACTTCTGGAAGGACAGGGGACTATACCCCACTCACTTCATTACCAGCATCTCAGGGCTCAGTTATGAGAGTACAGGTTATTTGCAAAATATTTTGTGGCTGTGCTTGTAAGATACTCAAACACCTGGTCAGTTTAGACACTTGGGGAGAATGTTTAAATTAACTTTATGACTGCTCTGGTACAGACAACATAATCCGATAACTGGCAGATCCTAACCCCTATCTTGCTCCAAGTTTTTTCTCTATTTATCCTACTTGTTCTTTTTCTAATGATGAACTCCAGCAGTTTTAAAAAAAAAATGACCCTCCTTCCTGAGCATTTTCTTCGTAAATGGTAAATCTATGAGTATAGATTAAGATATGAATATTATGGATATAAATGGAAAGTAGAAAATCAAATGCAGCATTTTGAGGTTCTGTTGACCAAAACCTTAGAACATTTTACTTTCCTGGTACTCCTCAGTTGGGTGTTACATGAGCTCAGAGATCTTCCTTTTTTCTAGTCACTTTAGTTCTTTCCCTTTGACTAATGATGCAGGAGAGACTCAGAGACAGAGAGACAGATAGCAGGAAAGAGAGATGGTGAGAGAGAGAGAAAAACCCTGTGTGTCCATGGCTTGTACCTATAGAACACTTAAAGTGTGTATTTTTCCACGTGACTTTTGTGACTTCAGGGTTGGGAGTGGGGAGAGGTTGGACAGGGTGATAAGGAAATGTTCATCCAGTCTCATTTTTGCCTGTCTCGTCCTCTCTGATTGCTCTGATTCTAAAAGTGGTTCCCGGACGCATGGAATTTTGCCTTCTCCATTCCCTGCCCATGCTTCACTTAGAAATTCTCTGAGGAACTCTGCTGGTCTTGGATGACAGTCACCCTTGGTGTCTCATTGTCCCAGTCCCTACAGGAACTTGGCAGTCACAATAAAGGGTGACTCAGGTGCCTGGTGACCACACCAAGCAAGTCTCTTATCAGTTTCCTTGTTCTTGGCTCAGTTCTGGGCGTCTCTGTTGGAAGCAGGAACTGGAACAGTGCTGGTTCTCAGACCCGGGCACAGCTTTTGTGTCTCTCTTTGGCTCTTGATAACCTTTGCTTCAGTTCTATCTGTTTATCTTCCTCCAGAGGATTCTTTGATTTCCCACGTGCCTGATAAGAATACCAACAGTGATGAATCGTGCTGCCATGTCCTGGGCACCCAACTGTGTGCCACATACTCCCCTGGTCCGTTTCTGTACCCTGTGTCCAAACTCAGGGCAACCTTTTAAAACCAGATTGTATTATCTTCATTTTGCTGATGAGACAACTGGTGCTGATGAGACAACCGTGACTTTCCTAAGATTACTTATCCATTCTGTGACAGTTTGGGGTTTCAATCTGGTCTCACGTACTCTATAGCAAGGTTCTTTCCAGCATATATCCCTTCTCCAGATGTTGGACATGCAGAGCAGGGAAGAGACTCAATTTTCAGGCCTTTGAGTGTACTAGGTAACCTTGAATCCATGGTGACTAAGCTACTTCCTTTCATATTCTCCTTCAATACCACTGGTTACATGAAGCAGGAACTGTCTGCTGATGGTGAGGCTCTGACACCTGTCTGACATTTGTTAATCTCCCCTTTTAATAAAGAGACAGCGGCCTCCAGCACTGAGCTTTGGGCAAGCAATTATGTCCAACTAGAATTTAATAGTACTGTTGTTTTTATACTTGTATTTGTTGTGTATGGCAACTTTCTTTTAATTCCAAGTGATATTAATTTCCCATTGATAGTAGTGATGAAAAGTTTTCTTTCAAGATACATCAATCTAGGTTTTAACAAGTGAACCCATTTGAAGAAAAACGTGAAACAAATAATGGTATGGATCATAGGAGGATAGAGAAATTATGGAAAATTGATACTCAGATGATTGAAATATTAGAACCAATGCTCTCCTCAACATTTCACTTGTCTGTGACCCACAGGAGGCCAAGCCCCCGTGAGCCACAGACAGACATGACGACACATCGGTGCTTATACTTCTGATGCACGGGCACTATTTAGTGATATTGTAGTTCTTTGACAGAAGTGAGTCGTATAGCATATTTGATGAACATATTCCCAAGTCTCCGTCTTTTGTGGAAGGGAGAAGAGGTGGGTGCACCAGTAGAACCATCAGAGAAGGTGGAGTATGAGAAAGACTGGAAATGGGACATGGACACAGTGTGGTAGAGTCTCCAGGTCGTGGGGTCACTTTGGGAAGTAGGAATTAGGAAGGCTTCCTTGTGGCTCAGCTGGTAAAGAATCCGCCCACAGTGCAAGAGACCTGGGTTCCATGCCTGGGTTGGGAAGATCCCCTGGAGAAGGGAGAGGCTACCCATTCCAGTATTTTGGCCTAGAGAATTCCATGGACAGTCCACGGAGTTTCAAAGAGTCGAACACAACTGAGCGAATTTCACTTTCCCTTGAGGAAGAGGCATTTGAGTGAGGAATAAGTAGCCATTGATTATATGGATATGGTGTTGGGAGATGGGAGCAGAGACATAGAGTGGAGAAGTATAATCTGAGTTTGGGAAACAGCTAGTATCCAGTTTGCTTCGAGCACTGGGAAATGGGACTGGAAGCATAGATTGGAGCAAAATCATTTAGAACGTAAAAGATAGGCCAAGGAGATGGGGCTTATTTTACAATGGAGTTGGAATCCACTGAAGGCACCTCAGGAGGGACTGGAAGTGAATAGGATCAGTTACTCAGAGCACTCGGGTGCCCCAGGAACCTGTGTTTCCCCAACTTTGTCTTTTCTTTGTGTAGTACGTGAGCTACTTCTGAGACCTCATTTCCGTTGGAGAGTCCTGTTCAAAGTGCCCTTCATGCTGCTTAATATTCTATCAATATTAATTCATCCCTCTAGGACTGACCAGTAGGTTGAAAACTGTAGAAGGGGCAATATTTTCAGTTCTTGAGGGCTGCACTCCCAAGTGGGCAGTTACCCAGGATTGGAGAGTTTGGAGATTTGGGCTTCATAGTCATCTTTCCATCCATAGAAATGTGAGAGTTTCTCCTTTTCTCTGTTTCTAACCTGACTCCTTGTGTGGAGATTGTGCAAGGTCCTCCACCAAAAATCACATTCATGGGGAAAGCAAAATGGTCAGCAGGGTCTGTATAGCCAAGTGGTGCAGAAATTGTTTCTTTGAGGCCATTGGCCTGTTTCTCCCTTACTGCTAGAGAAGAAACTTTGAGGCCCAACTTTTTTGGGTACCCAGGGGGCTGATTTTCCTTTCCCATGTTTTGTAATTTTTCACTGTGACCTCATCATTGAATGTGTGAGTGTGAATGTGAATGTGAAGTCGCTCAGTCGTGTCCGACTCTTTGTGACCCCATGGACTGTAGCCTACCAGGATCCTCTGTCCATGGGATTTTCCAGGCAATAGTACTGGAGTGGATTGCCATTTCCTTCTCCAAGGGATCTTCCCAACCCAGGGATCGAACCTGGGTCTCCCGCATTGTAGACAGATGTTTTACCGTCTGAGCCACCAGGGAAGTCCTGACCTCATCATTAGTGGAGCTTTATGAGAGGGAGTCTTGTGGAAGTTGGTTTAGGAGTATATATTCTTCTATTGTGCTTGTTTATATCTGCCAGCTGGCTGGAGAGATTTCGAAGCCAAAACTACTGAACTTGTAGATTCCAGGGAACCCCAAACCAGAGGTAAGAAACGTCTTGTCATTGTGCATTCTACTGGGAGATGGGGCTTCCCAGGTGGCTCAGTGGGAAAGAATCAGCCTGTAATACAGGAGACGTGGGTTCCATCCATGGGTTGGGAAGATCCCTTGAAGAAGGAAATGGCAACCCACTCCAGTATTCTTGCCTGGGGTATCCCATGGACAGAGGAGCCTGGTGGCTACAATTGATGAGGTCACAAAGAGTCAAACACAACTTAGTGACTGAGCACACACACACTCATAGGAGATACTGAATGTCTTTTCCCACCCAGAGCCAAGTTTAGACGATCAAACTGCTTTATCTCTTTTTGCTGAAAAGATGACCTAGTCCATCCTGTAACTGAGGATGCAGCTTTCTGAGTGTCCTGGCTTGATGTCTACATAAAGCCTTGACTCCCATCCCTATATGGTGTAAAAGACCAAGCTCCTATTTTGCCTAGACATGAACCCTACCTGGGGGCAGCTACCATATCATTTCACATATAACCCTCAAGACTTCTAGTCCATTTTCGTTTTAAGCCTTTTGGAATTCCCTTGATATTTTTTTCTTTTTGCAAGTTCAGTTTTGCTGCACTTAAAAAGATGTTCATTATATGTCATCCAGTAGTTCTAGAGGCTTTGTAATCATAGACTCTTCAGGTTATTTAGTCCAGAATATTCCTAGAGATAGAGATCCGCCAAGGAAATTGAAAGCCCCCTATTCATAGCTATACCCACCCTGCATGGGCCATGGCTGAGGTTTTGCAGAAAATAAACATTTTAAGGAGATTTTGCAAGAGTGAGGAAGAGAGACGAGCAAATATGGTAATCTCTTTTTTAAGTGAAGACATAAGTGAGAGATGTTGCAGGCAACTGCACTCTCTGAAGGAACATTGGCATCCTTGGCAGGACATCTCATGATGTGATGTGATGTGATGTGATGGTTTCTTTTTCTTAAATCATGGAAGGATAATGCAATAGAGAGGAGGATATTTCATTTTAATCTTTTACATCTGTTCGCCAAGTATAAAAGGATAAAATAAGATAAAGCAATGCTCTCTTGAGAAGTCCATATTTTCAAAGGCTTTTGGCATTAATGTGCTTATTAATTGTCATAGATAGTCACTGTCATCAGAAGAATATTGTATAATATATAGTGGCCTTTATAGGACTAAGAGAATTTCAAGTTTCTCTCTTAACTTGAGCCACTTAAAATGAAAAACAAAGACCATTAAATCCTGTTCAGTTGAAGGGGATCCTAAATATAGTTTATTGGGGCTCTTAATTCACCCTGAAAACTGCTGTAATTATTAAAAGTGTCCAAGCTGTTAACTCGAAAACAACATATGCCACATTTACATAATGATTTGCATATAATTTCCATGTAATTCATTTAATGTCAAAATGTACAATTATGCTTCCAGACCCTTTGCCTTTTGCCCCCATGCCCCTTCCTGGCCCCACTGTGTTAAATCAGAATCTCTTCCTTGTTGGAAGCTATTTATGAATGGGTTTAGAAGACATGGCTGGATGGAGGTCGTCTGTTGTTTTAGTCCAAAAAGATCTTGGCCAAACATATTTCTTATTCCAGACTGGATTGGTTGTACTCTCTATTGTGAGTGCATTATGGGGACCAGTTACTCAGTTCTGCTTGAGACATGGGCTCATTTTACAGATGAAGAAACTGAGGCTCGCTTCTCTCTGATGTGCTATGGTGTTCACTTGCTTTCTCTGTCCCAGCAATCCAAAGTCGCCCACCTGCCATACAAGAGGCTTTTTGTGTATCTTTTACAAAAGACAAATATAATTCATTAAAAAAATCATTTGCCATAGCTCATGTGATTATTTGCTCTTGGGTTTGCCATCAAGGACAGGAAAGAATTCTTCCATCAGATTCCAGAAACATATTTATCCATTGTGGATGAGCTCTCTTTCTGTCTAAACTAACTGCAGCCCCATAAGCATGTCATGTGTTTTCTGGCTCCTACCTGTGTTTTCAGTGTGGGCCCCTCTCCCTGCCTCTCTGTTTGCACCCAACATCCAGTCTCCCATTTACACATCACCAGGATGCCTTCTTCCATGCCCTGTGACTAGGTTTGATGCCCTTAAAGGGAACTCCTAAATCACTCTGTTTAACTTGAGCTCCCTGAAAGCAACCCTTGAGACAGACTTCAGTGTAAGGACTTCCCTGGTGGTCCAGTGACTGATACACTCCACACTCCCAGTGCAGGCAGCCTGAGTTCAATCCCTGGTCAGGAAACTAGATTCCACATGCTGCAACTAAGAGTTTGCATGCCGCAACAAAGATCCATGATCCTGTGTGCCACAACTAAGACCCAGTGCAGCCAGATAAATAAATAGTTTAAAAAGAGACTTGGGTATAGGTATTGCATTTGGGAAGTGACTCCTGGGTGCAGGGATAAGGAAGCTGGGAGAGTGAAGTCAGGAAGGAAAAAAGTTAGGGGGCATCACTGAGGATGCTGCTATCAGCAATGGGAGCTCAATTCCTCTGGGTCCTCCTGGGAAGTGTCTGGAATGATTCCAGTATAACTGCCTGGAGGAGGGGAACTGGGGCATTTATTCACTGACTTAGTGTTGGCTGAGAGTTGCCCCAAGAGTTGCTAGTTTCCCTGCCCTTCCCAGCTGTGCAACTGCACAGGCTGACCAAGCTCTCCAGGGCTTCCGCCATATCTGGGTCATCCAGAGAATGAAGCTGTGTGTTGCTCAGGCTGGTAGCAACATGCCAGGCTCGGTCTTGGCTGAGATCGGAAGTAAGGCAAGTGAGCGTGTCCCCAGATGTGTCTAGTACTGCACTCACCACTCTATTTTGCATTTGTATACTCTCGGAGAAGGCAATGGAACCCCACTCCAGTACATCTGCCTGGAAAATCCCATGGATGGAGGAGCCTGGAAGGCTGCAGTCCATGGCGTGGCTGAGGGTCGGACACGACTGAGCGACTTCACTTTCACTTTTCACTTTCATGTGTTGGAGAAGGAAATGGCAACCCACTCCAGTGTTTTTGCCTGGAGAATCCCAGGGACAGGGGAGCCTGGTGGGCTGCCGTCTATGGGGTCGCACAGAGTCGGACACGACTGAAATGACTTAGCAGCAGCAGTAGCAGTATCCTCCACTAGAGCATAACCATCCTGAGGACAGGGCTTGTGTGACCACAGGGTCCCCAGCTAGACACTGTTTGATAATAATCTGTCACACGAATGCATCAGGTACCAAATTCAGTTCAGCTTCAGCAAAGCAAGCTATCATTAAGCTTAGCAAAGTCAGAAGAGCTGGTTTCTCTAATTAGTCTTTTTTCCTCCCTGATTCTGTCCATCCTAAAAAGTTGGAAGAAAATAAATGAACCAAGGGGAATATTTCACATATACATTATGAAATTGCCAGAAGCAAAAAGAAAATCAGGTTCATCACGATTCTTCACTTGAAGATACCAGCAAATTCTGAGGCAAAATCATAGCTGATGTTTGGTTTTGTTCAAAGGAATAGCTTCAAATAAACTAAAGTTAAATGGATAACAGCAAAAGCTATGGTTCGAGACACTTAGGGCCTTTTCTCCTGGAAGTAGGTCCATCTTTTCTTTTCATCACTTCGTTTTGTCATTTCTACTCACCTCTTTGCTACACTCTTTCAGAGGGTTTCCCATTCTTCTCCTTTATTTCTTATCCCTCATGTTCTTCCTCAGGTCTAGGACTCCAGCTGCCACATGGCGCCGAGCATGGTGACAGAAACACAGTGGGCAATGAGGCCCCTTTCATTTTTGACTGCACATTTTATCAAGACAGAAAGCTGAGTGCCCATGTGCTGTGCTTAGTCGCTCAGTCGTGTCTGACTCTTTGCAGCCCCATGGACTGCAGTCCACCAGGCTCCTCTGCCCATGGGGATTCTCCAGGCAAGATTACTAGAGTAGGTTGCCATGTCCTCCTCCAGGGGATCTTGCCAATCCAGGGATTGAACCCAGGTCTCCCGCATTGCAGGTGTATTCTTTACCAGCTGAGCCACCAGGGAAGCCCAAGAATACTAGAGTGGGTAGCCTATCCCTTCTCCAGTGGATCTTCCCAATGTAGGGATCAAATCAGTGTCTCCTGCATTGCAGGTGTATTCTTTGCCTGCTGAGCTACCCGGGTGCCTGTGGTTCCTCCTCAGATAAACATGATGATCTGACAGCTAGGGAGCTGAGAGGAGGCTGTGCGAGAAGCCTCCGTATCTGGTAGGAATCTGTCAGACAATGTCGGGTCCACACAGACGGACAACTTGCAGTTACGGCTGGGGAGGGGGGAGGGGGAGGGACATGATAGGAGTAGGGGACTAAGAGGCACAAATTATTGGGTTAAAAATAAATAAGCTATAAGGATATATTGTACAAATAAATAAAATAGTAATGTTAGATACATTAAAGCATTTTTAAAGAAAATACCTGGAAAAACTGGAAAAAAAGAAAATGTCAAGGAGCCGATGGGCCCTCAGAAGTGGTGTGGCAACCCCCATGGCCGCCCCCATGTCTCCAGGAACCTCTGGGCCGTGAAAACCTTGCCCTCCAGCGATCCTTCGGAACTGCCCACACGCCAAGGGGGTAGACAGCTGGCAGACTGGACAGGAGAGGATCTGAGAGAGGAGGGGGACATCCGGTCAGGAGGCAGAGCAGCAGCCTCTCTTCCTGCCTCCTTCCTCCTTCTGTAACTTTCAGATGCTCCGAGGGAATCCCTGTTGGCCCAAACACCTGTGCTGGTGCATCCCTTTCTGGAAGCGCCACCTACATATTCTTGTGATTGACATTGAACTGTGTGTGTGTGTGAGAGAGACAGAGACAGGGGCACACAGACAAAAGAGACTGAGAGAGATATACATATTATATTATAAATAATAGTTGTTTATAATAATGATGGGACTTCCCTGGTGGCTCAGATGATCAAGAATTTGCCTGCAGTGCAGGAGACCCATGTTCAATCCCTGGGTTGGTACGATCCCCTGGAGATGAAAATGGCAACCAGCTCCAGGACTCTTGCCTGGAGAGTCCCATGGACAGTCTGTCCATGGGGTCGCAAAGAGTCAGACACCACAGAGCAGTCAAGTAACACTATAATAAAGATGATAGCTGGATTTATCAAAATGTTTACCAAGTTCAGGCACCATGCTGAGCTCTTCCCAGGTATCCTGTCATGAGTTCTGTGAATATTCCCACTGCACAGTTGGAGGACTGAGTCTCAGAAAGGTTAAGTGACTCACCCAGCGTCATGCTGAGTAAGTGGAGTATGCGGGCCTCACACACAGGCTTGTCAAACTGCAGAAAGAGTTGATCATCATCATGGTAGGAGATTAGAGACCCGAAGGATGTGTTCCGGGCAGTGCATAAGTGTGTGTGTGTGTGTGTGTATGGAGTGTATGTCTGTGTGAGTGTGTCCTCTTGTGTGTACATGTATAGAGAAAGTGGTGATTGAGAATATAGAACAGATCCAGATGGCACGGATTTGCAGTCCAGCCATTCTATCTCGTGGATGTTATCTCAGGCAGGTCACTTACGCCTTTCTGCGCCTCAATTGCATCCTCTGTACGTTAGGAACAATAGTACCTCACTTACTGGCTTGTGAGTGCTTTGAAAGGTGATGTGTGTGAGTTCTTATGTAAATGCTGGATATTTGTGTTACTAGTAGTAGTCATTACATATCAGTGTTCAAGAGCATGAAGTGTTAGTTACTTAGTCGTATCTGACTCTTTGTGACCCCATGAATTGTAGCCTTCCAGGTTCCTCTGTTCATGGAATTCTCCAGGCAAGAATACTGGAGTGGATAGCCATTCCCTTCTCCAGGGGATCTTCCCAACACAGGCATCGAACTTGAATCTCCTGCACTGGCAGGCAGATTCTTTACCATTGAGCCACCTGGGAAGCCAGTGGTAACAGCAAATGTTTATTGATAAGAATAATAATAAGAATGTTTACTGGGTGCCCACTTTGACATAGTGCTTGGAATACATTCCCTGATCTAGAACTCCCAGCTCTACCATGAGGTCAGTATCATTAGTCCCATTTATACAGGAAAAGTCGAGTCTCAGGAATATTAAACAATAGTCCAGAGACACGGAGAAGGCAATGGCACCCCACTCCAGTACTCTTGCCTGGAAAATCCCATGGACGGAGGAGCCTGGTGGGCTGCAGTCCATGGGGTCGCTAAGAGTCGGACACAACTGAGCGACTTCACTTTCACACATTGGAGAAGGCAATGGCAGCTGACTCCAGTGTTCTTGCCTGGAGAATCCCAGGGACAGAGGAGCCTGGTGGGCTGCCGTCTATGGGGTCGCACAGAGTTGGACACGACTGAAGCGACTTAGCAGCAGCAGCAGCAGTCCAGAGACAGATATCTAAGAGAGGTCAGAATCGAGATGCAAACCTCGATCCCTGAGCTCTCCTATCTCACATACTTTTTGTGGGTCATTTGTTCATCTGAACAAATACCTTTCATTCAGACTTAGATTTTTTTTTTTCCACATTAGGAACTGTGCCCATCTGCCTGCCTGAGAAAAGTTTGCACAGAGCTGCTTTTAAATGGCGACCCCTTGCAGCTTTTTAATTGCCACTATCTCTTTGAACATTTGGAATTTGTAATGAAATCACTTTCCACCCCGATTCATCCCAAATTCAATATTCTGTTTCCTTTCAGCTTTTTTTGTGTGTGTTTCCCGAGCAATGAAAAGATTGGTAACTTTATAAAACATCTAAAAGCGCGGTGGAAGTTTCCTGGGGCTTCAAGTGTTGTGTTATGTTATCTTTGGAATAACTTTGAAGTCCCACCGGTGTAATAGAAGCCGTTATTATGTCATGGAGCTGATTAGCATGCCTGTGGGAAACATTAATTCATGCTGACATCATAGCTGGGTTTGCAATCAATCAGTGTGTTTTGCTTCTCTTTGCTCCCCGCCTACCCTACAAGCCACCCCCTCAGTGCTCTTCATGTAAAGGTGATGGGCTGGCTTTCTGAGGATAATGGGGGCATGTAAGGATGCCCCCAGATGAGGCCGGACTGAACCGCAGAAGCCACCACCACCTCCTGACTGCCCGGGGAGGAAATGGCGAAACAAAGCTTTTGGCAGAAGCAGGGAGAAGGCTGCCGGCCTTTTGATTTGCCTTGAAAGGTTTTGATTTAGTTGGCATTCAGACTCTTGATATATAAAACTTTTTAACTCAGTAGTCAGCATGGCTGCCTGAATCCATTTGGTTCCGGTCAGTTATGATTAAGCTGATTGCTGGTGGCTCTGGTGTGGCGGGCGGTGGGGGGCAGGGCTGGCCTTCACTGGATACGACCAGCACATTCCAAACTCTCTCTTCTTCCAACACAAGAGTACATTTCATTGACAAAGGAAGCCGTAAAGAAGAGACATGTAGATTCCTATTATCTCCAATTGTTAATATTTAACGTGCACTAAAGAGCTATCTTTCTGTTCGCCACGTGCAATTAATTTAATCGCCAATGCGCTGTTAAGTATCTATCAGAAATGTGAATTTTTTCACGATGTATTAATCTGGTAATGATGTCTTTCCTTTTTACCTTTAGATTTAGTATTATTGTTTTACGTTACGTGGCGTATCCTCTGGGGAACTGGGGAGAAACTATAGGAAGTGTTGGGAAGAGCCTAATGATGGCTGACGTGGGGTGGGGAAAGTTCAGGGTGTTTCTATTCTGAACACAGCTTGGGGCTCCCTTCCTCCCTCTAGGGCATGTGTGACCTGCTCGGCTCCCCCTCTCCTCTGACCCCTCCACCTACAACCTATGTGGCTTGGAAAGCTGGGATGATCATATCCCTGAGTCAGGTTTTGGCCTGGAAGATGAAAACCCCATTGTCTATGGTGAATCAAGGAAGGAGGAAATTGGGGAAGGGAGGTGTTATTTTAGATGTATATGTAAATAGCTGGGGCTATTCCTAGCTGGGGCCCATTTTGCCACAGTTATAAGTGCCCCCCTGCCACAAACTCCCTGTGCTCCCCTTATGAAAAGCTCTTCACATTCACAACTGCCCACTCAGAATCTATTTTCTCTCATTAGATTCAGGCTGTCTGAAGGCAAGAATGTGTCTGCCTTGTTCACCAAAGTGAGAACCGACCACATGTTAGATACTGTTCTAGAATTATAGAGATGAGTAAGGTATGCTTCCTGCCCTAGAGATGTCTTATTAACAAAACATTCATTTTGTTGTTCAGCTGCTAAGTCATGACCGATTCTGTGACCCCATGGACTGCAGCATGCCAGGCTTCTCTGTACTTCACTGTCTCTTGGAGTTTGCTCAAATTCATGTCCAATCTTTCTCAGCATCAGGGTCTTTTCCAGTAAGTTGGCTCTTCACATCAGGTGCTTCACATCAGAAGCTGAAACTTCACATATTGGAGCTTCAGCTTCAGCATCAGTCCTTCCAATGACTGTTCAGTCCTTTGGGATTGACTGGTTGGATCTCCTTGCAGTCCACGGGACTCTCAAGAGTCTTCTCCAACACCACAGTTCAAAAGCATAAATTCTTCAATGTTCAGCCTTCTTTATGGTCCCCCTCTCACATCTGTACATGACTGTGGGAAAAACCATAGCTTTGACTAGATGGACCTTTACTGACAAAGTAATGTCTCTGCTTTTTAACATGCTATCTAGGTTGGTCATAACTTCTCTTCCAAGGAGCAAAGTGTCTTTTAATTTCATGGCTGAAGTCACCATCTGCAGTGATTTTGGAGCCCCCAAAATTAAAGTCTGTCACTGTTTCTATTGTTTCCCCATCTATTTGCCATGAAGTGATGGGACCAGATGCCATGGTCTTCGTTTTCTGAATGTTGAGTTTTAAGCCAACTTTTTCACGCTCCTCTTTCACTTTTATCAAGAGGCTCTTTAGTTCTTCTTCAGGTTGGCACTAATTCAAAAGGTAACTTGGGACTTCTCTAAGCAAATGAGGGGTGGTGAGCACTTCAGTTGGAAAAATACATGGAAATGTCAGGGGATGTGTTTTTGGTCACCTGCAAGAAATCCAGAATGGTTCCATTACAGGGGTTATCTGGGGGAGAGGAACGGTAAGGAACGGATACAGAGTGCTGAAGCTTGAAAGGGCAACACGCTTACCCGTGGTCACATATAAAGCCAAGTCCACTCTAAACCCTGTGCTCTTTTAGCTGAGTTATAGTTCACCCGTGCTGCCCATGGTGAGAAAACACAGCCCTGGTATCAGGAGTCCCCCCAACAGGTCCTGTTTGGCTGCAGTGGACTTTCAGTTAATGTATAACTTTTTTTAATTTATTTTTTTTATTGAAGGATAATTGCTTTACAGAATATTGTTGTTTTCTGTCAAACCTCAACATGAATCAGCCACAGGTATACATTTATCCCCTTCCTTTGAAACTCCCTCTTAAGCCCCAAATCCTAAGTGTCCAACCTATGAGACAGACAGAGGGTTAAACAAAGTTCGTAAGTTATCATGTTGGGGAATGGGACTTTTGCCAAAAAAGAAATGCATGGTATAGTTAGAAACTGATATAGAAATCCCCCTTCCCAGTTGAGCTGCTGGTCCACAATGATCTATTGGCCTTATTTTATTTTATTTTTTTCCTTCAGTTTATGCCAGGTGTTCCTTTGTTTTTTATATCCTATTCTATATTCCATTAAAAAATTTTTTTTTCCCTTCTGCATCCTGCTGCTAAGTCGCATCAGTTGTGTCCGACTCTGTGCGACCCCATAGATGGCAGCCCACCAGGCTTCCCTCGTCCCTGGGATTCTCCAAGCAAGAACACTGGAGTGGGTTGCCATTTTCTGCATCCTAGCCTCACTTCAAATCTCTGACTTCCCCTACATGCCTCCTTGCTGGTGAGTTTCACTGAGGCTCTTCTACTCTGTGCCTCTGCGCATTGATACGTGCGTCTTCTAGAACTCATTCTGTATAGTTCTGTGTGCTAACATTAGGTGGTGTTGGACGCCAAATTTCATTTTGCAAGCCCTAGGTATCACTCTTTAGTCAAACACATTAATTTGATTTCCATATCTAAATGTATGAACAGTCACACTAAGTGGAATGTGAAGAGGCCTATCCTCCCACCTGTTCAGGTCAATTTCTGCTTCCAAAGAAGTTTGTGCCAAAGTTATGAAAAACATTCATATTTTCAGAGGTTTTTGTACTTAAGAATTGCAGATAAAGGACTGTGGACCATTTTACTCCTCCATTCTGCCTCTGATGGACCCCTCTGCATTTCCAGTTCTGCCAGTTCAATCAATGCCTGGCATATACCCTAAGAAAACCATAATTCAAAAAGACACATGTACCCGATGTTCATTAACAGCAGCTGGGACATGGAAGCAACCTAAATGCCCATCGACAAATGAATGAATAAAGACGATGTGGTAAATACATACAATGGAATATTAGTCAGCTGTTAAAAATGAAATTGAGTCATTTGTGGTGATGTGGATGGTCTTAGAGTTTGTCATACAGAGTGAAGTTAGTCAGAATGAGAAAAGCAAATATTGTATATTAATGCATATATGTGGAATCTAGAAAAATGGTACAGATGACCCTCTTTGCAGGGCAGGAATCGAGAGGCGGGTGTAGAGAACGGGCGTTTGGACACTGGGTGGGAAGGGAGGAGTGTGGTGGGTTGGGAGAGTGGCACAGCCATGTATCCACTGCCTTGTGTGGAACAGACAGCTAGTGGGGAGCAGCTGTATGACCCCAGGAGTTCGGCTCAGTGCTCCGTGATGACAAAGAGGGGCAGAAGGAGGGCTGGGGTGGGAGAAGGCTCAAGAGGAAAAGGGTATATGTATACATATAGTGGATTCACTTCACTGTACAGCAGAAACTAACGCAATATTGTAAAGTGATTATACTACAATTTGTTTAAAAAGCAAGCCTTATCCATGTCTTTCTGTGAACCTTTGGGACAATGTCTCTGGGGTACTCACCCAGAAGACGGTGTCCTAAGATCTTAGGATCTGTGTGTTTTTACTCCCACTAATTACTGCCAGATTCCTCTGCAAAATACCTGTAGCAGTAAACCCCCCACCAGCAGGACATGAGGGTGAGTTCCTATTTCCTAATACTCTCACCATCACTTAATATTATTACCTGACTGTCTAATTTTTTTTTTTTTTAATTGGAGGGTAACAGCTTTACCATGCTGTGTTGGTTTCCACCATACAACAACTCAATCACTCGTAATCATACATATGTCTCCTCCCTCTGAAGCCTCCCCCTCCTCTCCCATCCCACTCCTCTATGTCGTCACAGAACGCCAGGCTGGGTTCCCTGTGTTATATAGCAACTTCCCACTAGCTGTCTGTTTTACACATGATAGTGTATAAATGTCCGATTGTCTAATTTTTTTCCAATTTGACAGGTAAAAAGTGCCATCGCAAGCTTGTTCTAATTTGCCTTTCTCTATCAGCGAACATGAGCTTTGTATATATGTTAACTGTTCTTGTTTCCCCTTTTGGGAAATGCCTATTCATATCTTTTTAGCTTTCTGTCTTTTTCCCTTCACTATATCATTTGTTCTTTTGGATTTTGACTACACAATCATAATCCACTCCAAGGTCACAAATACATTTATCTTATTTACTTACTATATTTCTTAAGTTTTATACCTCATATTTCAGTCTTTAATTCATCCAGTTCATCTTTTGCTTATGTTCTTGTATATGCTGTGAGGTTACAATTCAATTTTTTCTCTATTCTTTGAGTCAGTTTCTCTTTTTACCAAATAATCTGTACTTTCTCTATCCATTGCTGATGCTGCCTCTCTTAGATACAAATGAAATATAAAGTCCTGCAAGGATACTGATTGAAATTACAGTTGAACGTTGAACAACACAGAGATTAGGGATACCAACCCTCCCCATGGTCAAAAACTCACATATAACATTACAACTGGCCCTCCAATACAGATATCATGGTTCTGCCTGCATGGATTCAGCCAACCATGGGTCTTATGGTACTGTAGTATGTATTTAGTGAAAAAAAAATCTGTGTGTAAGTGAACCTACACAGTTCAAACACATATTTTTCAAGGGTCAACTGTATCTATTTGGGGAGACTCAACATGTTTTATAGCTCATTTAGCCCTCACAAGAAACACAGTGAGTTAGAGCTTATGTCCCCGATTTACAAAAAAGGAAAGAGAAGCTCCAGGAAGCTAAATAAGCCAGTTATTAAGTAATAGAGCAAGGATTCAAACCTAGATCTGTCTGACTTTCTGAGGTTTTTTATTATTATTATTGCACCCTTCTGTCCTTGTGAATGTATATCCTTGCTTATTTATTTGTGACCAACTAACCCTCATAACCTGCTTTCCTTTAGCTATAAAAATAACCCAACCCGAGGCTGAGAAGCCTATAAATGTTTTTTCTTTCTACCTTAATCCCAGGGGAATCTCTTGGCTAGCTGCCACAGGAAACAAGAGCAATACCTCTGAGATTCTGTCTGACCTCAAGTAGGATCAGGGTCTTGGAGAAGTGACCTGTTTTACAAGTAAAACAAGAATGAATAGACTGTGTAGGTAATTTCCATTTTCCATTTTTATATCTCTGATGAATGAAAGAATATCTGATGACTGAATGTAAAGAAATTTGAAGTTTGTAAAGAATCTCTTTTGACCAAATTAGGTCAAAAAATCATAAAAGGTTTATGACATATAGATAAGTATGAAGTAATAAGAACAATAGTAAATCACATGGTCATAGTTCTTTGTAGTTTTCAGAATATACCAATGCTGTTCATTTGTTTTGGTTCTTTCAATGATCTTTTAAAGCAGGTAGACTGAGCTTGAATGTTACAGACAAAGAAATTGAGGCATGGAGTTTTACCCAAGTTCAAGTGATTGCATCAATTCCCCCAACTCGTCACCTCTAACTGTATTTATTCTGCTAACAGGATGTTAGCAGACGTGCCTGAAGCAGAGGCTTGAAAGTGCCTGCATGCTTCTGATTGATCTCTCGCTCTTCAGACGTTACCATAAGGACAGTCCAGGCTGGCCAACTGTTCCAAAGAGGAAGGTAAGAGACTCCTGGAGCAAAGTTCTCCAGAGAAGATGCCACGGCCAAGCTCAGCCTGGAGCAGAGCCTTCTTTGACCTGCAGATTCCTGTGTGCCCGTGCCCAGTCACTCAGTCACATTTAACTCTGCAATCCCGTGGGCTGCAGCCCACCAGGCTCCTCTGTCCATGGGAGTGCCATTTACTCCTGCATAGGATCTTCCCAACCCAGGGATCAAACCCCCGTCTCCTGCTTTGGCAGGTAGATTCTTTACCAGTGAGACACTCGAAAGCAAATTCATGAGCTTTCATTAAATACAGTTGTTGACTTAAGCCATAGAGTTTGGATGATAGTTGGTTACATAGCAATAGCTAGCTGATGCAACAAGATAAACCGGTTAGTAATTGTAAAGCTGGACTTGGAATCTAGATCTTCAAACGTATAGTTCTACACACTTTCGACTCTGCTAAATTGGTTTTCATGCAGACAGACATTTGTTTAGATTATTTTTTTTTTAATACCTCAAGATGGAGCCTTTTCTGCTTAGCGTCTCAGGGGCCATGTCTTCTCTGACTCCTCAGAGCCCAGTCCCATATCTTGCACATTGTAGGTAGTATGTTTATTAAATAAAGAAGCTATAAAAATATGAAGGTCATACCTCTATCCCCTTCATCTTATTTTTACAAATAAAATTTTTAATAAAAACAAAGTTAAACTGGAAGGTATATTGATCAGTGAGAATCAGCTTCTAAAAACTAGTCCCAGCAACTGCACGATGAGAACACAGTCATCATTTTCTTTTTCAGACATCTGTCCATATGCAGCATATTTCCTCTCTGAAGAAAGATCAAACCCCATAAAATGCATCATTTATATGCCACTCCCCATTATGAAACAGCATGGAGACCATTAATGAGAAGCAAAGGCTAAAAGAAGCGCCCACGAGTCGGGTTCAGGCAGACTGTGGCGAAAAGGCACTGTCCTTTGGGAATTACACACACAGCAAAAAAGAAGAAACATCATGCCTGATTCCCTGCCCACCACCCCCCCACCTCCACCCCCATCCTCACCTCCATCCCCACTTCCCCCGTTGCTTCAACAGCTTGAGGTAGAGAATTTGTAAAACCCACACGGAGAGCTTTTTCCTCTGATTTTTTAATCTCAGAAGTCCGACAGTGGCGATGAAGGTAGCTGTGACATTTGCAATTTTCCATGCACCAGCCCATTCCATTTTCTTTCCTGGTGCTGCTTCCATGGTACAGTAAACCTCCAGCTCTGACAATAATTATAGCCGGAATAAAATGAAGGGAGTAATAGGAACAAAGCGTCGCTGTAATTGCCTTTTCATTATTTGCTAACAGTTAGTTATTCAGTCACAGGGAAAAATTATACAGTAATTGGTTGACAATGGGGAAGCAATCGCTGAATCCCACAACTATGATATTTTTGCTTGTTGGGCTTTAGACCTTTTATTCATATTTTGATTAAACAGCTGGAGCATTAAACTGACATGGAATGTATCCTTGGTCAAATTCCGATGTGATTGTTTCTACCCCATTCAAAATGTTGAATTTAAACTAGCACCTACAGTAGAGCTGTAAATAGTCTATTGACTTTCAAATAAATCCCTCCTCTTTACTCCAGTTCATAAAGAAGGCACAGTAAGTATAATAGCACAATTTTTTAACAAATCAGTTTTCAGTTGGGTGTTTTCAAATGTAAAAAAAGTATATGGAATCACATGGTGCCTTCTTCCGGCCCTCAGATTTTTCTTGAATTTAACTTTCTAAACTCAAGATCTTTACGTGTGTGCTGTCGCTCAGTCATGTCCAACTCTTTGCAACCCCATGGACTGTAGCCCACCAGGCTCCTCTGTCCGTGGCATTTTCTAGGCAAGAATACTGGAGTGGGTTGCCATTTCCTATTCCAGGGGAATCTTCCCTGACCCATGGATCAAACTGGTGTCTCCTGCATTGGCAGGTGGATTCTTTACTATTGAGCCACCTGGGAATCCCCAAGATCTTTATGGAGTCCTGAAAAACATTCACTCCTATTTGCTCCTACAGGTAGAAAAACTGAGGTCTGGAAAGGGGACTGAGCTGTTCAGGTTCATCCAGCTCTCTACTCATTTTAGGACTGGAAACCCAAATGATGACTCTTGGTACTTCATTTAAACTGTCTTCTGGCTCCACATTTGCATGCAGGAGGAGAACTAGAACAGCACAACAGGTGAGATCTATGCCTGCATAAGCATACATCTCCATATGCGTTTGTGTGTGCACGTGCACACGTGTGTACACACACACACACACACTACATGGTGTCTGCCTCATATTGATGATCTTTGTGGGTAAGCTTCATGGGTACCACTGTTCCTTGGCATCCTAAGCACCTAGACTAGGGCCATGTGTGCCATAATGTCTTGGGAAATGTTCAATGGTGATAATAGAATGAGAAGATCTAATTCTTATGGTCCAACCGTAGGAATCTTTTTACTCTAGGTGATACAAATGTTATGTTGGTGAAACACAAGAGTGTTGAGTTGGCGTCCATGTTGCGATTGCAGAAGGAACTGAGAAAGCTGCCTTGTAAAGAAGACATCCATGTTTGTATGTGTGTGTGCATGTATATGTCAGAGCTGGCGATGAAAGATACTGCCACAGAATCCATCCATGTTAGTATGTGTGTGTAGGCATGTGTCTATGTCAGAGCTGGTGATGAAAACCTGCCACAAAGTCTTCTTTGAAAGATGGAGATTTTTGTGAGGGGTGGAATGCCCAGGATCATATATATGCATGTGGCCTTGAATCCACTTCAATAATTTTAAGAAAACCTTAAAATCATGACTCCGAGAAAATGGTTATGGGAGGAAAGAGGTGAAGAATAGGGTATTTGGGGACAGAATGTGTCTAAAGCTGTAGCTAACACAGAAAGCCAGGACATGAGATTGGTGCTTCACACACATGATCTTATGTAACACTCAGAGCAGCTCTAAGTGGCAAAGTTTCTCATTTTCATTTCATAGAGGCTAAGTCTTAGACAGATGAATGGATTTGCTCAAGATCACCAAGCCAGTGGGAGAACCAGTGAATAAAACCCAGAAACTGGGCTTTGACCTTGAAGTCATTGGTGACCTTTAGCTTCATGCAAGTAATCACAACTTATCTAATTTTCCAAGTAAATCCACAATCAACCTTATTTGATGTCTACTGTCTAAGTGCCATGGGCTTCCCTACTGGCTCAGCTGGTAAAGAATTTGCCTGCAATGTAGGAGACCCAGGGATTGAACCCGGGAAGATCTCCTGGAGAAGGAAATGGCAACTCCAGTACTCTTGCCTGGAGAATTCCATGGACAGAGGAGCCAAAGAGGCTACAGTCCATGGGATTGCAAGGAGTCAGACTGTGTGACTAACTTTCACTTTCTTTTTACTTTCTCTAAGTGCACAATGGGGATTCAAAGGCCAATGAAAAGTTTCTCTCCTTGAGATGTTTAACCTCTCCCAGTGGAAACCATGAACCAAGTCCAGCATGAAGGCCACTCCTATGTCTATGGTGACCCAGTTTGAGTTGCCCCAGAAACAGACCCTGAGACAAAGATTCAAGTGCAACTAGTTGATTTGGAAGGTGATGCCAAGAAACATGGTTACAGGGTAAAGAATAAGACAGAAATGGGCAGGATGCTAACACAGTGCATTAAAGGTTACTGCTGGGGACATCTGGACCCCCCATTTTCCCAGGGGAATTGTAGGGCTCACTGGAGAGCATATGCGTTGGAGAACATACTTCATTGTTATCCTGATCTGAGGGTGAGGGAATTGGGATATTTATCCTCAGCATCCTGTCCATCACTGGTTAAGGGCTACTTCTGAGGGTATTAACTCTTTGCATTTCCAGTTGACTTTGTGCACCAGCCCAGGGTACATCAGCAACCAGAAAGAGCCTTTGGTAAAAATTTGCGGGTGTTCTCACTGAGCATCCTTCTGTATTTACAAACGAGTGCCAAGGTGATGTGGGTGGGCAGCTGACAGTGTCTGTCACCATGGTGACAGGCCAAGTGTCCCAGAGTGGGTAGTTGTTAATGATTAAACTTTGAAGGTGAAGGACAGGGCATTCTAGAGCATGGTCCCCATCAAGGGGCATAACTTAAGATCATCCATCTCTAAAAGACCTGCCAAGCTTTGTACCAGAGGCAGAAATTGGCTGAGATGCCAGATTCAACTCCAGTGAAATCATCTCCTTCTCATAACAGAAAGCCCATATTCTTGTCCTGGCATCCAAGGCTATTCACAGTCCAGCTTCAGTTCACCTCTGGACAAGTTCTGAGCCATCTACCCTGGGCTTTGATTCCTGCCTGTTTTATTAATAAGTACCAGTGTTGCTGCCTGAGTCCTGCCTTTGAGGACCCTGCCAAGTCCTTGAGGGTCTCCACTCCAAATCTGCCTCTTACACTGTCTTTCCCAACCAACCTAGGTGGAAGAGACCTTCCTCTGCTCCCCCTGCTCCTGGCCCAACACACTTATGCAGTCTCCATCACTTCCAGTGATAAAAGCCACAATCTCTTTTTTGCATTTCTCAAATTCTCAAAGCCCTAGAAACTCAAAGAGTTTTATTTATGTTATCATTTGTTTGCTTTGCTCTTGAAAAAATCTTATAAGGTAGCAGAATCTGACCTGAACTGACATGAAGCTATTTCTAGTTCTTATTTGATCTAAATATTCACATATTTCACCACATAAATATTCATATATTTGGTTAGAGAATAAAACCCCAGATCCTACTGTGCTTTTCTATGTACACCATGTTTCTCCTCTAAAATCTTTATATCTGCACAATATTTCTTTTGTACAATTTGTACATGTGCATTCATATTTCTTTTCTAAAATCTGAAAATTCTGAATTATGAAACATATCTCCAGCTCATGTGATTCAGATAAGGGCCTGTGAGCCTGTAATATCAAGAAGAAGAAGAAGGAGAAGGACTTTCCCTGGTAGTCCAGTGGCTAAGATTCCAAGCTCCCACTGATGGGGGCCCAGATTTGTTCCCTTGTCAGGGAACTAGATCCTGCATGCCACAGCTAAGACCTGGTGCAGCCAAATAAATAGTAAAAATAATGTTAATAGGCAGTACTGAAGTCCATTCGAAGTGCTTTATAAATCTAATGATTTTAATTCTCATAAGCACATGAGAAGGTAAGTTCTAATAATCACCCTATTTTCCTACCTTCCCTTAGGAAACCGAGGTTCAGAGCTGTTAAATAACTTGCTGAAGGTCAAACAACTTGCAAATGCCAGAAGCCAGGCTTTGAATTTAAGGCAGTCTAGCAGAGTCAAAGTTTTTACTTGCTACACTGTGCTTCTTCTAAGTCTAAATGCCCAGCCTTGAAATTGTATATAACCCCTAGCTCAGACTTACCATCTGTCTTGTTCATGAGTGTTATCTGAGGGACCTTCTCTCCTTCTGAGTCTGAATTTTCAACACCCAAACTTTAAACCACCAGCATTGAGTTGCTGTGGATAGTATTTATCTCCCTGGTATGAGTCTCCAGAACTTCTTGCAGATTTCAGTGGTCTTCATGTTCATGCTCGGTCCCTAAGACATGTCCAACTCTTTGAGACCCTATGGACTGTAGCCCGCTGGGCTCTTCTGTCCATGGGATTTCCCAGGCAAGAACATTAGAGTGGGTTGCCATAACCTCCTCCAAGGGTTCTTCCCGACCCAGGGATCCAGCCCACATGTCCTGCGTTGGCAGGTGGATTCTTTACCACTGAGCTACCTAGGAAGCCCTCCTCTCAAATGGCAGCCTCAGGTGGAGCAACCTGCCTGTTGCAGCCCAGCTCTAGAAAGGGCTCTGTGTATACCCTGGATCCATAGCCCCTCCTCATGCATCTCCTCTCCGCCCCCAGAGCCTTACCCTCACCTCTCCTGTGTCTTGGAACCCTTCTAAGATTAGAGACCACGGAAGTCTGTGTCCTGAGAATTATCCCAGGACCTTGCCTAGCATAGGGCCTTAGTGATGTATGGAGGCAAGAATATATAGCTGAGCGAGGAGGTCCAGTTTTAGGTTTCTTTGCTAGCATAGACATGTCTTGGTTTTGAAATTACTCTCACACTTGACTCTCCCCACCAGCCAGATCTGTAGCAGATTCATAGTGCCAGGAGTTGAACCCCTCCAAACTGGATCCAGAGTTCGCTCTTCTAACTGTGATGACAAACTATACCTAAGTGCTTCTGCATCATGCACCCTATGAGCTACTTAAATGCCTTGTCTCTGTTGAGCCTCACAACAGCCCTATGAAGAGCTAACTTTGTTATATCCTTTTACTGTATGAAGAAGGGCTTCCCGGGTGGCACTAGTGGTAAAGAACCCACCTGCCAATGCAGGAGACATAAATGATGCAGGTTCGATCCCTGGGTCGGGAATATCCTCTGGAGGAGGGCATGGCAACCTATTCCAGCATTCTTGCCTGGAGAATCCCATGGACAGAGGAGCCTGGCAGGCTCTAGTCCATGGGGTCGTGAAGAGTCAGACATGACTGAAATGACTTAGCATCCATGTACTCACTATGTAAAGAAACTGAGGTGGAGAAAAAGGAACTTCCCCAAAGCCTCATACCTACAATACCCATCAAGTGTTGTCACAATAACTTTGTAACAAACCCCTCCTAAACTCAGTGGCTTAAGATAATCATCATCTACTCTTCTTGCTTACATATCCTTTAGCTTTCTTGATCTCATCTGGGCTCCTACAGGCTTAACTCCAAGCAGCTGTTGAGTTCAGGTCTGCTCTTATGCCTTTTATCCTCACTGGACCAGAGGCTAGTTTGGGCATGTTTTTCTTGTAGTGATGGGAGACACAGTGGGCAAACCCGATCTCTCAAACACAGTTTAAACATCTAACTGTGTCAAAACCACTAATGTTTCATTAACCAGTGCAAGTCACCTGGTCAGGCCCAACATCAGGGTGGAGGGGAAATATGCTCCTTCCAAGGACATAGGAACATAGGCACTCAGAGAAACTGTTCATCAAACAGTAACCTAGGACTTCCCTGCTGGTCTAGTCATCAACCTGCCTGCCAATGCAGGGGACACGGGGTCAATCCCTGGTCTGGGAAGATGCCACATGCCACAGGGCAGCTAAACCCATGTGCCACAGTTACTGAGCCTGGGTGCTGCAAATACTGAAGCCCGCATTCCCAGAGACTGTGCTCTGCAACAAGAGAAGCTACTACCACAAGGAGAAGCCTCCCCGCCACACCGCAACTCGAGAGAGTACCCTCCGCTTATCACTAGAGAAAAGTCTATGAGCAGCAACAATCACCTAGCGCACCCAAAATAAATAGATAAAAATTTAAAACCCAGTAATCTAATCCACCATACTCACTAAAAAGTAGTCAGAAGTCCCCCCAGGGCTTCCAACTCTGAAGCCACTTTTTGTTAGCACTCTCTTGAGTAACACCAAATACCCAGGGCACAGCTTTTGGACATATAGAAAAAACAAAAAAACAACCCTGTTTAATCAGTCTATTGGGATTTTGGCTTCTGATTTGGAAGGCGTAAGGCTGCTCCTAAAGGCATGTGAGAGATGGTGGGAGAGCCTAAGCTGTGGGGTGGGGAGGGGCAAGTGAGTGCCTGCTCTGCCAAGCTGACATCCCCCCGCCCCCACCTACACACATGACCCTGTGATGAGGCTTCCCTCTGGGCCTTAGACCTATCATTAGAGGATTAACTTTCTCATCACTCTCCTTACACATGTCTCCATGCAGCCCTGGAATGCATCATCAAAGTCCAAAGCAAGGGCATTTGAATTCTTTGCCTGGCAGACCTGTTTTCTGGTGTTTAAAGAGATTGCAAGAAATTCCTAAATTTTGGAGCTGTTTCCCGCCCCGCTCCCCTCCCTCCCCCAGGAGAGAGAAAGGAATAGCAGAAGCTCCCAGTGGATTAATTTATTTGTATTTTATTCTAGCTCCTGACATTTGGAGAAGGCTTGAAGAGCTTCCTAATGTTTGCTGGTTTTGATTTGCTTTGCAGGATGCTAGCTTAAACCTTAGAATCCTGGAAAATAGACTTGCTATTTTCCTTAGCAGAGGTACAAGGTCTGAAACTATTCTCTCAAATGCCAGGGTGGCCAGCCCCAGCTCCAGAGCTGTGGCTCGTCTCTACCCTCACTGTTTCACACGTTACCAATAGAGCCCAGTGCTGCTGCCCTCGCAGGCCAGAAATGACCCCAAGTCCTCCCAACACAGCCCTCCAGGCAGCCAATACTACTTGATCAGAGTTAAGGCAAATGAGTTCCCATCCTTGCTCTAAAACTTTTCCATTTTTAACATGCTGGGCTTCTCTGGTGGCTCAGTCAGTAAAGACTCTGCCTATAATCCAGGAGACCTGGGTTCAACCCCTGGGTCAGGAAGATCCCTTGGAGAAGGGAATGGCAACCCACACCAGTATTCTTCCCTGGAGGATCCCATGGACAGAGAAGCCTGGTGGGTTACAGTCCGTGGGGTTTCAAAGAGTCAGACACAACTGAGCGACTAACACTTAAAATAATTGTATCCAACTCTCCTGTAGAGTTCTGATAAAGGTACTGCCTTTTCCTGTTCTACTTCTCATTATGCTACTATTCAACTTAAAAATCCTCAGTCTCCAAACTCCTTGTCTTGCCGTCAAGGTCCTCCATCATGTGACACTTTAACTCCCCACGACTTATCTAATGCCCCTCGAATCCCTTTATCACCCCTTGTGGTAGTAAATATTCTACTTTGGCTCCAACATTCCTATACCTGCCTCCACCCCTGGTATATGTGCTTGATGTGATTTTCTTTTAAGTATGGGAGAAACTGGAGAATGTGATTAGGTTACTAGTCAGCTGACTTGGAGTTCATCAAAGGAGAGTTATCCTAGGTGCCATGGAGCTGTGCTGCGTGGCTAAGTCGTGTATGACTCTGCCACCCCATGGACTAGCCCGCCAGGCTCCTCTGTCCATGGGATTCTCAGGCAAGAATACTGGAGCAGGTTGCCATGCCCTCCACCAGGGGGTCTTCCTGACCCAGGGATTGAACCCGTCTCCTGTGTCGGCAGGTGGGTTCTTTACCACTGAGCCACCAGGGAAGCCCTATGCCAGGTGGGCATGACCTAATTAGGTGAATCTTTATAAAGAAGGACAGATCCTTCTGGAAGTCAGAAAAATTTTGCTGGCCTTGAAGAAGCAAGCTGTTGCTGTTGTGAGAGGGTCTTTGGAGGCGGCCATGAGGAAAGGATGTGAGGGTGGCCTTTAGAAGCTAGTAAGGGTCCTTACCCAGTAAGTAAGAAGAAAAATACAGAAACTCACTCACACAACAGCAAGGAACTGAGCCCTGTCAACAACCACATGAGCTTGGAAGAGGAGCTCCCCAGGGGAACACCTTGATTTCAGCCCTGGGAGACGCTGAGTGGAGAACCAGCGAGGTTGAGTCCAGACTTCTGACCCATGGAAGCTTTGGGATGATAAAGTGAAAGTGAAGTCGCTCAGTCGTATCTGACTCTTTGCGACCTCGTGGATTGTAGCCTACCAGGCTTCTCCATCCATGGGATTCTCCCAGCAAGAATACTGGAGTGGGTTACCATTTCCTTCTCCAGAGGATCTTCTCGACCCAGGGATCGAACCTGGGTCTACCGAATTGGAGGCAGACGCTTTAACCTCTGAGCCACCAGGGAAGCTCAGGGATAAATGGGATGATAAATGATCATTATTTTCAGATGCTGTGTGGTGATATTTTTTTTTTTAACACAGCCATAGAAAACACACACATCCATATTCTCAAGCCATGTGCACATGGTGAGTTTTCCTATCTCAGGAACACTTAGAGCAGAGTCTTTTCTCAAACTGGGAGTCCTTTATCATCCTTCTGCTTAAACCTTATCCAAATGTAAACCTTCCCAAATGTACCCTCACCTCCTACCTTAAGCCTTTTCTTGGTAGGCTCACACATAGATTACCTGGTCTTTTTTTTTTTTTTTTAATGTCATAATTGTTTCTCTTTGTTTGAGTTTTATAAAATCCCCCTGCAGACTTCTTTGGGAGGAGTCCATATCTCCTAATCCTTGTAGCCCATTGTAATTCACTGTACCCAGCACACAGAAGGTGGTTAATACACACTTATTACATGCATGAATGTTTTGTGAATTACAACGTGCATCTTACCAACTTATGTATTTGACAACTTTCCTAACCTTAATGGATCATGTTTTGATGACATTTAAAAAGTTTACATGACCAGGAACCAAATGAAGAGCTCTTCACCCTACATGTCCAAGTATAGTTACACTCACATTCCTCTCTCTTCTTTTATTTAATTCAAATCAGTACTCATCTGTCGTGTGCCGGGTCTTTTGCTCAGTCCTGTCCTTGATGAATATAAAGTCTAAGGTGAGTGGGTCCCCAACCTTCCCTCTTTGCCTGAGACTGTAGGGTTTCTTGGGATGTGGGCTCTTCAATGCTAAACACAGGGACAATCTCAGGCATACTGGGATGGCTGGTCACCCTAAGGGAGGGAGACACACAAGTCAGAAGGCAAATACAGTAGAGAGGGATCACTATGCTTTGGGAACTCAAGAGTAGCAGATGATGATCTTATAAACTGACTCCTAAAGAGTATCTAGGAATCACCTAGAGGAATTGCACTAACTGGAAAGAGGAAGCGGCCAGCAGTAGCAGATGCAGAAATTGGAAACAGAATGAGCAAAATCCTGGCTCTGAGAGATGGCGTCTTGAGAGAAATATGTATGTATTTTTGTGTCTGCTTAGTCGCTCAGCTCAGAGAAGGCAATGGCACCCCACTCCAGTACTCTTGCCTGGAAAATCCCATGGACGGAGGAGCCTGGTAGGTTGCAGTCCATGGGGTCGCGAAGAGTCGGACACGACTGAGCGACTTCGCTTTCACTTTTCATTTTCATGCATTGGAGAAAGAAATGGCAACCCACTCCAGTGTTCTTACCTGGAGGATCCCAGGGACGGGGGAGCCAGGTGCGCTGCCGTCTATGGGTCGCACAGAGTTGGACACGACTAAAGCAACTTAGTTCTTGCCTGGAGAATCCCAGGGACGGGGGAGCCTGGTGGGCTGCCGTCTCTGGGGTTGCACAGAGTCGGACATGACTGAAGCGACTTAGCAGCAGCAGCAGCAGCAGTCGTTCAGCTGTGTCTGACTCTTCGATCCCAAGGACTATAGCCTACCAGGCTCCTCTGTCCATGGGATTCTCCAGGCAAGAATACTGGAGTGGGTTGCCATGCCCTCTTCCAAGGGATCTTCCCAACCCAGGGATCAAACCCAGGTCTCTTGCATTGCAGGGGGATTCTTTACCATCTGAGCCACCAGGGAAGCCCTGAGAGAAATATAAGTGGTTCTTATTCAAGGATTAGAATCAGCTGGCCAAGCCAAATTGGTTGATTGTGTGTGTGTGCATGTGTGTGTGTGTGTGTGTGTGTGTGAGAGAGAGAGAGAGAGAGAGAAAGGGCGGGTGGGGAGAGAGAGACGGGTAGGGAATCAGTGAGAGAAAGGAAGGACATTTCGGGCACAAGGGATAACCTGTGTAAAACCTTACTTGACAATACTGGAGGCTGTGCATAGGCCTCAGTGCTGGAACATGGAGGTGAGATTGGGTGTAACTGGAAATGAGGCTCATGGAGAGGTGGACCCCACTGTGGAGGACTTGTGAGCCTGGCTGAGGAGTGTGGGCCCAGCTGGTAGGGTGAGGGGGGACCACTGAGTAGCATTAAACCAAGCAGTGATGTGGACCCATTTGTACTTTAGATGAATCATTTGCGTCTCTGGGTATACGACAGACCTGAGATACCCAAGGTAGGCATCATGGTGACAATGAGGAGGCTGTTGACTGTATCAGGGAGAGGTGACCATGGCCTGAATTGGACAGTGACAATGGAAATAGAGGGAGTAGAGATCTTTCTTTTTCTCTATTTATCTGCATATCTATCTACCTACTCACACTCACATATGCATAAACATATACAGTGATGGAAAACATTTGTATGGACATTTATCTGGGAAGCATACGCACATCTTGTTAGGTTACAAAAATGAAATGGGATCATACCATACATATTGAACCTTTTAATGCATTTAATAGACCTTGAACATCTTTGTATAAATGTGCATATAAGTATCTTTGTGTATCTTCAGTGTCTTCAGCAGTTGCCTAAGTATTCTGTTATAATGGATTTATTAGAAAGCAGTTAATAAAGATTAATGGCAATTCAATTATTTATTTTACTGATTCTTTGTTTTCTCTTCCAATGTTGTAATGAACATCCTTATACATTATTTTTGAGTGCTAATTCAAGTCTGTCTGGCTTCCCCAGGTGGCATTATTGGTAAAGAATCCATCTGCCAATGCAGGAGACATAAGAGATGCAGGTTCGAGCCCTGGGTTGGGAAGATCCCCTGAAGGAGGGCATGGCAACCAACTCCAGTATTCTTGCCTGAAGAATCCCATGGACAGAGGAGCCTGACGGGCTACAGTCCATGGGATTACAAAGAGTCGGACATGACTGAAGCAACTTAGCATGCACACACACAAGTCTGTCTACAAGATAAAAATCTCAGAAGGTACGCGGCTAGGTCAAAAGGATACAGATATTTTAGCTTTAATAGTTATTGGCAAGTTGCTGTCTGAAAAAGTACCAATATGCATTTCCATCAACAGTGTATGAATGTCTATTTGTTTTAAAACCATTTATAAATTAAGAAGAATTTCAATATCCTGAAATAGAAATACATTTAAGAATGAGGGGAGTAGGCACCACATTATGTATATGACTCTGATTTTGGTTCCTTTGGAATTAACCTTTAATATGCTATATTTATCTAATGTGAATCTCAACTGATTCAGAAAAGTATTTTATAATATACATTTTAAAGTCTGAATTGGGCTATAAGCAGTACTGCATGGCTCATATGAAATCAGATCAATGTACTAGCTCACTCTACCTTTAAACATGACAGCCACAAAAAAAGGTATATTAAATGTATCTATAATGTGATAAATGAAATGTTTTCTATTAAAAAGTGTCTACTACACTTGGTTCCATTGCAACGCAAATTTTATGTTATGGCTCTTAGTAACAGTTTTTCTTGCAGCTAGATCTTTATTAAAGTCAGTCAAAGGCTGTGCTTCTCATGTTATGAATAGTCATCATAATTATCTAATGCAACTACTCCAAAAATCAGATTAGTAATTAGCTGGCCCAACTGATTGGTATGACTTCCTGGATGCAGCTCTTTAATGTTGAACATTTACTTTGTGCTTGAAGGATTTGTTTGTGTGTTTCCTATGTGTGATGAGAGCTTTTCGATAATTAGCTCCTAAGGGATGTCGTATTCCAATAGCTAAAGAATAATTACGGCCTTATGAAAAGTGAAATGACTTCGGCTTCCTTTTGTTGTGGTTTAATTGTAGGCAACAAGTCCAAGAGGCTTCTCATTTCAAATTGTGATAGTGAAGATGTTGCTTTCATTAAAAAAAAAAAAAAAAAAAAGGATGTGAATTTGGTAAAATGGCAAATTGGTATAATTTTGAAAACAAACAAGCAAATCACCCTATTTAAACAAGACTTGTGTTATTTCATTAGTTCATAATTTTGATTACAAATTAAACTGTGGCAGAGTGAGGAGTTGGAAGGTTTTCACAACAAAGGGGATGGAACTTGAAAAAAGTTCACATCAAAAGGCATCAGCTGGGGGGACGCCATTGTAATGGACTGTTAATTAGTGCCAACCACTAAAACAAAGAAGAGAATGACAGGTCCATTCTCACAGATTGTATAGTTTGGGGCTGAAGTGAGAATAGAACACACTAAAAAGAATATATCTTTCTTGAGTGCACTTCTTTTACTTTTGAAAAATTGACTTTTGGGGAAAAATGTTTCAAATCCAACTACACCAAGGTTATTTTTCATTCTAAACAAGCATGAGGAGTTAAAGGATGCTTGTTTATCCAAGAAAGTAATACGTTAGCCAGTTATTGCTGCAATAAATGCTGTATAACCAACCACCCCCGAAATCAGTGTCTTACAATAGTAAGTATTTGTCACCCATGGGTTTGTGCATTGGTTGCCACTTTTTACAGATTTTTGTACAAATGCTTTATTGATGCCTTTCTTTTTTTATAGATTAATTTTCATTTTATATTGGACTATAGCTGATTTACAGTGTCGTGGTAGTTTCAGGTGTCGTGGTGTACAGCAAAGGATTCAATTATAAATATGCTTATCTATTCTTTTTCAAATTCTTTTTTCATATAGTTTATTACAGAACATTAAGCAGAGCTCCTCGTGCTATACAGTAGGTTCTTGTCAGTTATCTATTTTAAATATAGTAGTGTTTATATATAGGAGAAGGCAATGGCACCCCACTCCAGTACTCTTGCCTGGAGAATCCCATGGATGGAGGAGCCTGGTAGGTTGCAGTCCATGGGGTCGCTAAGAGTCGGATGCGACTGAGCGACTTCACTTTCACTTTTCACTTTCATGCATTGGAGAAGGAAATAGCAGCCCACTCCAGTGTTCTTGCCTGGAGAATCCCAGGGACGGGGGAGCCTGGTAGGCTGCTGTCTATGGGATTGCACAGAGTTGGACACGACTGAAGCGACTTAGCAGCAGCAGCAGTGTTTATATGTCAGTCCCAAACATTTAATTTATCCCTCCCTGCCACCTTTCCCCTTTGGTAATCATAAGTTTATTTTCTAAGTCTGTGAATCTGTTTCTATTCTGTAAATTAGTTCATTTGTATCATTTTTTTAGATTCTCCTTATAACTGATACCATAGTATTTGTCCTCTGTCTGATTTACTTCACTTAGTATGATAGTCTTCAGGTCCACCCATGTAGCTGCAGATGGCATTATTTCATTCTTTCTGCACTGGCTGCAATTTGATTGGACTAGGTTGGACTTCAGGCTCATGACTCCAAGATCCAAGGTGACACTTAGGGGTTCCTCCATATATCCTCTTTGAACCAATGGCCACCCACAATGTAATCTTCTTATAGAGAACGACAGAAGCACAAGAGCCAGACCAAGATGCACAAGACACATAATGTTTCTGCAGGTGTCATGTCCAGACTTATGCTTGCCAAAGGAAGTTACGTGGACCAGCTCAAGATCAATAGGATGGGGAAGTGTGCTTTGCCTCAGATCAGATCAGATCAGTCGCTCAGTCGTGTCCGACTCTTTGCGACCCCATGAACCGCAGCACGCCACTAGAATGCAACAAAAAAGTGCAAGTTGCTCAGTTCTGTCTGACTCTTTGTGACCCCATGGACTGTACAGTCCATGGAATGCTCCTGGTCAGATTACTGGAGTGGGTAGCCATTCCCTTCTCCAGGGGATATTTCCAACCCAGGAATCAAACCCAGGTCTCCCACACTGCAGGTGGATTCGTTACCAACTGAGCCACCAGGGAAGCCCTGTGCTAAACAATCATTCAGGTTATCAGAGTAACATGTGTTAATCATCATAGTTGAGATTATGTCCTCCATCAGTAGGAATTGAGATCTTCCAACATTTTGATCCATATACATTGTTTGTATCAGGCCACACCTAAATTGGAAAGTATTAAAGAAAAGAAAATATGATAAGACCATTTTCCTTGCAGCATGGATGTGACAGAACATAGTATAAAAAGCCATCCTTCTTGTGCAATGAGGTTTGGACCACTGGAAACATGAAGTCAACAAGTTAAAGGAATATTTTCCATCTGTCCCTCTTGAAAAACCCTCTAGTCTGAATGATGTTAAGTGGAAAGTAGACTTGTTTTGAATATACTGGAACTTTACCTAAACTTGCGTTTGTTGTTGTTAAGTCACTAGGCCGTGTCTGACTCTTTGTGACCCTGTGGACTGCAGCATACCAGGCTTCCCTGTCCTTCACTATCTCCTGGACTTTACTCAAATTCATGACAATTGAGTTGGTGGCGCTGTCTAACCATCTCATTCTCTGCCGCTCCCTCCTTCTTTTGCCTTCAATCTTTCCCAGCATCAGGGTCTTTTTCAATCAGTCAGCTTCACATCAGGTGGCCAAAGTATTGGAGCTTCAGCATCAGTCCTTCCAATGAATATTCAGGGTTGATTTCCTTTAGGATTGAATGGTTTGATCTCCTTGCAGTCCAAGGGAAAACCTGCCTTGTTTCAAAGCACCCTATGAGATTGCTTATTTCAGCATCCATGGAAAAATCTACATGGTTGTGACAGCCTTGTTGAAGCTATGTGTCTTGGAAAGGGTTGAGCTACAGTATGGTTTAGAAGGAAGAATAAAACTGTAAAACTGCTTTGCTCCGATGACATCACCCATTCCAGAATCACTGATCCACTTTCCACTATTTCAAAGCAGATCATGGAGGGATCTGTGTCTCTCCAGTCACTCTATGTCCCTTCATCAAACAACTGGAGGAGATTAACGATGTCCTCTGTACAGCCTTGTCTTGGTCCATTGTGTAGAGAACAATGTCAACAAGGAAAACACATTGCTGGTGAACATTTTAGAAACTGCAGCAGCCTCTTGGAAATGGTAAAAATGTCGCCTGGAAGGAAGCTCAAAGTATCTGTAGCTGACCCTGTCAGAGTCCTGTCTGTATCTCCTTGCCACTCACCATCTCCTTAATTCCGATGGCTTCTTACTGTAAACACCTGCCACTCTCAACCTAAAAATATTTTCACAATGCTGGAATAGGCTCAGCCCATGCATCAAGCAGGATCAAACTGCTGGAAAAGTTAATATTTCCAGGGGAGCAGCCCCCAACCAGTGATGAATGGGGGTTGATGCTGAAACATCCCTCAGTTGGGATAATTTTGAAGCATGTTCTTCACTGTCTCCCTGGAGGTGCCAGCAAGACTGCACCCGAGTGGCGCAGAGGGGCGCACACACCCTTTAAAATCTTCTTTCCATTTCCTGACTCACTTCCTCACTGCCCTCCAACAGCTGCTTCCTGGAATCACCTCCAAAATAAACTACTTACCATCATATTCCCGTGTCATGTCAAGGACTGTTTTGGGGAAAATCCAAGCTAAGACACTGTACACCTGCAAAGCTGACATCTCATCTGGTTTTGCTACTTGAGTGAATAAAGAAGTTCTGTACATTATCCTAACTTGCTGCTTTTTTTTTTCCCCCCAGAGGATTCCACTAGTGTCAAAACAGTCTGCCAAATATGCTGACAGTCAGCTGGTCGACTACAGGGTAGGGTCTCCATGATATTAGAGCTAGGTTCTGTTCACCATCTTTCCATGGGGCTTGTCAGAAAATGGAAACAGACTGAAGCCTTGCTCCAAAATCCTGAAGTTCCCTGGTTTTCAGGGGATAATGCACTTGATTGATCACTGGGAAGAAGATAATGTCTATTCTCAAAACAATTTGGTAACATTTAACGCTTGGCATTCTTGGCAGATTTTTTAAAAAAAATCAAATGAATAGGATAAATGTCTTAATTCAAGGTCTTGCCATCCTTGTTATGGAAGCTGTTGCAAAAAAAAGCTCAGAACCCTTTAGCCTTCATACTTCTACTGTGGGTGAGACTGGTGGTGGAGAATTTACCCCTTTCTTCAATTTTAAGATGAAATCTACTATAAAATACACCATTACCTTACTAACAGTTCAAGTGGACAAGGGGATATTGCCACATCCAATGTGCTCATCAACTTTAAGAGGGACAATTTTAACATGTACATCTGGGAGCAGAGGAATTATGAGGGAACACCCGGTCAGTGCTAGTGGGATGACCTCACAAGTATACTTGACAGCGGCAAATCCCTGTTAGTTTGAGGGCAGGTGGACATTGATGGGCACCTGGATGGCTATAGGGATTTTTAGAAAATTTCTGATGCTCAGGGAGAGAGACTTAACATTGAAATACATAACCTGCTGTAGATATTGTCAACATAGCAGGCCCTGGCACACATGCCCTGTCCAACCTGAACAAAAGGGACTGATGCAAAACACGTTCCACTGGAAGTCTTGGGGAACCTGGCCTGCCTCCTCCTTACCTGGCCCCAGGAGCAACAGGAATTCTGTTGGTGCTTGCGCACCTGTGTTGTCAGTACATGTCCCTCACAGAATGAACTAGAAACGAAATGGGTCAGATGTCAGTGATGGCCATGCCAAAGACCCATCCACAGATTGACCCTCCCAGTCAATCCAAACCAAAGAACCTTCCAGTGGAAATTGACTTTCATGCAGAATTATAGTTGCCTTTCTGTTCTATTTGTGTAATCTGCAACTGTTTCCTTCCAAAGGAGGGGGAAGAAGTGAAAGAGACAACATTTTGACAAAAAGTGATCTTACTGATATGAAAGGAATCTATGTCCAGTGAAAAAGAGTGATATGCATAATTTTTCGGAAGTTTATGGATTCCCTTAGACTTTTTAATGACTTTACAATCTCAAAAAAAATGTTTTTTAATTACTTTGGAAACTGAGGACTGAAAGAATGTAAGTGATTTACTCCACCATAATTGTATAGTAAGATATTTTTGAAGTTATTAAAATAAGTATATTTTTTCTTGCAGTTGAACAAGTCCTTCTTGCAGCGTTGACCTAACTATTATCTTAATAATCCTCACCACCCTTCTTATACAGTGGAAAAACACAAAAGGTCCACTGTTTGGTCTAATCACAGATGCTCACTTAGTAATGGATAAATTACGCTAAATAAGGTTTTGTAGTCCCTGTCTTAGTAAACTTGCATAAATCTCAATTTCAATCTATATCTTTGTAAACAGTGGCTAACCTTGTAGCACATTTCTCTCTCTTGCTTAGGCATGATTTATCTCTTCCATCCACAGTGTCTCTCCTCACCTCCACCCCCCAGCTCCAAAAGCCTTAACATATTTCCTTTCATTCAGAACCTATATAAATATATGTTTCTTTGTGATGCTAAAGACTAATCTTTGTTTTTTCAAGCTTTTAGGAGGGATACTTACCTTAATCCTCTTAGGTCCGTGTGCCTTGAAGTGATAGCACTTGGCAAGTTTCAGGTTTCAAGGAGCAGACTCTCCTAGGACTCCAGTTGAATTGACCTTCCCTGAGATTCCTGCCCTATCACCCTTTTGGGGAACACTTTAAAAAGATTTGTGGCTCCCATTATTGCTCAGTGCTTGGATATCTACCAATAGTGCATTGAACAAAGAGGAAAGGGAAAAAAGAGAGAAAAGAGGCAAGGGGAGGGGGGAGGGGGCAGGAGGGTAGGGAGGAGGATTCAAATTACATACATACATTGTTTCTGCTCTTCTACTCTTTTAAGAATTTTCCTAATTGTGGAGGTGTTTTCTTTCTTTTCCTTTTCTTCTTTTTAAATTTTAGAATACACTTATTTCATTAAAATACTATATTCCCATTATAACACTCATACATTTGGTAATAAGCTACAGTGTTTCTGATGGCATTCAAAGCTGTCTGTAAATCCCATATGTCTTTCTGTTACTGGCAGGCAAACCAGCCCTTGGTAAGTTGCCTTGATGAAGATGCTCTTCTCCCAGAGCCTTTGGTAAGCAGCTGGCACCTGGTGCTCGCAGCCCAGGAAGTAGTGAGAGGTTGAGGTAACAGAGAGAGATTCACAGAGAACAAGTGTCAAGATTTATTTTCTTTGTTTTAAAGGACTCCCTCTGGCTATTATTTTGGATTTAGTGAAATTCACTTAATAACTGGTCTACCTTCCTAGGACCTAAACCATGTCTCTTGAAATACAGTTCACAGGTCTTGACCTACATTATTACATTTATGGGAGCAGTTAAAAATGTGAATTCTCGTGCCCCAGATCTGCTGAATTTCTGGGCGTGGAGTATAGGACTCTGTCTTTCTAACAAAACACCCCTGTTGATTCTGTAGTAACTGACGTTTGAAAACTACATCTCTCAGCTTCCCAACCCTGATTGTTTTAGCTCCTGAGTACCCACTCAAGGTACCCTCCCTAGTCCTTGTTATGTCTCGGAGACGGCACTAAGATGGGAGATGACTGTGAGCTCGTGTTGATTTTTGCTTGTTTGGCGTAGATTTCCCACCACTTCCGGTAACAACGCTCAGATTTTCCTCTAGAGGAACCCCCCCATCTCCTCCTCTTCATTCGTCTGACCAGACAGGATCCTAAGTCTTCACACATCTTGGAGTGTGCATGTGACCAGACCTGGCCAATCAACACATTCCATCCTTATGGCTCCTTTGTGATTGGTTCAGTGGTGGACACACGACTGTTAGGCCTATGGGACCTAAACCGAGGCTCCTGTTGGAAAAGTTTGCTCCTGTTAAGTCGCTTCAGTCGTGTCTGACTGTGCGACCCCAGAGACAGCAGCCCACCAGGCTTCCCCATCCCTGGGATTCTCTCCAGGCAAGAACACTAGAGTGGGTTGCCATTTCCTTCTCCAATGTTGGAACAGTTTAGAAACTTTTTTTTTTTTTTGCAGGAGTTATTGGCAACCAGAACGATGTAAGGATGGAAGGGTTGCGGGGTGGAGCTCCGTGTGGATGGGTTCCACTTAAGAGCCGCACCAAAGAGCTTACAAAGGAAAAGGGAAGGACTGAAGTCCTGTGGTTTCTGTTTGAGTGCCAGGATTCATACATATCTGCAGACAGATTTGCCCCAGGAGTTTTCAGGTCGCTAAGACGGCATATCCCTTTTCCGTTTCTGCTGGTTTAACTCGAGTTTCTGACGCTTTCTACAGAAAGAGCTTCATTAAGGAAACACAATAAAAATAACTGATCTCTTCCACGTTCAGAATTGATTTTGTTTAGATCAGACATCGGGTGTTTGGTGTGGGGCAGGCCTTAGACTAATGGTATTCAGTAAAGTATGTTTGGAAGTCGAGGGGTATGCATAACTTTTTAAATTATTTATTTTATTATTATTATTATTTTGGGGGGTGGGGTGCTGTGCTAGGTCTTCCTTGCTACATGCAGACTTTATCAACTTTTGGCAAGCAGCGGCCTCGTACTGCACTGGCTTCTCTTGTTATGGAGCATGGTGGCTAGGGCACACAGGCTTCAGTAACTGCAACACAGGGCTTTAGTTGCCCAAGGCATGTAGAATCCTCCCAGACCAGGGATGGAACTCAGGTCCCCTTCACTGGCATGTGGATTCTTAACCACAAGTGGATTCTTACCCAGGAAAGTCATGGATAATTCTTGAGTTGTCTCCAAAAGTTTCAGACTAAGTCAAGGCCCTGGTCATTCTGTAAAATAATTCTGAACATACATTTTGTCAAGAATGAAGGTCATTATAGGGACAAAGGACCAGACTATTTGAATCGGGTCTCTTGAAAAATTCCAGACCATTGTCATTATACCCTTAGCCCTAATAACAGACTCTTCAGACTCCATGGCTTAGGTGTGACCGGTAGCTGATTCAGACCTTCCAAATCATGATCATGGTAGATTTCTCAAGTTATGATTGTAGCTACTTGAATTCATGGAAAAGAAGCAACCTCTATAGTCATCAGTATGGGGAGGATGTTCAGCGTACAGTTAAGAATAAGAATTTTGAGTCAGACAGAACTGACTCCAAATCTTGACTCTATCAATTGCTAGCTACCTAAATTGGGCAAGTAGCTTAGAGATTTTGTCTATAAAGGGGGATAATGGCATCCTTGTCCAAGAATTAAATGAGATGATATATGTAAAGTGCTTGTCACAATGCCTGACCCAATTAATTAGAATTACCCAATTAACCTAGGGCTTCTCAGGTGGCACTAGTGGTAAAGAACTTGCCTGAAATGCAGAAGACATAAGAGATGCAAGTTCAGTTCCTGGGTTGGGAAGATCCCGGGAAGAGGGCATGGCAGCCTATTTCAGTATTCTTGCCTGGAGAATTGTATGGACAGAGGAGCCTGGCAGTCTACAGTTCATAGGGTCACAGAGTTGTACATCACTAAAGCTACTTAGCATGCACACACAATTAACCTTAGTTCCTCTTATTATTGACCTCAGTATGCACCTTCAACATTTTTATCCCACTTTTACCACATGTTGATATGTTTCATGAATGTTTTCCCAACTACCCACCCATCAGCTCAAACTTTTAAGGTCTTTGCAGTAGGCTCTTCTGTTAACCTACTGTAGTTGGCTTTAGGTCTTTGGGTCTCAATTTACCTATCCAAAAATGGAGGAAGGAGGGGCAGTAGGGGCATTGTTAGACTAGATGTTTACTAATTTTTTTCTACTTTTAATATTTCTTCTGTGATTCTGAGAACTTTACACACTTGGTAACCAAAAAACTAAAAATTCCTAGGAAAACATCTCAGTGTTGTGTTGCTTAATCACTGATTTCGTCAAAGTACTTTAAAATATGCTTTTTATTTTTTGTGTGAGGAGCTATAGGTGTGGTTCTATAGGTAAAAATTTGGTCAAGAATCAGAATGACTTCTACTCTATACTTGTGGTTTTACTGCGAATGCTATCAATTGGTAAGTATATTCTTTTGAAGCTTCCAATCCACAAGATAAATTGCATTTTTAAAATGCTCGAAGATTCCCCCCATTTTTTCATTTCTTTGATGCATGTAATTATTTTGACTTCAGCCCAATTCTCATCTTTTGGCAGATGACCAATTCGCAGATTCCAAGCAATATTCAGAATGTATTCAGCTAAAACAAATCAAGTCAGACAGTTGTCACAGAAGCATTTAACCAAAATTACTTCAACATTTTAACAATGCTTGACGTTTGCAGAGATGTCTTTGAAGTACAGAGATCCCAAATATTTAGTGTTAACAGTTTTAGACAGGTGTTTTGCCAAAGACATGTAAAGATGTGTTGAGTGAAAACTATTATTTTGCAGTGAGCTTAGCCTCTGGAAAAATATTTATGTCTTAATTGGTTGGAATTCCACCTGTCATTTTATCAAACACTTTGCTTATGGTCCATTTTGCTTAGAGTCCAAGAAAAATGAAAGTATTTTAGTTGTGAGCATTAACACGACACATGTTTGGGCTTTGGGGAATCACTGCGTTTGTTTGGTGATAATTATAAGAGAGTGCTTCAGGAACTTGAACTGGAGTTTGCAATTAGAACATACAGAATTGGGCCTAAAAAGAAAGCTTAAGAAAGAAGAAGCATGACAAAAAATGTTGCCAGGGTCCTTTTATAGCTCAACAAAGTTATAGAACAGAAAAAAAAAAAATCACTCAATGAAAACTCCAGTGGAAAAAGGCAATGAACACATTTTCTAGGAACATCTGTTTATTCTAGGGATCTCTTGTCTTACTACCTGGCATGTAAAAGGGAGCTTCCTGCCTTTCTCTGCCTTGCTGTTCCCTTCTTTCACTTTGTCATACTTCCCTCTACAAGGTTTTTGGTCATTTACAATATGATTTCAACAAGGGATACTGAAAATAGGAAACAGAACTCAGCCAATTTTGAATCCATCTTGAGATCAGAGCTAAGAAATATCCCTCCTATTCCTTAAAAAACTGGAACTAGAACTGCCATTTGACCCAGAAATCCTACTTCTGGCCACACACACCGAGGAAACCAGAATTGAAAGAGAGATGTGTACCCCAGTGTTCATTGCAGCACTGTTTACAATAGCCAGGACATGGAAGCAACCTAGATGTCCATCGGCAGACAAATGGATGAGAAAGCTGTGGTACATATACACAATGGACTATTTCTCAGCCATTAAAAAGAATACATTTGAATCAGTTCTAATGAGGTGGATGAAACTGGAGCCTATTATACAGAGGGAAGTGAGCCTGAAAGAAAAACTCCAATACAGTATACTAACGTATATATATGGAATTTAGAAAGATGATAACGATGACCCTGTATGCGAGACAGCAAAAGAGACACAGATGTATAGAACAGTCTTTTGGACTCTGTGGGAGAAGGTGAGGGTGGGGTGATTTGAGAGAATAGCATTGAAACATGTGTATTATCATATGTGAAATAGATCACCAGTCCAGGTTCGATGCATGAAGCAGGGTGCTCAGGGCTGGTGCACTGGGATGACCCTGAGGGATGGGATGGGGAGGGAGGTGGGAAGGAGCGTCCGGATGGGGAACACATGTACACCCATGGCTGATTCATGTCAATGTATGGCAGAACCCACTACAATATTGTACAGTAATTAGCCTCCAATTAAAAAAAAAAAAAAAAAGAAATCTCCGTCCTTTGCCCAGAGAAGTTCTTCATGTGAATATAGCTGATGAAGTGTTAGTATATTGACTCCATTATTGGGATGAGTAAACCTGGGTCACACGATGGGCCAAGAGAGACTGTGAATGCACCCAAAATATTCTATTTAAGCCCCAATAACATATTGGATGAATGTTAGCTCTGGGCAGGTCTTGATGAGCAGCATTATCACCTTAGAGATGAGATCCTGAAGGAAGAAGTGGGTCCTAGATGAGGTGTTTGGGGGTGGGGATAAGAGATTGTTGGGAGGTACTTTCTGAACCTCTCATTTTTGGGTTGTTGCTGCTCAGTCATTAAGTAATGCCCCGACTCTGCAACCCCATGGACTGCAGCATGCCAGGCTCCCCTGTCCTTCACCATCTCCCTGAGTTTGCTCAAAATCATGTCCATTGAATCAGTGGTGCCCTCCAACCAGCTCATCCTCTGTCATCCCCTTCTCCTCCTGCCATCAATCTTTCCCAGCATTAGGGTCTTTTGCAGTGAGTCGGCTCTTTGTATCAGGTGGCCAAAGTGTTGGAGCCTCAGCTTTAGCATCATTCCTTCCAGTGAATATTCAGGATTGATTTACTTTAGGAAACCTATTTTGGGTTGTAGTGTGCCAAAACCCAAGCAATAAAGGTCCAACTTTAATCAAAAACCAAAAACCTCACTCCTGTATGGTGGGATCTAAAGAAACAGAGTGAAGGACAGATTCCACTAGAAGGATGGATTCGGAGATTCATAAAGCCTTGTAACGGCACACGCACCCCACCTCTACTTTGTTCTCTGTAGACAGTCGTTCTCAGACAGTCCCCAGATAAACAAATGGAGAAGTTGTCATTCACGAGATCTCCTCTCTACTTTTCTTGTATCAAAGACACTTAAAGTACTTGGGCTAGAAATTGAGGCTGAGTAGGTTGTCATGGAGAAGTTGTCATCCACGAGATCTCATCTCTCCTGTGCCCCTTTTCACCAGGGAGTGAGCCTCTAGATCACAATCAACTGTGGAAAATTCTGAAAGAAATGGGAATACCAGACCACCTGACCTGCCTCTTGAGAAATCTGTATGCAGGTCAGGAAGCAACAGTTAGAACTGGACATGGAATGACAGACTGGTTCCAAATCAGAAAAGGAGAACGTCAAGGCTGTATATTGTCACCCTGTTTATTTAACTTATATGCAGAATACATCTTGAGAAACGGTGGGCTGGAAGAAGCACAAGCTGGAATCAAGATTGCTGGGAGAAATATCAATAACCTCAGATATGCAGATGACACGACCCTTATGGCAGAAAGTGAAGAACTAAAGAGCCTCTTGATGAAAGTGAAAGTGGAGAGTGAAAAGGTTGGCTTAAAGCTCAACATTCAGAAAACGAAGATCATAGCATCTGGTCCCATCACTTCATGGGAAATAGATGGGAAAACAATGGAAACAGTGACAGACTTTATTTTCTTGGCCTCCAAAATCACTGTAGATGGTGATTGCAGCCATGACATTAGAAGACGGTTGCTCTTTGGAAGAAAAGTTATGACCAACCTAGACAGCATATTCAAAAGCAGAAACATTACTTTGCCAACAAAGATCTGTCTAGTCAAAGCTATGGTTTTTCCAGTAATCATGTATGGATGTGAGAGTTGAACTATAAAGAAAGCTGAGCACTGAAGAATTGATGCTTTTGAACTGTGGTGTGGAGAACACTCTTGAGAGTCCCTTGGACTGCAAGGAGATCCTACCAGTCCATCCTAAAGGAAATCAGTCCTGAATATTCATTGGAAGGACTGATACTGAAGCTAAAGCTCCAATACTTTGGCCACCTGATGCGAAGAACTGACTCATTTGAAAAGACCCTGAGGCTGGGAAAGATTGAAGGCAGGAGGAGACGGGGACACAGAAGATGAGATGATTGGATAGCATCACCAGCTCAATGGACATGAGTTTGAATAAATTCCAGGAGCTGGTGATAGACAGGGAGGCCTGGCACGCTGCAGTCCATGGGGTTCCAAAGAGTCTAACATGACTGAGCGACTGAACTGAACTGAACTGAGCCTCTAGCTTCTCCTTGTTGTGGGTAACGTCCTTCTCAATGCCCTTTCTCGTTCTCTGGCCTCTCATGCTATGATTTACTTTATTGTCCAATTTCTTTTGGCTGCTCTATGCATAATCTTAGTTCTCCAACCAGGATTAGGGTGGATCCTAATCCTATATTGCAGTTATTTAAACCACTCAGTCTGTGTTCTTTGTTCTGGCAAGCTTAGTGAACTGACACACTCCCCTTAGTAAACTGACCGTCAAACAGGTAGATGGTCTACAAAATAAAGACACATGACTGTGCAGATAGCTGATGTTTGGGGGAAAAAAAGATACAGTCAGGAAAGGAATTCCAGCAGGATTAAGAGCTCCAGCAAAGATCTGGAGGTAAGGAAGGAGGAAATTATATTTGATACTGGAATGTGGAAAGGAGTAAAGAGCAACAAAGCTGATAAGGTGAGTTGGCCTCATAGGATCAAGGTCAGTGAATTCTAGGTGGAGAAGTCTGGTCTCCCCAGCCCTCCTCTGGACCCTCAGTAGACCAAGAGAACCAGGTAATAGGTGTTGGATGAAAATTCAGGTCATGTGGAAAAGTCCAGCATTTTTTTTTTCTTGCCTCCTCTTTTCCCATACAAGCTATTACTTTACAAGTTGAAAGAGATTCTGGAACCTAAAAAATGCCTATAAAATGAAGAGAGAAATCGAAAGAAGGTTTCTTTGCTTCAGGGGCTTTGGGTGGAAATTTTTGTTGGCTTTAAACTTTTATGGACACAAAGGCATTTCATGCCCATTGACTTGAGTGAATTTGGGGGCATTCTCCCAGATGGGATACATTTATTGGCCGGGAAGGGATGAAGCTTCTGACTGGGTCCCTGCAGTGCAAGCAATGAAATGACTTCAAGTCTTTTTGCACAGTGAAGAAAATTGGGATGGGTCACTTTCCACTTGCAGTGGTGGGGGAGGGGTGCTGCCCATGGCTCTCGGGGAGGGGGGCTTCTCACGGGGCCCCTTACACGGCAGGCTTTTGTGTGCTCAGAGGAGAGAGCTTGGAGCACAGGCACAAGGTGTGGCTGATGCGACCTGATAAACCCCACACAAAAAGCCAACTGTAGTGCTGAAAGGGTCTCCAATGTAGCTCTTTAATTTCCTCGCTTAGAAATGTCTCTCCTCTTTTCATCCCCAGCCCTTATCTTAACTTCTAATCGGAGCAAAGCGGCAGCCTTTCAAATTGAACAAATAGGTTCTTCTGGCCGTGACAAGATGTACCTCATTTTCTCAGCCAGCCTTCAGCAAGGTCACACCTTTTTAATTTATTTTCTGTAAGAAAAATCTACTTGCTGGATAGAACAAGGGCCAGATCTCGCTAGAGGTCATTGCTCGAGCTAGTCATAAAGCAGAATGGGATTAGAACCGTTTCATATCCTCGCCCTCACCTTGCTGCCCACCGCCTTCATGCAGGGAGCCGGTGGGAGCTGGCGGGGCGACAGGGACATTCCGCGTGGATTGTTCTCTCCTCTTGTGCCGGACATCTTTCCCCTTGTAATTTATTTGTTTTTCCCACATGACTTTTACTCTCCAAAATGTACCTATTTAAAAATGTTAATGAAAGATCACTGGTTTAACATCTTCTAATATGAAAAAAGAAGAGATGGGAGATAGTTTGCTTTCAATTTATTTCAGCTAATTTGTTCGTTAATGGGCCTTGTCCACCACCCCAACTTTAAACATTGTTCCCCAGACATTTTTTTTCCTGTTGATTTAAAAATGGAAGTGAACGATTTTACTGTGAAGTCAAGGCAATCTTCAGTCTTGAAGTTTTAGTGATTGGATAATTTACTAAAATATCCATCTGTTCTGTTTTGTTTGTGTTAAGTAGCTTCCTTTTTCTGATTGTAACATTAGTTGCCATGTACATTCATGTATATAAATAGAAAAATATCTGGGAGGATATATACCAACCTGTAGTAGTAATTCCTCCTGGGGAGGCACAGAGGGGTGGAAGGGCAAAGAAGACTCCATATATAAAGGCATTACTTGAATAGTTTACAATGATAATGCATTTATGTTAAAAAAATTTTTGAAATAAATTAAAATAAATTTTTAGAAAACTAAGACCATGTTACAATGTATAGCAAGTAAATTTGTTGTTGCCGTTCAGTGACTAAGTTGTGTCATGGACTTTTTGACCCCATGGACTGTCACACACCAGGCTCCTCTGTGCATGGAATTTTTCAAGGCAAGAATATGGAGTGGGTTGCCATTTCCTTCTCCTAGGGATCTTCCCAGATTAGGGATGGAACCTGTGTTTCCTGCATTGGCAGGCAGGTTCTTTACCACTGAGCCAGCAGGAGAGTAAATTCAAGTCACCTATAATCTTAACTTTCAGGAAAAATAGTTGGTGACATTTTGTTGTAGTCCTTCCTACAGTTTAATCCTGTATATTTTTCTAGCTCTATTTCTCCATTTCATTAAACGTTTTTTTTAAAAGACTGTATTCAGCGCCTGCAGAGTATTCCATCATATATGCATATCTAATGTGTTTAGACGTTTTAAAACCTGCTTGCTGTTTTCGATTTGTGGCTACTATTAAAAGAAATCACTGTAATAAACAGCCTATCGAGACACATTTAGGTATATCTCAGATCATTTTCTTAAGCTGGAGAAGATTCCTAGAAGTGGAGTTACAAGTTCAAAGCAGAGAACATGTTCAAGAATATTGATTCATTTTGCCAAATTAAACTCCAGGAACATTATATTCATGTAAATTGCTACCAGCAGCATTTCAAAGTGTCTATTATCATTTTTCCTTTTTCCCGACTCTTTGAATTTGATAAGAGAAGTAGTCATTGTTTTAATTTGTATTTTTTGATTATTAGTGATATTAAACACTTAACATTAGTTTATCAGTTATTGATATTTCTTGTAACTCAGCTGTCTGGATTCTTTAACCATTTGTTTACAAAGTTTTCATTTTTGCTTACTGATTTGTAAATGCTTTTTAAAGTTTAAAGATATTAACCCTTGGTATACATTTTGTGTTCTAATGTAATTTGATACCCACATTTTGACTTTTTTAAAAAAATTATGTTTTTTTTCCATTTTTGTCCTAGGTGGTATTTTCATTTGCATTTATGCTTAGAAATGTGTTTTCTATCCTAAAATCATACCTATTTCATATTCCACTCAGATACTAATCCTTTCATATTTTTACATAACCCTGTATTGGTTCAGAATTTATTTTTATATAGTATAAAATAGGAAGCAAACTTTATTTCTCTAGTAGAAAACTAATTTTTCTAAAACTGCCAATTGCATTAATTTTTCTCAAGAATTTAGAATTCTTAAAATCTATGTTGCTTTTGCTATTCTTACACTGACAACATACTGGTTTAATAATTGTAGTTTTATTCTATATTTGCACATTTGTCAGTTTATTAGTCATTTTCTTCTTTTTCACAGCTTCTTCCATAGTCTTGCCTATTTAATTTGCAGATCAATTTTTAAATTTTCCTGTCATTTGGTGCTTACCAATCAACAGTACTTAACCAAAAAACATTTTTTATTTTGCAAATGAATAATTAACTTGATTTGAACTGAATTAAACCTCTGATTGGGCTTCCTTGGTGACTCAGTGGTAGAGAACCCTCCTGCCAGTGCAGGAGACCCAAGTTTGGTCCCTGGGTCGGGAACATCCACTGGAGAAGGAAATGGCAATCCACTCCAGTGGTCTTGCCTGGAAAATCCCATGGACGGAGGAGCCTGGTGGGGTTGCAAAAGAGTGAGACAAGACTTAAGGACTAAACCACAACAGCAAACCTCTAATTGGAAAGTATTGACATCTATGCAATATTAGCTTTCCCATCCGTGGACCTAATTTGTTTTAAAAAATTGTGTTCCACAATGAATTTTTTTTTTTTAATGTAGGCCTCAAGTATTTGTTATGGTTCAGATCAGATCAGATCAGATCAGTCGCTCAGTCGTGTCCGACTCTTTGCGACCCCATGAACCGCAGCACGCCAGGCCTCCCTGTCCATCACCAGCTCCCGGAGGTCACTCAGACTCGCATCCATCGAGTCAGTGATGCCATCCAGCCATCTCATTCTCTGTCGTCCCCTTCTCCTCCTGCCCTCAATCCCTCCCAGCATCAGAGTCTTCTCCAATGAGTCAACTCTTCGCATGAGGTGGCCAAAATACTGGAGTTTCAGCTTTAGCATCATTCCTTCTAAAGAAATTCCAGGATTGATCTCCTTCAGAATGGACTGGTTGGATCTTCTTGCAGTCCAAGGGACTCTCAAGAGTCTTCTCCAACACCACAGTTCAAAAGCATCAATTCTTTGGCGCTCAGCCTTCTTCACAGTCCAGCTCTCACATCCATACATGACCACAGGGAAGACCATAGCCTTGACTAGGCGAACCTTTGTTGGTAAAGTAATGTCTCTGCTTTTGAATATGCTATCTAGGTTAGGAAGGAAATAAACGGGTTTGAAAGATCGATAAGATTCACAACTCACAGGCTTTTCTGGTAGATCAGTCATGGGAGGTTAGGGAGAAGGTTCTTGGCTTGGATCACAGGAGAATGGATGGTGTCATTCACTAAGATAAGGACCATCAGAGGAGAACCAGATTTGGGAGAGAAAGATCCAGTTTGGTTTTGGACATGTGAATTCTGAGATGATCTTGTGACATCCAAGTAGAAGCATGCAGGTTAGCAGATTGCAGGTTTGGAGCTCTGTGGAAAGCGCTGAGCAAAAAATCCACATTCATGAGTCTCCTGCAAATGGATGATAATTAAAGCCAGACATTACCCAGAGAGCAAGCATGGCATGATAAGGGAAATATGCATAGTACTGAGTCTTTATGGCTAGGAAGACGTTGAGCCTGCAAAGGAGACAGGGAGAAACCAAAGTGAGTGTGAAGTCAAGCTAAAGCAAGATAATCTCAATTATTGGGTTGGCCAAGAAGCTTAGGTTTTTCTGTACCATCTTATGGAAAACCCAAGCAAGCTTTTTTGGCCAACCCAATACACCTACAGCTAACCAATTTTTGACAAAGGGGCCAAAAGTGTTCAATGGGGAAAGAGTAGTCTCTTTAACAAATGAGGCTCTTTAACAAATGAGTAGTCTCTTTAACAAACAAACAACTGGATATTTACCTACCAAAGAATGAAGTTAAACTTACTTCATTCCATACAGGAAAATTAACTCCAAATGGATCTTTTGTAAAATGTCACATCTTTGTTTTACAAGAGAAGGAAGAGAAAGAGAGGGAGGTGGAAGGACCCCTACCAATTGAGTCAGCAAATTTTTAAGAAGTCTCAGAAACTCTTGCTAACAATGTTCACTTACTTTTTTGTTTCTAGAATTTAGTCAGGAGACAGATCCTATCTGCAAGAGAGGCAGGGAAATGGAGCTTTTGATTGGCTACTATGCCGTTTTTTCCCTCAGATTTTCTATGGAGAAGGAGAGAGAGGATACTAAGTTGGTATCCAGCAGTTTATCTTACTGACTTTGCTTTCTTTGACATTTCTTTGACATTCAGTTTCCACATTTACATTAATGATTCCCCTACAGCTGCACGCTGCTCTGTTCCCTGCATTGAGAATTATCCATTTTTGTAATTTCCTTTGTTTATTATCTAACTAATACCTATTGAGAACCAACTGTGTGGGTGCACTTGGAGATATGGCACTGAACAAACTTTTTAAAAAAATCTCTGCTTTCACAGAGTTCCATTGTTAGTGAGAGAAAAGATGATAAATATGAAGAATATGTAAAATAAATACTCTGCTCAGTGGTCACAAGTGCTAAGACAAAGAAAAGACATCAGGGCAGTGGTATGGGAATGAAACATTGGAGTAGTGATTGTTGAGATTTTAGGTAAGAAAGCCCAAGAAGATCTCATTGATTTTTGGAATGCAGGCAGAAGGAGGTAAGGGAGCTACAGGAAGAGTATTCCAATCAGAGGAGACTGCACGTGCAAAGGCCCTGTGGTGGGAGTATCTGTAACATGTCTGAAGAAAAGATAGGAGGTCAGTGTGCTTAAAGCAGAGTGCAGGGAAAGTTGCTGATTTTTAGTTGCTCAGTCATGTCCGACTCTGTGACCCCATGGACCATACCCCATGAGGGTCCTCTTTCTATGGGATTTCTCAGGCAAGAATACTGCAGTGGGTTGCCATTTCCTTCTCCAGGGGTTCTTCCTGGATCAGGAATCAAACCCATGTCTCCTCTGTTGGCAGGTGGATTCTTTTCCACTGAGAAGTGGGGACAGAGCAGAGAGAGAGCAGGAAGCTGATCACTTGGGCATCAGAGACTCTCTGAGGGACATCACCTCATTATTTTGCCTTGTATCCCTACTTGGAATTTCTATAAACTGATAAAGCTTTAGATTTAGTTTAATTTTACTATTTTTTAAAATTTAGTTTATTTTAGTTGATTTACAATAATTCATTAGTTTCAAATGTTCAGTTCAGTTCAGTTCAGTCACTCAGTCGTGTCCGACTCTTTGCGACCCCATGAATCCCAGCACGCCAGGCCTCCCTGTCCATCACCAACTGCCGGAGTTCACCCAAACTCATGTGCATAGAGTCAGTGATGCCATCCAGCCATCTCATCCTCTGTCGTCCCCTTTTCTTCCTGTCCCCAATCCCTCCCAGCACCAGAGTCTTTTCCAATGAGTCAGCTCTTCGCAGAGGTGGCCAAAGTACTGGAGTTTCAGCTTTAGCATCATTCCTTCCAGTGAACACCCAGGACTGATCTCCTTTACAATGGACTGGCTGGATCTCCTTGGAGTCCAAGGGACTCACAAGAGTCTTCTCCAACACCACAGTTCAAAAGCATCAATTCTTTGGTGCTCAGCTTTCTTCATAGTCCAACTCTCACATCCATACATGACCACTGGAAAAACCATAGCCTTGACTAGACAGACCTTTCTTGGCAAAGTAATATCTCTGCTTTTTAATATGCTATCTAGGTTGGTCATAACTTTCCTTCCAAGGAGTAAGTATCTTTTAATTTCATGGCTGCAGTCACCATCTGCAGTGATTTTGAAGCTCCCCAAAATAAAGTCTGACACTGTTTCCACTGTTTCCTCATCTATTTCCCATGAAATGATGGGACTAGATGCCATGATCTTCATTTTCTAAATGTTGAGCTTTAAGCCAACTTTTTCACTCTCCCCTTTCACTTTCATCAAGAGGCCTTTTAGGTCCCCTTCACTTTCTGCCATAAAGGTGGTGTCATCTGAGATTACTGATATTTCTCCCAGCAATCTTGATTCCAGCTTGTGCTTCTTCCAGTCCTGCGTTTCTCATGATGTACTCTGCATAAGCAGGGTGACAATATACAGCCTTGACGTACGTCTTTTCCTATTTGGAACTAGTCTGTCATTCCATGTCCAGTTCTAACTGTTGCTTTCTGACATGCATATAAGTTTCAAGTATACAAGATAGTGATTCAGTATTTTTATAGATTATATTCCATTTAAATATTTCACTATTTGTTTAATGATGTATCAGGCTTATGGACTGATGACCAGCATTGGGTGAATATTTCTGCTTCCACCTCATCAATTTTAATGACATTAGACTCATGCCTTTAAGTGCTCTCCCCAATTACACACGTGTACACACACATTTGCAAATACTTTTTATATTGACCTTTTAGTTTTGTTTTGTTTCTCACCAGCTGGCTAGGCTGGTGCACATTTTTATATTCTCAGTTCTTGTAGAAATTGAACGATATGGCTGATGTGGTTGACATGAGTGGGTGAGAGGATGATGATATGTGAGAAACATATTCAAGATGAAGGCGATCCTTGGATAAAGGGATTTTTGACCAGCGGATTTAAAGATGGGAACCAACCCAGCGGCAGATGGAGTTACTTAGAAGTAGTTAGAGAAGGAATTCAAAGTGCAAGCTGAAACACAAACCTGGATTAAACCTCCCAAATACGAAGGAACTTTCATGATGAAGTTTGTTTTCTTTTTTTTTCTCTCTCTCTCTCCAAATCCCAGCCCCAAACTGCATGTCTCAGATGAATAGGGAGCAAGTGTAATTAACTGAATAGAGCAGTAAAAGGAGAATTATGGGATATGGAAAGCATTTAAATATGATTCATGGGTTTGGAGAGATTGCAAACATGTGATAGATGCTCGGAAGAGGCCATCGGAGAGATTGCACTGAGAGTTCAGTTGGGAAATGACTAAAGCCTGCCCCCGAATCTTGGCAGTTCATATAATTAAAAGACTAAATATTTTATAAAGACGAAGCAAGTCAGATTTCACCAGCACCACACTGTGCCAGAAGTGATTAAACACAAACCAAAAATGCATGCTTCTTTTCTCCCTGGGTAGCGGATGTGCTTCTTCTTCCGGAAGCTAGGACTGGAGGGGCACCCTGCTTACCTGATTGCTAAGTGGATTGCTAGTGGCAGGAATCCAAAAGTAGGTGGAAACCAAGTCCTTAGCTCCATGCTGAATGGAACCAGGACGTGAGCTGGCATTCCACAAGAAAAAAAAAAAAAAAAAACACCTCAAAGCTATCATGTCACTCACTCTCTCACCACCCCCAGGATATTAGCACAAGTCATGCCCACAATGTGAAAGTTGAAACCATTTAGGCTTCTTAAAAGAAAACAAAGGAGACTAACTTCATCATCATGGGGTTGGCCAAGATTTGTTAGATAGGATATAAGAACTAATCGTAAAACAGTAGATTTGATAAATTGAACTTGAGTCAAAATGAAAGTGTCTTCTCATTGAAAGAAACTGTTGTGAAAATTAAAAAGCTAACCATAGGGTGGGAGAAAATATTCATAAAATATCTATTCGTACCCACAATATATAAAGAACTCCTATGAATCAATAACCAAAAGCTGCAAACAATTCAATTTTTAAATTGGCAAAACAAAACAGAAAGTGGCCAAAAAGTTTGAGCTGGAACTTCATTAAAGAATACATACAAATAAGCAGTAAAGAAAGGCACTCGATATTATTACTCATCAGGAAAATACAGATTAATACCACAATTGGCTATCAGCGACACTTAGCTCAACTAAAGAAGCTTGGAAAGCTATCACTATGGTCATTCTCATCTTCTACCTCCAGCTAGTGTTTTTCCCTCTTCCTGTCACCACTGACTGATTCAGAGTCTTAGCTTCTGCCTAGGGCAGTCTCTCCCCAACTCTTCCTTCCACTCTTGGGACAGTTTCCTTACTCCTCGCCCTGCTCATCTTCCACTCTACTTCACTTTGTTGCAGATATGATCATATCCTTTCCTGTCCCACATTCTTGGTGAGTTCTCCAAGCCTGCGGGTAGGACACACCCTCCTCTAAGCATCTTTGCCCTTCTAAAACCTCCACCTCCGGCTTTATCTCAGGAACCTGCTCTGTTCCAGACATAGGACAAACTACCTCTCCAGATTCCCAAGCACACTGTCTCTGTACCCATTCGTTGTTGTTTCCTGGAGGTTCTCCCAGCCTATCCCCATCACCTTTAGGATAGGAAAGACACCAAACTCCAAGAACCCGCATGGCCCACCTTTTCAGGTAGTTACCCACTTGGTCATTCTCTTTATTCCAGCCAGGGTTGGGGGTGGCTTATGCTCTGTCCTGCCCCCATGCAAAGGGACTTTGCATGTGCTAGTCCCTTTGCCTGAAATGCTCTCAGATCAGATCAGATCAGTCGCTCAGTCGTGTCCGACTCTTTGCGACCCCGTGAATCACAGCACACCAGGCCTCCCTGTCCATCACAAACTCCCGGAGGTCACTGAGAAACTCACGTCCATCAAGTCAGTGATGCCATCCAGCCATCTCATCCTCTGTTGTCCCCTTCTCCTCTTGCCCCCAATCCCTCCCAGCATCAGAGTCTTTTCCAATGAGTCAACTCTTCGCATGAGGTGGCCAAAGTACTGGAGTTTCAGCTTTAGCATCATTCCTTCCAAAGAAATCCCAGGGCTGATCTCCTTCAGAATGGACTGGTGAAAGGCTCTACTCCGTTCTATAGACATCAAATTAATTCCTACTCAGTCTTCTGCTCTCAGCTTGGTTTTTCCCTGCCCTAACCTGGGTTGGTTCAGATCCCCCTTACTATCCTTAGAGCACCATGGACCTCTCCTTTGCAGTGTGTGTCATGTTTTAAACAGTCTCTGTCACCACATAGTAGACAGGAACAGCATGTTTTCCCACCATTATACCCGGTGCTGACAGCAATTCCTAGCTCCAGTAGAAGCTCAGTAAGCATTTGTGGAGTATAACTTGGTGGTATACTTAGTCTTAATCCAAATCCTGGCAGAGCCACTTAGCAGCATGTGAGCAAGTTACTAAAACTCTTGCTTAAGGGCTAGGACTAGAGAGGGGAAATGTGCCTGGGGTGTAAAATATAAAGAGGTACTCACTCTAGGACCTGCCCTGGTCCTGGTATTGACAAACCAAATTCAGGTCTGCTCACTTGTGTGCAGTAAAGCCAATCTCTAGGCACCAGGCTGTGGTGAAGGAGAGTGCAGCATTTATTGCAAGTACCAAGCAAGAAGTCAGGGTAGCTAACCCTCAAAATACCTGAACTCTCTGATGGGTTTCAGCAGAACATTTTTAAAGACCAGGGGAGAGAGTGGAGTTGCAGGGTACATACATGATCAGCTCCTGCATGATTCTCTGACTGGTTGATGGTGAGGTAACAGGTGTCATGGGGGTTAACATTATCATTCCTTAGGCTCCAGGAGGTCAGGGGGCCTGGGGGTCATCAAGTAATTAACATCTTCCTTTTGGTGGAAGCTTTAGCATCTGTAAAAACAACTCAGGAAATATGGACCAGATCCTGTTATCTAGGTACTTCTGAGAGGAGCTGAAGCAGAGAATATGTGGGAGGGGTCAGGCCCAGGAATGCCCCATAAGGTCCTGCTCCATTTAACTGGTTGTTTCTGCATCGCAGACTTACCAAGATGAGATGATTTCACGGATGCAAAGCACCAGTACCTGTTCCTGGCCCAGCATCTTCATCATTTGGCTCAAGGCTTAGTTCATTCCTGTTCTGCCACCACTTTCTCCTAACTCAGACCCACCTCTCCCTCCCTTGGACCCCCCACTGTAACTTCTGAAAAATGGCACTTGTAATAGTACCAAGGTATGTAATTCTCATGGCACTCAACACATCAGTCACTCTCTCTAGTAGACAAGAGTGCTTTGAGGACATCTAAATCTGAATATCTCCTGCACTAGCCCAGGTCCCAACAAAGAGGATGTCCTGCCTGGAAACTGGTTGAATGAATATCTATTTGCTACTCTTGTTCGAGGCTGGGTCTAAGAGACCCTTGCACCCTGCAGTGCATGAAAAGCTGACTCCTGGTTGTTCAAGTTTCAGGATTTGAAACTGGCAGTAGGGGGAGGGGGAAGAAGGTGCAAAATTGAAGCAGGATCTGTACTGGTCTCAGGAAAGCCCAATTTGCTGGCAAAATGAGTCCGCAACCCATGAAAGAGCAGAAATGCTCAGAGAAGTAAACATTCCCAGAGACGAACTTTTTGGCAGTGAGGTTATTGTGCTACAGAGAAGTTTACACATCAGTCCATCTAGTAGCTAACCTTTTTGCTTGTTTGCTCCTTTAGTGGCTTGAACTATCTAGGAAACACTGCATACTTTCAAGCAGTAAACAAGCCTCTTTTCTTTTTTCACGTTCCCCCTTGTCATTCCTGGCCTGTCTTCCATGCCCTGCCGTCCACACCTGCCCATCAGCAAAACTGAAGGATCCCAGATTCCCATTCCCTCTGAAGAAGACGAGGATAGTGGCTTCTGTCTCTCTGTCTGTCAGTTACCCTCACACTGAAATTAAGCTCTGGCCAGACCTCTCACAGCCCGTGAGGTCCATCACGAGGGGGCTGCGGTCAAGGGGAATGGGTTTTCCAGGCCCGGGGGGCTCATGTCCAGACTCGTGCCCCACAAATGGCCTGTCATCTTTAGAACCGTAGAACAGTAAGTGTCTTTGTTCGGTGGAGGATAAATCCATCAGGAGACCAAGCTCTGAGGCTGATGGTGTGGTGACTTACGTCCAAATGCTGTTTATTTGCAGCCTTGTGGGAAATGCCAAAACTGACATAGGTTTTCACACAGTCGGACTCTGGTTTGTCTCCTCTGTCTGCTCCTCCACCCCTTTTCTTTCCAACAGGAGAGACTAAGGACAAGAAGGATCCTAAGGTCATTCTCATTGAACTGAGAGAGCTATTTGGAAGGAATAGAATTTCATAGGCAAACCTGGGTCCACTGCAGCAGGTCACCATTTCCTCCACTGTAAGCCCTGATTATTCTCGCCTTCTTAGTCTGCATCATTCTATCTGTCATCTGCAAAGGGAGAAAACCAAGCAATCCAGAATATTGTCAGTTACCCAGAGACAACAGAGAATTAAGAACAATCTAGAATGACATAAAATGGTACATCATACACTGCGGAGTAGATCCAGTTAAGTTACAAAGGCTTCTGTTGCAATTATGACTTTATTCAAATCAATACTTAAACGAAGCTTGGAAATAGAGATGGAGAGGCCAGAAGGCAATGCACAGCATGCCATGCAAAGCACCTTTCCAATAAATATGCAAGAGTGTCTCTGCCACGGAATCTATTGCTCCCGTGAAGTCAGCATAAATATGTGAAGTACTTAACAACACTCGCTGCATGTATATTGGCAATTTGTCAGCGTGCTAGCAGCAGGAATCGAATGCCAAGTGCCTGGTGTTGGGCTGGTGTCGTTTTTCAGAATACCAGTACAGGAAATTGCTAACTCTAGTTAATTCTTTTGAATTAAAATTACCCACATGTTTTCCTGAATGAATCACCAACAATTCGGGGAAACCTCCTCCCCACCTTTCCCCAGCCCTACCATGCACCCCAGGGTTCCTCATATTCTCCGCTTCCTCTCCAAAAGCTAGCCAGAGTTTGACGGATATCTTTTGTTTCTTTCATCCAATCACTCCTCAACAACCATTTTAGTTTTCCTCCAGGGTAACTGACCCTCCCATATCCACAGTCAGTGGTAGTCTTGGTGGTGTTGACTCCATCCTCAGCCTGTGTTTTGATGTGGTCAATCAGATAACACGGCTCTGGCCCCAGTGATTGGTTCAGAGATAACACGGCTCTGGCCCCAGTGATTGGTTCAGAGATAGGCATGTTACTTAATTTGGGTCAGTGTGAGTCAGACCTGGGGATTTTTTTTTTTTTAAAGCTGCTTGGAGAAAAGAAACTCTCTTTCTGCAGGGCTTGACACTATGAAGACTGAGCTGCCTGTGACCAACTCATGGAGAAAATCTGCCTGAGAGTAAAGCCAATACAGAGGGAAGTGAAATCAACTGAGTCCTAATGACAGGGTTTGAGCCCCTGGATCAAGCCATGCCTGAAGGCAGTAATCTTAATTTTTTTTAACTATACAAATATATTTTAAAATTATTATTTTCTGTTCAGTAGATTGAGTTGTACTTTCTGTTACAACTGAAAAACTCCTAAATTATATGCCTTAAATCCTAGGAACTTACACACTATTCATGAGAAGACATCAATATCACAAAACAAATTAAATGTCCTTCTCCTTTTGCAGCATAAAAAGTAAAGTAAAAGTAAAGTGAAGTCACTCAGTCATGTCTGACTTTTTGCAACCCTGTGGACTGTAGCCCACCAGGCTCCTCCATCCATGGGATTTTCTAGGCAAGAGTACTGGACTGGGTTGCCATTTTGCAGCATAGTGGAGCCAAAACTCATGTAAAAACTCTAATTTTTTGATCCTACTCTGTCCATATCAAGTATCTTCCATGGGAAGAAAGACTTGCTTTAACCAACTTTTTCTCAAATTCCCTTTAGGAGAGGCACTACTCCTTGCCTTGTTCTATTGCAGTCTGTGAGTTTGTGTTTTTCTGCAAAGATTGTCACTGGGGTGAAGGAGAAACTCACTCTCATTTGCTCTGTGTCACTGAAATGCCTTAGTTCTCTCAGCCACAAAGCAGCTAAAAACTCCCATGCTGCATGCACCCATCTCTGGAGCAAAATGAGGGTCTGAGTCCCCTGTGATAAGGTTATGATCATAATCATAGCAAATAACTGCTTTGCTATTTTGCTGTCTGTACTGCCTCATGTTTCAGCTCTGAGCTATCAGGTTTCCTATTACCCCAATGCCATCTGACTAGCACACTGGGTTCAAAATGGCACCACACAATGAGCTTTAAGGTTGGGTCTTCACTGTTGGGGCAGACGTAACTCTTGTCCAATAACATGCATGCCCCTTGAGCATCTCCTGGTGACTTCAGCCTGAAAGGATGGGTTAAGGACCATCACTCTTTGCAGGGAGATATTTCATCTGCTAAATCATTTTCAGTAGAACAATCAAAGCTGTTGTGTGCAGCTCCAAAGCATGGGCAGGGACGAAGTGGGGGACGTCCTTGGGTGGATATGCGATCTGGCTTGGGTTTTAGTTACGTGTGAGCGACTTCACTTTTACTTTTCACTTTCATGCATTGGAGAAGGCAATGGCAACCCACTCCAGTATTCTTGCCTGGAGAATCCCAGGGACGGAGGAGCCTGGTGGGCTGCTGTCTATGGGGTCGCACAGAGTTGGACACAACTGAAGTGACTTAGCAGCAGCAGCAGCAGCAGCAGGCAAAATGCAGCTCCAGAAATGACCATGAGGTCCCTGATTTCGATGCAGAAGTGGATAGAAGGTTGGGCAGCTGGCAGAGCCAGTCCACATTGAGCTCACTCCGAAGGATGTTGGTCCTTTCAGTGTGTCCATATGCAGGACCCACCCTGACCCTTTTTATCAATTTCATTTTCCCAATTAAGATGTAAGTCCTAGGGACTTCCCTGGAGGCCCAATGGTTAAGAATCTGGCTTGCAATGCAGGAGACATGAGTTAAATTGCTGACTGTGGAAGTGAGATTCCGCACAGTGTAGAGCAACCAGACGTTGGTGCTCAACTATGCCTTAGTGCCGCAATGACTGAGTCTGCAAACTTCTCTCAACTAAGACCCGATGCAACTAAATTAAGAAATAAAAGCAAGTCCCACAAAGGCAGAGCATTTTGGTCTTTTTCTTGTTGACTGTTATTTCCCCACTGTCTGGAGCAGTACCTAGCATGTAGTCAGTGCCCATAAATTTTTGTTAAATGAAAGAATAATTCAATTGACAGACTCAAGTCACCTTTGAGTGCTTACAATATCGAGAAGGAAAAATACAACGCAGAAGGACTAATTATTTGACATCCTGAGAGAAGGGTAGTATCTTTCTGCAATGGTTTTACATGTAGATTTCAAGATATGAAACACTGCCATTACTCATAAGTGCCAAGTTCACAGTCACAAATAGCATGACAATGCTTGTCTGCTGACCACACTCCATGTTCAGGTGACCTATGGGTTGGGTCCCTCACACATGTGTGAATCCAGCCTGTGTTGCATTTACAATGTAATTAAACTAGTTGGCAATGTTAAAAATCTGGGAGATTTTTAACATTTTTTATTCATTTATTTTTGAAATCTGGGAGGTTTTAGATTACAATATGAATTGCTGGGTTTCCCTCAATAATAGAAAGGCATTAACCTTCCTGCAGGGCAACACTTGGCTGGAGCTGAGATGTGGGTGGTCCCAGGAGATGAGCCATCCTGTGACATCCATTTGCCTAAGGTGCCTGGGTCACCTCCCTTGCTCTCATAACCTACCTGCCCCTGAAGACTTTTGACTTTGCTGCAGGGAACCCTAGGGTGTTATGCAGAGAGAATTGTGTCCCTGTGAATCTCGGGTGTGAGACAGTCCAGAAAAATGTATCCTGAAGTAGCTTGATTATTTGTGAAAAGGCAAACACGTTGAAGATTAGGAAGCCAAAGCAGCAGGATTTCAGGAAGAGACGCCACTGAATTCTTGAATCAATAAAGGCAAGTTTGAAACTTCAGTATGGATCTATGACATAAAAATTGAGGGCAGGGCTTCCCTGGTGGTTCAGTAATTGAGTCCGCCTTGCAATGCAGGGGACACCCATTCCATTCCTGGTCTGGGAAGATCCCACATGCAGTGGGGGTAGCTGGGCTTGTGCACCACAGCTGCTGAGTCTGTGAGCCGTAACTGCTGAGTCCACAAGCTGCAACTCCTGAGGCCTGGTGTTGCAGAGCCCATGCTCTGCCAGGGCAGAGGAGAAGCCCACAGACCACAACTAGAGAAAGCCCCTGCAAAGCAATGAAGACCCAGTATAGACAAAAATAAAAATACAAAAAAAAAAAAAAAAAAAATCAAGGGTAGATCTTTCTCAGGGCACTTCAAGGTCACAGTTGATGCCTCCTTCCAGGGTAGTTTGTAATAGCAAAGAAGCTGATATGTTTCATAAACAGACACCTTTTAAAACTTTGACTTGGATATGTGCTGTGAAATACATTAATGGATTTTATTATTTAGGGATGAGAAGTTAGTCTTGCTAGTTGTGATTGTGCACAACTATTATATATTTTTCTCCTCCCCCTAGAACTATAACCCCTGTCAACAGGAGCTGACTGTGTGGGGTTCAAGGTCAGTTGCAGAGTTCAGACTAAAAGTGCTGCAGGAATTCAACAAAGGTTGGAGATTGGAGTGGACCATGGTTTTGGAGGAGGCTTCAAGGGGGTCAGGAAGCTGGATCCTGAATTGCCAGGATGACAAAGGACTACACTAGTTGTGAGGAACAACAGGAACTAGAGAAAGAAGATAGGATTTAGTACTACATTGGGTGCGCTTTTTAGAGGCAGTCCAGTGTAATAGTTAAGGGCCCAACTTCTGGAGTCACATTGCATTCAAATCTCAGTGCACATATACACTATTGATAGTATGTATAAAGTAAATAACTAATGAGAACACATTGTATAGCACAGTGAACTCTACTTAATGCACAGTGATGACATGAATGGGAAGGAAATCTGAAAGAAAGCGGATATATGTATATGTATCTCGTTCATTTTGCTTTACTGTAGAAACTAATACAGCATTGTGAAGTAACTACACTCCAATAAAAATTAATTAATAAACAAACAACACTGTATTCAGACTTTGTCCTGCTGTATTTTACTTAACTTTGCTAAGCATTAGCTTCCTTCCATGAAATATGGCTCCTATCCCAAAGGGTGTTGTGAGAATCCTGTGAGTCTAAGTGCACACATTGCACAGCAAAGAGTGCCTGGAATTCTGTAAATGCCCATTACGGTTGCCAAAATACGGTAGGCTTGGGGGGCAGACTTGTCCTGGGGAGCATCTGGAGAATGAAGCTTGAGCCAGTCGTCTAGTACGCTGAGAGTTGGTCTTCCTCGTGTTGCATCTTCCCTTTGGGCTGCAGATAAGGCCTTGACACAGCTTTGCTACACTGGATAACCTTATCACTTCCTAGAAGGTCTATCGCTAGGTCCTGGAAGCACCTAGTCTCAGGGTCTTTTGTGTCTATCACAAGGTAATTATTTAGTACCTGTGATTTACTCACCAAATAGTGGCTAGTCGATTTGCTTCAAAGTCTCCAATCCTGTCCTAGATCAATTAGATCAACATTTTCAAGAGGGTTCAAACACTCTAATTCTTAGGTAAAACTTTCAAAAGTTAACAAAAACAAAAAAGTGGTATACATCAACCAAAACACACCTGCAGGCTGCGTTCAGTTTGGAATTTCTAGGCCAGCTCCTTGGAATGGATGCTAGTGGTGCTTGCGGGGTCTTATTACTTCAGGGCCCTGGAGAATGCTCAACACCTGTGTCTTTTTGCCTGGGGTCTTTCTGAGGCCAAAACATTCACTCGGCTCACAGCTTAAACACAGATACTTCAGTGCCAGGGAGCCGACCCTTTTCAGAAGCAGCTCACATTGATAACTAATGGGAGTGGTGGATAAATACCCCAGCTCCCTCACCCATCAGCAGGATAACTCTGAGAGCCGTGTATGTTCTACAGTGGCACTGCATACTCTCCAGCAGGACAGAGCCCCAGTTTGATTGGCTTAAGAACACACCACTTATTGGCTGGCTGTCTTCCTTCCCGTGTCTCACTCCTGCCTTCTACAGCCTTGTTTCCTGAGCCCACTTCCTTACAGCTTACCCATGAATTCTTGTCTCAAGGTCTACTTCCCAGGGAACTCAAACTAAAATAACTCTCTTGGGCACCTGTCACTTAGGAAAACTGGATCTTCCTACCTATTTAGTCAGTGTCATGGGCCTGGCACTGCAAAATGGAATGGCTTTGGAGTCCAAGGGCCTTTTGGGGGCTACAATAAAATTTCATGGTCAGCCTAAGCTTCTAGAGAATTCCCTCCAAATTTTGGAGGGGGTGGGGAAGGAGATTCTTTTGATACGCATACATTCATTTGCATTTAAATTTGAAGTTGAAATTAAGGCTTTTAGAAACTTTTAATTTCTATTTAATTATAAGAATTTCACTGCAGGGTATCTATCTGATTTAAAAGAATAATTAAAATTAAGTATAGCTGCAATGATTTGCCACAGTGTATGTCTATCCTTTAAAATGTTAAGCAACAGAAAATTATCTGTGGCCGGAGGTGCTCTATATGTAAATTCCCATAAGAATAGAATTTGGTGATAGAGAAATTCAGATTATGAAAATCGCATTGCAAGTTTGAACATCAGTGCTTAATAAGTGCCTTAGTTGTTACCATTACTTCTCTTAATATCCTCAATTAAATGATTTAAAATAGAACAATAGATAAGCAAGATCAATTAATTTTATAAGATGATCAAAGGAATGTGGTTCAGCATTGTCAAAGCTGTAAACCTGATAATGGTTTTATCAGACAAGAAAAATAACTCAAAGTGGCTTGAACCTTATTCGTTTATGCTCAGAGGGATTTTATTTGTGATTCATCAAATCATCTTTTGTCATATGGAGAGTTTTAGGATCTTGCCCATTAATTTGAAAAAAAAAAATAATTCAAACATTAAAATAGATGCTATTCTCTGTTGCTTGTATGTCAACCGTAATAAGTGATAACAACCATCAAAGTGACTTGATCCTGTAACCTGTTGGAAGGAGACTGCAGGAGGGGCCAGGGAACTGCCAGTGGCAATAACATTGATCCTCCTGAGGACTCAAAGACGGGCCCTAATTCAGCTTGTGTGTCTGAGGTCTAGGCTGGAGGCCAAATGCAAGGAACAGAATGAGCCGGTGATTCTCTGCTCAGATGAAGGATGTGCCATTGGGAATTTGAGAGCGGGAGGGTGAAGGGAGGGATCATTTCTGAAAGGCTACGTTTATCTGCAGTGTGTATTGGGGTTAAGAGTGATTTCAATTATTTATACTCCTTTGCCTTTCAAAAAGGAAATAGGTAGCTTTCCTCTCCCCCAAAAGCACAGAAACAGTAAAAAGAACAGACAGAAAGCAAAGCTGAGTAATAAAGGGGTGGTGGGTTAGGATTACAGTGGCTCAATCTAAGTTAAGGGAAAATGTTTGCAACTAAAAAAAAAAAATCTTTTGGGGACGGGGGTGGGGTGGGGTTGGAGCTTCCTGGCAATGAAAGCAAAAAGGGAAGCACTATGAGTGATTTCCACTTACTATCTTATTTAAGGTAGAAAAGAGATGACTTTTAATTTCTAAGAGGATTTTTTTTTAAACAAGAGTAAGAAAATAAACACAAGCATTGTTTGTAAAACAAACAAACAAACCCCCCAAAAGGCAAGGAATAGTGTTGGAAGCCTATAAATAGTCCCTCTGTAAATTACCTTGGTTCAGTTGGACCAGAAGGCTTCTGTCTGGATGAGACCACGTTAGCAAGTTGTGAGAAAGTTCACAATGTAAGCTGGTGTGGCTGATGACCCGTCAATATGCACTTGGCTGCAATGGGGTTGAATGATCAGATATCAGTTTCATAACTTTGAGGGGCAGTTCAGTGGTTTCTAAAGACAGAACAGGACCCAGGGTGGCAGGGAGGGGATGGCACTGGGACCAGTGAGTGGCTTTCTGGCAGTCTGTATGCTGCAGGAGCCACGGCTGGCTTTGCCCACCACTGCAAGTCTAAAGCTCACTTGTTAAGTGGCTCATGGGCTGCTGCCTGCCCTGCATTAGCACAGCTATTTGGGGCTTACTGGAAGGACTTTGGCACGCTTTGCTGATTAAGCAGACCATGGTGTTCTCTTCCTTCTCCACTGAAATTCACAGAGCTAATCTCCTATGGTTCTCAGGTCTAATGGCAAAAAGGTGCAGCACACTGCCATGGACCAGTTCCCACTGGAAAATCGGCAGAGAGAAAGCTCCTGGACTCAGCTGTTATTTGAGATTTCTGGAGGGTAGATACGCCAAGGAATTTTCCTGGCTGGTGGTGGTCCCTTTTCCAAGCCTTGAGGTACTTCAAATACAATTCCTGCAGGAATGTGTCATTTTCTGCCTTACATTACATTATTTCTGGGTATGATACAAAAGGTTTGGGTTTGGGAGATCTGGGGCCAAATCCCATCCTGCTACTTACTGGGTATGAGATCCCAGATAGATTATCTGACTTCGTGGAGTTTATTTTCTCATCTGAAAAACAAATCTCCATGAGTTATTAAATGTGAAGCATCAAGATTCGTCGTTGTGCATAGACAGCCCTCCGGTCATAGTTCCATTTTTAAACATGCGATAGACTCTATGTTCTAGATGTTGAGAATACAGAAAGAATAAAACACAGTCCCTTGAAAAATTCCAGGTCTGCAGGGGAAACACCAAGACACAGAGGCACGTGCCAGCAGGGAAGCCTATGTTGACAGGGCTAGACAAGAAGGAAGTCTAGGTTAGTGGTTGACCCAAAGGCTGTGGCTGAACGTGGTCTCCAGCTACCTAAGGTGTGAGCCGTGGCCAGAGGTATGCACTTATATTTTAGTTGCTTCATCAATTAAAAAAAAAAAGCTCATCTGAAGGTCCCTTTTGTTCCTTAGTAGCCATTTGGAGGCTAACCTTCAGGATACACTTTGAGAAAATTACAGAGCTCAGGCAGATTTGAATGTTGGAAAATTTACCCAGTCTCCACCCAAAGTTCAACCTGGAACTCTTCTATGGGAGCCAATGCTTTTCCATTAGCTAATCCCTGGTACCCCAAAAAAATACAAAGAGGGGAAACAGAGTACATAATGCGTGGCTGTAAAGTAATTACTAACCTTGCATTACGACCATGTTTACAAGGTGACTGGGATGCCATTCGTATGAAGGATCCCATCCAGCCTGGTGGCTGTGATTTAGTTCACAGAAGGTAAGCTGTAGAGGTGCCCTGTGCTGTCTTGAGGGCCAAGTACATTGAGTCAGGTCACTCAGCCCGCCTGGTGTGTGCTTCAGCTTAAGCACTGAACTTCATCAGCAGTGTAATTCCATTTATGCTATTATAAAATTAAATCGAGACTTGAGACTTGAATTGTGCTTTTTAAAAGATTATGTGACCATATGTACCTTGAACGAGGGCCAACTTTGAAAAAAGTGGTCTTTGCACAATTCCTTTCTATTAGGTTAAGGCTTCGTTTTTTCTGGTTTCCTTTTTTTCTTCCATAAATTTGACTCGAACCCAATCAGTAGTTAATACATTGATATGATTACAGCTTAAACTATTTTTATTTTAAAATATGCTTTCAATATAGTTTAAAACAGAAATGAAATCTTGTGGAATCCAGATCATGTATGGAGCATGGAGTATCAGCGTTCCCACACTGAGAACAACATGAGCTAATGTTTTAAATGGCTTTTTATCAAATCAGGTTTTAAACCAAAAGTTTTAGAGTCAATACTGAGTAACTTAATTAGCAAATGGTACACTTAATTCTTAAAGTAAGTCAAGTTAAGGAAAACAAAATCTTATTTTTAGCATAAAGCTACCATTTTTTGAGAAATTATATCATATTTAGGGGAACTGATCTTCTGTACTCAATAATACTAAGAAACTCAATTCAGATGTATAAATTAAGCCAACAGAGATTTTTTATAGCAATTAATTTTATTGATAAACAAAAAAATTACTAATAGATTTAAATGAAATCCAGCCAGTATTTTAAAGCCCAATCATATCTGGAAAAATTAATAAGAAAAATAACTGTACTTGAAGTCTAAGGAGATTGTGGCCAGTTTTCATTTTTCTTAATCAGCGTAAACTATTCCTTGTAAAATCTGGACTGGTCTATGCATATGCAACAGCTCTTATTAAGATGCATTAGGAAACCCAAGTGCCATTAGATAATGAAACTGACCAGAGGTATTTTCTAGTGCTTCAATTAATACCCTAGTGGTTAAACTATAATGACCAAACTCAACTGGCATCAAATTCAGATGTGAATTGTACTTGAGGACCTTAGAGTCACTTTTTAGTGGATTGGTTTTGAAACAGAAAAGCACTAAATTAAAATAATTGTTTTGTCTGTAAGTTTTTTTTTTCTTTCAGTGATCTCCAAAATGGGCGTTCCCTCAATCTCAGATATTAGCGCAGAACACGGCAGGGTATTAACATCTTCCATCCTTATTCCGTGCCTGGCACATACTTGGTACCCAATAAATACACCGAGTTAAATATATAACTCAATATCAATAACCCCAAATATGCAGATGACACCACCCTTATGGCAGAAAGTGAAAAAGAACTAAAGAGCCTCTTGATGAAAGTGAAAGAGGAGAGTGAAAAAGTTGGCTTAGAGTTCAACATTCAGAAAACTAAGATCATGGCATCCAGTCCCATCACTTCATGGCAAATCAATGGAGAAACAGTGGAAACAGTGGCAGACATTATTTTTTGGGGCTCCCAAATCACTGCAGATGGTGATGGCAGTCATGAAATTAAAAGATGCTTACTCCTTGGAAAGAAAGTGATGACCAACCTAAACAGTATATTAAAAAGCAGAGACATTACTTTGCCAACAAAGGTCCATCTAGTCAAGGCTATGGTTTTTCCAGTAGTTATGTATGGATGTGAGAGTTGAAATATAAAGAAATCTGAGCACCAAAGAATTGTTTCTTTTGAACTCTGGTGTTGGAGAATACTCTTGAGAGTCCCTTGAACTGCAAGGAAATCCAACCAGTCCATCCTAAAGGAGTTCAGTCCTGGGTATTCATTGGAAGGACTGATGTTGAAGCTGAAACTTCAATACTTTGGCCACCTGATGCAAAGAGCTGACTCATTTGAAAAGACCCTGATGCTGGGAAAGATTGAGGGCAGGAAGAGAAGGGGATGACAGAGGATGAGATGGTTGGATGGCATCACCAACTCAATGGACATGAGTTTGAGTGGACTCCGGGAGTTGGTGATGGACAGGGAGGTCTGGCGTGCTGCGGTTCATGGGGTTGCAAAGAGTTGGACACGACTGTGCGACTGAACTAACCTGAACTGAAGTACATAAAGAGTGTTTTCAGAAGCTCAGTATGATCTGATCCAAAGCATTGTGCTCTTTGCTTTGAGATCTTCAAGTCTATAGGCTTGTCTTAAGTTCACTGTGCTAAACTCAATCTTGCCTTTAATTTTAAAAATCTTGAAGGTGAGGGCACACAATAATACTTTTCATTTCCAGAGTTTCTATATAACATGCATATTCAGTTTTTTGACTCTCACAGTGTTTCTATCCTAATTTTACATAGTGAAATTAGATAACTTCTTGAAGGTTGATGGTAGAACCAGGATTGAACCCAGTCAACCTAGTTCCTGAAGCCATTCTTTCGTCCTCCACATCACAGTTGTACAAACTATGGCCCAGGCTATTTTTATTAAGAAACTTTTCTTGGAACATATCCCTCCACCTCCTCTCCATTCCTTTGGGTTTTGTCTATGGCTGCATTCATACTTACAAAAGCAGAGCTGAGAAGTTGCAAAAGAGACCGTATGGCCATAAAGCCTGAAAAGTTTTCAATCAGATTCTTCTGGAAAAAAATAGACTGACCCTTGTTCCCCACGCTTTGCTTAAGAGTAAAGAGGAGTCAAGGCAATGGCTCAGAGGCTTCCATTGAAATCAGCCAGAACCCACTGTCAGGAATAACAGTCTCTGTCAACCAATTCAAGATAGTGTGGGGTGGTGAAAGGAGAATGTGGCTTTGAGGCCAGGTCAAGTTTAAATATTAGCTCCAGCAGTTATTAGACAAGTCTCTGGGTCCTGATTTTCCATCTGTAAAACTGGGCTGGTTTATACTTCCCATACTGAGTTGTTTTAGTGAATTAAATAAGATAATTTATGTTGAAGTCTTAATGCAATGCCTGGCATATAGTAGAAGGTCAGTAAATAGTCATGAATCAACTGGGATTTATCCTTGTGTTTCTTTTTGCCTGTATCTAGCGACATTCGTATATCTGTTATCAAGTGGAGGAAGTCAAAGTCCCTAGGCTATAATTTTTCCAGAGTATTGGTGACATCTGTGAATATTTGGAGGAGCTGTCAATCATAACACAAAGTTCTTCTTTCCCAGGGTTCTGCTGGGCTTCTGGTCCGTTCCATCAGGGAGGAGTCTTCTAGAGGACCGTCTTCAGCTGGGTCAGGCAAAACAGAATCTATTCCACATCACTAGATGTGACTGCCTCTTACGAATTCTATTGCCACGAGCTGTGATAAAGCTCACTCTGCAATAATGTGATTTCTCATTAGGGTGTTCCCAGGGCCCTGGAGGTCATTTAAGAGGCTTGAATTCCTCTGATCTCTGGGCTTTGGGGAAAATACTACCATGGAAACTTGAAGCTGTTCTCCTCCGCTGCTTCTCTGGCCGAGGTGCCTCCATCTCTCAGTGAATGGACTACAGTAGCCTCTTACCTGAGTTTCCAGCTTCCACCAAAGCCCCTGATGGTCTGTGGACAATGCAGCAGCCATAGGGGTCCTTTATGGCCTAAGTCAGATTGTTGTCACTCCTCTGCACAAATGCTTCTGTAGCTCCCCATATCTCTCAAAGTAAAAGCCAAGTAATTCCTTGGGACTTCCCTGGTGGTCTAGTGGTTAAGAATTTACCATCCAATGCAGGGGACTCGGGTTCAATTGCCTGGTCAGGGAACTAAGATGCCATATGCCACGGGACGACTAAACCTATGCAACAACGGAGCCCTCAAGCTCTGGAGCCCACACACCACATCTAGAGAGAGGCCCGTGTGCTGCAACTAAGATCTGATGGCCAATAAATAAATAAGCCAATTCCTCATGAGGGTGTTTAAGACCCAACACCATTTTTGTTCCTTCTCATAACTCCTCCAACCTCTCCTGTGATTCTGCTCTTGCACTTACTTTATTCTGTCACGAGGTCCTCCTGATGCCTCCTAAATAAGCCGGGCACACTCTTTCCTCAAACACTTTGTATTTGCTATTTCCTCTTTTCTGAACACTAGTTCCTCATTCCCTCTTTTCCTTCAGATCTTTACTCAAATGTCACCTTCTCAGGGAGGCCCCCACCCCGACCCCCTCTTTCCCAGATGCCCTCCTCTTCCACTACCAAATACTCACATATACTGCCTGTTCCCTATCCTGATTTTTCTTTTAAGCATTTGCCACCATGAAATTAAAAGACGCTTACTCCTTGGAAGGAAAGTTATGACCAACCTAGATAGCATATTCAAAAGCAGAGACATTACTTTGCCAACAAAGGTCCATCTAGTCAAGCCTATGGTTTTTCCAGTGGTCATGTATGGATGTGAGAGTTGGACTGTGAAGAAAGCTGAATGCCGAAGAATTGATGCTTTTGAACTGTGGTGTTGGAGAAGACTCTTGAGAGTCCCTTGGACTGCAAGGAGATTCAACCAGTCCATTCTGAAGGAGATCAGCCCTGGGATTTCTTTGGAAGGAATGATGCTAAAGCTGAAACTCCAGTACTTTGGCCACCTCATGCAAAGAGTTGACTCATTGGAAAAGACTCTGATGCTGGGAGGGATTGGGGGCAGGAGGAGAAGGGGACGACAGAGGATGAGATGGCTGGATGGCATCACTGACTCGATGGACGTGAGTCTGAGTGACCTCCGGGTGTTGGCGATGGACAGGGAGGCCTGGCGTGCTGCGATTCATGGGGTCGCAAAGAGTCGGACACGCCTGAGCGACTGAACTGGACTGAATGTATTATATAGGCTTGCCAGGTAGCTCAGTGGTAAAGAATCTGAAATGCAAGAGGTTTGGGTTTGATCCTTGGGTCAAGAAGATTCCCTGGAGAAGGAAGTGGCAACCCACCCCAATATTCTTGCCTAGGAAATCTCTTGAACAGAGGAGCCTAGTGGGCTACAGTCCATGGGGTCATGAGTCAGACACAACTTAGCCACTAAACAACAACAACATACTTTATATTTTTACTTAATTATCTTGCTTGCATCTGTTTCTCCTAACTAGAATATAAACTCCTTGAGGGCGAGGCATAGCTTTTCTTTCTTTTGTGTTTTTATTTTTTCTTTTTGGCCACACTTCACAGAATGTGGGATCTTAGTTCACCAATCAGGGATTGAACCCAAGCCCTTTGCATGGAGTCTTAACTGCTGGATCGCCAGAGAAGTCTAAGGGCGAGGCATCTTATCCAAGTTGTTTACTGCTGTTTCTCCAGCATTTAGAACACCACCTGGCACAAAGGAAATGCTCAGTAGATATTTTATTAAGTGAATGAATGTAGATAAAGTTATAGGCCTAAACACTGAGAGGCTTCCCAGGTGACACTAATGCTTAAGAACCCACCTGCCGATGCAGAAGATGTAAGAGACCCAGGTTCGATCCCTGGGCTGGGAAGATCCCCTGGAGGAGGAAATGGCAACCCACTCCAGTATTCTTGCCTGGAGAATCCTAGGGATAGAGGAGCCTGGCAGCCTATAGTCCACGGTTGGCAAAGAGTCAGACATGACTGAAGCGATTTAAAATGCAAACACTTGAGAGTGGAATCCTTCAGGCTTCACCCTTAGAAAGTCATCTCCAGAAAGCTATGTGAAGTACTGGATGTGAAGTACTGGATGTTGCAAACCACGGATGATAGTTATGTCACTCTATGCATGTTGCTTCATTCTAAGGAGACTTTCTGTTCTTGATGGTGTTGTTTGTCTCCTGGCACTATACAGTCAGATGAGACATCTTTAGTGAGTAAAAACGTGTGCTGGCAACAGCAATGTCATGGAACACGTCTTTCCAATAACTGATGAGACAGCAAATGTATTTACCAAGTTGCATTTTTTTGAGAAGGAACTCAGTACAGAAGCATCACTAGGGAGACTTGAAGCTCTTGCTTTGTTTTGATTGGATACATGAAGAAGATGATGATGGTGATGAAGATGAAAATACCTAAGAGTTACTGAATGTTTGCTTGATGATTTTTCTTCCCTTGTTATAGTCTGTGGATTTTAGTGTCAACTTACTACTTTCTGAGGAAGACTTGGAATTTTTATCAGAATTTAATTGAGTGTATTGACTTATTTAACGGTAATTGTTACACTGGTCTTCCTCCCACAAACATATTTTGAGCTTATTTAGACACTATTTTATCATCTTCTGTAAAGTTTTTTTTATCATTTTCCTTATAAAGGTCTTGAACGTTTTTGGATATATTTAATCCCAGGTAGTTTGTAATGAGAAATTTTTAAATTACATTTTTAAAAGTTTGTCACTGGCATAGAGGTACTCAACTGCTTTTGATATAATGACTTTGTGAAACCTTATTGCACTTTCTTACAGTTTATCCGTTTTTTTGGTTTTCTATGTAGACAATTATTTTAAAAAATTGCCATATAAATAATGTGATCTTATTTCTGCTTTTCAAATGTGTTTATTTTTCTTATTACACTTTCTAGGGCATCTAGAGCAACACTGAATAAAAATGATAATAGAGGTCACTTTGCCTTGTTATGACTTGAAAATGTAATGTTTCTTAAGGTTTACCACCATGTATAGACCAATGGCAACCCACTCCAGTACTCTTGCCTGGAAAATCCCATGGATGGAGGAGCCTGGTAGGCTGCAGTCCATGGGGTCTCGAAGAGTCAGACATGACTGAGCGACTTCACTTTCACTTTTCACTTTCATGCATTGGAGAAGGAAATGGCAACCCACTCCAGTGTTCTTGCCTGGAGAATCCCAGGGATGGGGGAGCCTGGTGGGCTGCTGTCTATGGGGTCGCACAGAGTCGGACACGACTGGAGTGACTTAGCAGCATAGACCTTCTTGGAAGGACTGATGCTGAAGCTGAAGCTCCAATACTTTGGCCACCTGATTCAAAGAGCTGACTCATTGGAAAAGACCCTGATGCTGGGAAAGACTGAGGGCAAGAGGAGAAGTGGGTGACAGAGGATGAGATGGTTGGATGGCATCACAGACTCAGTGGACATGACTTTGGGCAAGCTCTGGGAGGTACTGAAGGACAGAGAAGTCTGGCGTGCTGCAGCCTATGGGGTCGCAAAGAGTTGGACATGCCTGGGAGACTGAACAACTGTCCCTTGGTAGCAAGGATCTTTGAATAGTAACTCTCAGTCTTTGTCTGAAAACTTTTATTTGATACCCACTTTTAAGTAATTTACTCTTTCAGTGGCTTGAAGATACTGTTCTATTATTTACTAACCTTGATTGCTACTCAGAAACCTATCGTCATTCTAATTGTAGTCCATTTCCCTCCATTTACTTTTAGGATTTTTCATTTGTTTTTGGTAATCTACACTTTCATTCCATGTGGAGGAGTATGGGTTTCTTTAATTAATGCTCCCCAATATTTGTTTCTTTATTTGAAGTCTCATGACTCTTTAATTCTAGGAAGATGTCAGCCTTCATGTACACTTGACACATGATGTTTTTTCCTACCCTTTCTGTACTCATCTCTGGAACTCCAGTTAGATGTATTTGCATCTTCTGATTCATCTTCTGTGTCTCCTCATCTCTCTTCCATATGATCCATCTTTTTCTAACTTTATACTCCATTCTGAGAAACTTCCTCAGATCTCTCTTCTGACTCAATAATTCTCTCCTCAGCTGTATTTAATTTGCTATTTAGTCCTTTGAAGTTTAATTGTCCACAATTATTAATAACTTCATATTATTAACAAATATGAAGTTTTTAGTCAGAGAATTATTTATAATTTGAAAATGTAGAAGCTGCTGAAATACCCAACAATTATAAACCAAATAATGATTAACTAAATCATAGTGCATATATCTGATAGATAATTATGTGGCCACTAAAGTTATAATTACAAAAACAAGAAGTAAATGTTAAAAAAAACTTACTAAAAAATACAAAATTATATATATGCTATTCTTGTGAATATATGTTGAAGTAAAAGTGAGTACACAAAATAGTTGCAGTAGGGTGATTTCATTGGAGATAATCTTTTCCTCTTCCAATCTTTGTACAATAATGTCACATTATTTTTACTATTAAAAAGTCCCTTAAAACATATTCAACTTCCCAATAGAACATCTGAGTACAGATTCTAAATATGAGGTCAGAATTAACACTTGCCTAAATGTGTCCCTCCTGTTGCATACTTCTAATAAGCAGAAATCCATTTCTGGACACTGATGGTCAAAAATCTCACTAGTTGTTTTGAATCCATATGTTATTTCTGTTCCAGAGTTGAGTTCAGAAAATTGAAATTCATGGGCTTCCATCATGACTAGGATGCCCTGAATTTGCTTCTGGCTTTTCTCTCAAACATAATTAAGAGTTTGGTTCTGAATATTGTCAATTAAGAACTAAAAAATGCATTTGCATTCTACAAATGGTGCTTTTTAAAAAAAAAACAGTTTATAAAGCATGGTCCAGGCTTAAATTAACTGAGGACATGTTTTTAAAGCTTCAACTTTTGTTACTTAAAAAACAATTTTACACTTTTGAGAAAATAGCTGTGTATTTGCCAATCATACGAATTTCTTACACTGCAAGCTAGGGGGTTTTCCTTAGCTCATATGAAGCTAAGGTTTGGAGTTCAGAAAAGCTGTACACAGGTGACTCTAAAAATATCTGTGGCCTATCTGACCAAATCTTTCAATTAGGTCAATTTCCTTCTTCCTAGTGTTTATGTAATGTTTTCTCTGCAGACTCAGGATGCCAGTTCCCTGCTACATGTTCCCCACCATCACCCTCTCACCTGATTAAACAGCAGGACAGCAGGCTCCTTAAGAACTGATAAAGGGGTTTTCCCTGGCGGCTCAGTGGTAAAGAATCTGCCCACCAGTGTAGGAATCATGGGCTTGATCCCTGGGCCAGGAAGATCCCACATGCCTCAAAATAGCTAAGTTTGTGTGCCACAGCTACTGAGCCTGTGCTCTAAAGTCTGGAAGCTGCAACTGCTGAACCACGCACCACAACTACCGAAGCCCGTGTACCCTAGGGACCATGCTTTGCAGCAAGAGAAGCCACTGCAGCTAGAGAGTAGCCCCTGCCTGCTGCAACTAGAGAAAAGCCTGCATGGCAACAAAGACCCACTACAGTCAGAAATAAAATAAAAAAAGAAATCTTTAGCTTCATCTTAAAAAACTGATAAAGAAAAAGCTTCTCTAAAATTATGAGATTTTTTTTGACTCTCATTGGCCAAGGTTCCTGTCTTCAAGATGCTTCTTGGGTTTATATCATCCTCTGTTCTAGATCATAATCCTTAAAGACAATGATCACCATAAATGCTCTTCTGTTTCCATTTATTCTGAGAGGTCAAAAGATGCAGCTGGTTTATGAGTTTATTCTGCCATGTATCACTACAGGCAGGTCAGCTGGCGAGCGGATGGATGGGCAGTGCTCACCTCCCCATATATTACTCTTGTCAACTTGGAAGGGATTTTTTTTTTCCTTTACCTTGAGAAAGGCCCATCAGCAATGAATCAGTGAAGTGAAGACGACAGTTGATTTGTGAATTTAGATTCTATAAAGTGACTCCGCTTTGGTGGGCTGTGTAGATAAAGCAAGTGTCATGATAAGATGCCAAGTGCAATTCCACAAAACCAAATTTATTGCACATTGGAGGAAATCATCCTATTTTAAAATGCCATAAATTCTAAATTGAATATTACTTATTCCCATGAATTTTGATTTATATTTTGAATATTTTTAATGGGATGCTAAATAGCTTAGGTTCGAAGTTATGAGTTTATGCATTTCCTCTTGCAGGCTATTGTGACTTGGCGCAGAATATATTGGCCATTCTTAGGATTTTATTTGTGTGGACCCTGGTGGGGGTGGGATAGAGGATTCATACTCCTGCTGAAGGCACCCTGTGGGGAATGATATGGATGCTGGTTATAAAGAAAGGGAGCTGGCTGACTGCAACCTTCCTTCCCCGAGCAGTCTCATAAGGAACTCAGAGAGGGACTTTTTGCACGGGCTCAGACAAGGCTGACACAACCATGGGAAGAAGCAGGAATCCTGACTCGCCAAGTGTGTTCGACCGCATGCTGCTGCTAAGTCACTTCAGTCGTGTCCGACTCTGTGCGACCCCATAGACGGCAGCCCACCAGGCTCCCCCGTCCCTGGGATTCTCCAGGCAAGAACACTGGAGTGGGTTGCCATTTCCTTCTCCAATGCATGAAAGTGAAAAGTGAAACTGAAGTCGCTCAGTCGTATCCGACTCGTAGGGACCCCATGGACTGCAGCCCACCAGGCTCCTCTGTCCATGGGATTTTCCAGGCAGGAGTACTGGAGTAGGGTGCCATTGCCTTCTCCATTAGCCACCCTAATAAGGATCCCTGTACTTGGGACTTCACTGGTGGTCCAGTGGTTAAGAATCCCCCTTGCAATGCAGGGGACATGGGTTCAATCCCTGGTAGGGGAACTAAGGTTCCACATGCTGTGGGGCAACTGAACCTGCACGTCACAACCACTGAGCCTGCACGCTCTGGAGCCCAGGTGCCACAACTCCCGAACACACACGCCACAAAGAGCCTGCATGGTGCAGTGAAGATCCTGCATGCAGTAACTAAGATCAAATAAATAAATGAATACATTTAAAAAACAGAAAAGAATCCTCATACTTCTCTGTAACACTTACTGCTGCAATAATGAACGATTTCAGTGCTGACTTCTTCATAAGTTGCGTCTCCTGTCATGGGTCGCATCTCCTGGCTCATGACTGTAACTTCACAAAGCTTGATAAGCAAGGAGGCCCTTCAGCGATGACGACAAAAATCTCCCTTGCCCAGAATGCTTTAGGCTACGACCTTCCGATTAATTCAGCTTTCTGCTTAACTGAGAGTTAAAAAAAAAAAACCAACCCTGGCTGTTAGAGCACTTAAAAAAAGGAACACCCAATTTACCCCTCTCCAAGGAGAAAGATCAGGAAAGAGTCTTTCAGCCTGTACCTGAAAATTGACAGCTTTCCCGGGTCCCCACTGGGTAGCAACCCCTTTGGGACCATTTCCCTGGCCTGTGATGGAAAGACAGCTGGGTTGCAAGGTCTTGAATGGCTTCCCCATTCTGTGTGCAGACTTCACCCAGCACCTGGCACTGTGAGGAGCAGGTACTGAAACTGTCAGATCACACGGTCAGGGTTTCTCCAGCCTAGACTGGAGCTGCTTTGCCATGAATCCCCCAGGGATTCATGACAGTTGAGAAGATTCAGCAGAACAGATTTAATATGCAGATGTGTGTGCATGTGTGCTCTTCTTGTCTGACTTTGTGACCCTGTGGACTGTAGCCTCCCAGGCTCCTCTGTCCATGGGATTTCCCAGGCAAGAGTACTGGAGTGGGTTGCCATTTCCTTCTCCAGGGGATTTTCCCAACCCAGGGATTGAGCACACATCCCCTTGGGTTCCTGCATTAGCAGGAAGGTTCTTTACCACTGAGCCACCTGGGAAGCCCAGATATTCAGATATGGGCCTGGTAAAGACAGGAAGGTCTCTAACTTCTTTTAAAATACTTTAAATCACTACCGTGTTTGGAACATGGATAGAGTTTGCATGACACCTGCTAGAAAGGTTCTAAATCTCTGTGTAAGTTGAAACCTTCTAACTTTCGCAACCTGAGCCCTCTTGGGCCCCCAAACCCCCAAAGAACTGTGCTGTTTTTTCTTTGCATTTTACTGTAGTTTCTCTTCCCGTGAAGCATAGAGAATAAGGGAAACATACAAATATGCTTTTTAAAAAAAGATACGGGAGTTATTTAGCATACTCTATTACCTGCTCTCTGACCACCACCTATAAGACTGTAGACCTAAGTTTGAGTAGCTTAAATGCACAAAATAATGTGATTCCACATATGACTGCATTGACTGAGACCTGAGCTGGGGCTGTGTGTTGTGGGGAACACTGTTGCATGGCCTCACAGGTACCCTGGGCTTCCTCACAACATCGTATGCATGCTTGCTCAATTGCTAAGTCATGTCTGACTCTTTGAGACTCTATGTAGCCTGCCAGGCTCCTCTGTCCATGGGATTCTCTAGGCAAGAATGCTGGAGCAGGTTGCCATGCCCTCCTCCAGGGGATCTTCCCAACCTAGGGATCAAACCTACATCTCCTGTGGCTCCTGCATTGGCAGGCAGATTCTTTACCACTGGGAAACCCTTTACACATGGTAGTGGGGTCCAAAAGTGAGTGCCCAGAGTGGGAGAAGATAGGAAGAGAGGGGCAGACAGAGACAGATAGACACACACACACACACACACACACACACACACACACACACATGGACTAGGAAACAGAGGCAAATACAGAGGGAGGGAGAGAAGAAAGGGAGGGAGAAAGAGACAAAAAGACAGAGAAACAGAAGGACGGGGGGAGAGAGAGAGAACTTGGTGGAAGCTGATCCTTTTTATGAAAAGCTTCATGGAGAACCACTCTGTCCCTTCCTATTCATTAAAATCAAGTCACTACAGAGGAGAAATATTATGTGACTTCCCTTACATGCAGAATCTAAAAAATAAATGAGACAAATGAACTTATTTATGGAATAGAGACTCACAGATTCAGAGAACAAACTTATGATTGCCAGTGGGAAAGAAAAGGGGAGAGGGATAGTGAAGGAGAATAGAATCAGCATGTATACGCTGCTTTATTTTAAATGGATAATCAACAAGGTCCTGCTGTACAGCACAGGGAACTCCATTCAATGCTATGTGGTAGCCTGGATGGGAGCGGAATCTGAGAGAGAATGGATACACGTATATGTATGGCTGAGTCCCTTCATTGTCCACCTGAAACGATCACAACATGGTTAGTCAGCTCTACTCTAATACAAAATAAAAAGTTAAGAAAAATAGTCTGACCCACATTCAAGTGGAGGAAATTAGATTCCACCGTTTGAAGGGAAGAGTGTCCATGAATGAGCAGACCTATTTTAAATCCACCACATAGGGTCATTGTGGGAAGCAATTTTGCCCTTGATGGTGGTGAGATCTGATTTGGGTGGTACCTGAGACCTGCCAAACTCAATTAGCATCTTTCAGAAGCAACCAAGGCTTTGGCAAACCACCTTCTTACCTGGGTGGATACTCACCCAGCATCTCTTGCAGTGCCATTTTCTTGGTTATAAAGGCTTTGAGAGATGAGTTTACAAGCGAGTCTGAGGTCTCCTCTGGTTCTCCAAATGCCATTTAATATTTTCTGGAACATCTCTATGGGGGGAGTTAAGGTCACTGTGCTGTGCTCCCTGCTTGCAATGTCTCTGTCCCCTTTACTGTGTTTGACAGGCTCTGTGCTGTGCTGTGCTTAGTCACTCAGTGGTGTCCGACTCTTGCCACTCCATGGACTATAGCCCACCAGGCTCCTCTGTCCATGGGGATTTTCCAGGCAAGAGTACTGGAGTGGGTTGCCCTCTTCCGGAGGATCTTCCCAACCCAGGGATTGAACCCAGGTCTTCCACATTGCAGGCAGATTCTTTACCAGCTGAGCCACCAGGGAAGCCCAAGAACACTGGAGTGGGTAGCCCATCCCTTCTCCAGGGGATCTTCCCGACCCAGGAATCGAACAGGGGTTTCCTGCACTGCAGACAGATTCTTTAGCAGCTGAGCTACTAGGGAACTCAGATCAGATCAGATCAGTTGCTCAGTCGTGTCCGACTCTTTGCGACCCCATGAACTGCAGCACACCAGGCCTCCCTGTCCATCACCAGCTCCCGGAGGTCACTCAGACTCACACCCATCAAGTCAGGGATGCCATCCAGCCATCTCATCCTCTGTCGTCCCCTTCTCCTCCTGCCCTCAATCCCTCCCAGCATCAGAGTCTTCTCCAATGAGTCAACTCTTCGCATGAGGTGGCCAAAATACTGGAGTTTCAGCTTTAGCATCATTCCTTCTAAAGAAATTCCAGGATTGATCTCCTTCAGAATGGACTGGTTGGATCTTCTTGCAGTCCAAGGGACTCTCAAGAGTCTTCTCCAACACCACAGTTCAAAAGCATCAATTCTTCGGCCCTCAGCCTTCTTCACAGTCCAGCTCTCACATCCATACATGACCACAGGAAAGACCATAGCCTTGACTAGGCGAACCTTTGTTGGTAAAGTAATGTCTCTGCTTTTGAATATGCTATCTAGGTTGGTCATAACTTTCCTTCCAAGGAGTAAGCGTCTTTTAATTTCATGACTGCAGTCACCATCTGCAGTGATTTTGGAGCCCAGAAAAACAAAGTCTGACCCTGTTTCCACTGTTTCCCCATCTATTTCCCATGAAGTGATGGGACCAGATGCCATGATCTTCGTTTTCTGAATGTTGAGCTTTAAGCCAACCTTTTCACTCTCCACTTTCACTTTCATCAAGAGGCTTTTCAGCCCCTCTTCACTTTCTGCCATAAGAGTCGTGTCATCTGCATATCTGAGGTTATTGATATTTCTCCCAGCAATCTTGATTCCATCTTGTGTTTCTTCCAGTCCAGCATTTCTCATGATGTACTCTGCATATAAGTTAAATAAACATGGTGACAATATGCAGCCTTGACGTACTCCTTTTCCTATTTGGAACCAGTCTGTTGTTCCATGACCAGTTCTAACTGTTGCTTCCTGACCTGCATACAGATTTCTTAAGAGGCAGATCAGGTGGTCTGGTATTTCCATCTCTTTCAGAATTTTCCATAGTTTATTGTGATCTACACAGTACTAGTCGTCCTTTAATGGCAGCACTTCAAGCCCATCTCCTCTTTTAAGTATTCCAGGGTGCCTCCAGGGATTGTTGAATCCCCCTGTCCCTCTGCTTGCCCACGGTCTCTTATTCTCAGGTCTGTCAGCACCAAAATGTCTGCTGTCTTGTTTTCTGGAGGGTAGGTTCCCCTAGGGCAGTGATCCTGCCCTTCCCCAGCTACAAACACAGCTCCTGGAATGTGGTGGGCATGTATAGTCCATAAATGTTGGCTCAGAGGGGCTTAGAAAAATGGGCAATTGTTTTAGTTCAGCATTTTCCCACATGGGACATATGCAAGCTACACTTAATGAGATCCTATAAAAGGAGGGTTTTGTGTTAAATAAGTTTGAAACAAATCTACTTTTTCTCATTTTCCCTTGAAAGCTCATAATGCATATCAATACTCAAATGGTGTTGAGTGTGGTGTAGAGCTAAAAAAAAAAAAACTCTGAACCTTGAGGTCAACTTGGATTTGAATTTTGGCCACACTCCCATATGCCATATTTCCTTTGACTGTAAAATAAGAATGATATTATTATTCCTTACCCCCTTGTGATATTGTTCTTGAGAGAATGAATTCGGCTCATGAAAGGCACTTAGATGGGTTAAGAATTGAATAACTATTGAGTAATATAATTATCAGTACAGGCTCTAAGAAGTCTTGGGACAATCACAGTGTTTCCCAAACTTACTTGACAGTAAACCTTTTTTTGCTCATCACACTTACTAATTTACACCCACATTTTAGGATATATGGCAGCAGATTTGAAAATATTGGAAATTAGTATGTGCAAATTAGATGATACTTTCAAGCTAGAAAATCTTAAAGATACCATGATTCTTAAAGGGTTGTTCCAAGTGATGAAGCTGGAATTAGTCAATGAATGAGTAGCTGATACTTTTGTGTCATTCAGATTTCTTTAACTGATGGCTGTCACCCTTTGAGAATTGATAAAACTACTTCAGTTATATTTGACTACATGTTTCAGCAGCCTGCACTGTGAAAAAGGAGTTACCAGCATGGTGGGTGGTAATCATGCTGAGCTTGGTGGATGTCCTTTTGTGAAAATTTAGCACTGGCTTTGTAATCCTTGTAGGCATGTTCAGAAAGAAATGCAATGCTTAGATTGCAGTCAGGGACTTCCATCTTTGGTAGGGAGCTTCCAGGTCCTGTGTAACAGAAGCTGCGTTGAGTACTTACCCCTTATAAGCCAAGAGGCTTATGCTGCTGCTGCTGCTAAGTCGCTTCAGTCGTGTCCGACTCTGTGCGACCCGATAGACGGCAACCCACCAGGCTCCCCCGTCCCTGGGATTCTCCAGGCAAGAACACTGGAGTGGGTTGCCATTTCCTTCTCCACTGCATGAAAGAGAAAAGTGAAAGTGAAGTCGCTTAGTTGTGTCCGACCCTCAGCGACCCCATGGACTGCAGCCTACCAGGCTCCTCCGTCCATGGGACCCTCCAGGCAAGAGTACTGGAGTGGGGTGCCATTGCCTTCTCCGCAAGAGGCTTATAAGTTTGTTTATTAGCTCCTCACAGAGACTTGAGGCTGTCAGGGGCTTCCTCAATCCTTAGATGGGTCTGGGCTCAAGGTGGCTGCTTAAATACCTGTGGATATCTGGGTCCTGATTTGAGTCTTGTAAAGTGGTTTTAACTGTCCCACAGACATGCCTCTTTTTTCTGGTAACAAACTACCTTGTACTTTCTTTGGGAAGTCATTCCTTTCCACTCCCTGGCTATATAGCTGAGGTAGGACTAACTGTAACCCCTGGCAACAGATTGGGCACATGCCCCAGGTCTGGCCAATCAAAACATCCCTTTTCCCTGCTTCAGAAAAAGACATGTGACCTAAGTGGGCCAATGAGACCCCTGGGTGGAACCATGGGAAGAAAGTCTGTCTGGTCAGACTAGGAAGTGGGAGGGAGCAATGTGGGGCAAAAGCAAAGTGAGTAAAGTCGCTCAGTCGTGTCCGACTCTTTGCGACCCCATGGACTATAGCCTACCAGGTTCCTCTATCCATGGGATTTTCCAGGCAAGAATACTGGAATGGGTTGCCATTTCCTTCTCCAGGAGATCTTCCCAACCCCAAGTCTCCCACATTGTAAGCAGACACTTTACCATGTGAGCCACCAGGGAAGTCTGTTGTCCAGGGAAACTCAGACATCAAACTTGTTTAAACCTCCTTTTTGGAAAGAAAACATTGGGAAAGAGACAACTTGCATTACATTACAGTTCATCTCCAGAATAATCATTAATAATATAATATCTGTTTTATTGAATATTTACTATGTGCCAAGCTCCTGTTTGCCCTCAGTTCTAACACACAACTTTTCTATTTGAAATCTCCAGAATCAGGATCCATCTTCTCTTTGATGGCCTCTTACAACTTCTTGCAGCCAAGCAATGGTCATGACCTAGTTGTCACTGCATTAACCAATATATCGCACTTCTGTTTTGTATGAATGCCAAGGGTAATATTTGGTGAAAATCTATGTTAAAACAAGTCTTCAAAAAGCTTTTTCAACAATAATTTCAAATGTTAAGAAAGCTTTGGGATATGGTTCCATCACCAGTGTTTTTTCTTTCTTGGAGAGACACAAAATAATATTGCATCTTGGGACTTCCCTGATGGTCTAGTAGCTAAGACTACATACTCCCCAAGTAGGGGGTCTGAGTTTGATCCCTAGTCAGGGAACTAGATCCCAAATGCTGCAACTAAGCATTCATATGCCACCACTAAAACATCCTGCATGCCGCAACTAAAACCCAGTGCAGCCAAAATATCAAAAATAATAATATTGCATCATGCAATTGATGGCATCTCCATTTCTTCAAAATACAAGATTATCTTACTTAGCGTTGGACTTGGTGTTATTTTACATCTAAGGAAAGCAATGCTTGGGGAAGTTAACTAATTACCCCACTCCACCACCAAGTGCCAAGCTGGACCAGTGTGTATAAAGCACATAAAGCTGAGCCAAATTAGTTCAATTCAAAACTCAAATCATAAATGGACTTTGCCTTCTGGGCAGATTTCTAATTTGCAATCATAGGCAGAGGTCATCTTTTCTTATTCCTGTATCAAAAAGAAAAGGGTTTTTTCAGTTCTTTCCCAAATCCAAACCTTCCGTTAGTGTTGCTGCTTTAGATAATGCCATCTCAGTACAGTAGCATCATGAAATAGTTACTTGTAATCTACAGGATTAGATGAAAGCCGAGTTCCTGGTCTGTTGTTTCTCTACCAGAAAATTGATACCAGGGACTTTCAGAGCTGAAAGGGACCAGTGAGCCTGCTTAAAACAACCAAGGACCCAGTTGCCATGATGTGGCAACAATTAGAATAAGATTTCCTTTAGGAAAATGACACTCAGTGCAGCCAAATGCCCCAGTCGTTATGAACAATTTTTTCTGCACAACCCACCCACTCCCAAATTTTTATAAATTAGAATCATCCAATTTGGCTTCAGAGTTTGCTTGCATGGGCAGTGACTTTCATTCTGGAATAAAGCGTCTCATGGGAAGAAGAATCTTAGCACAGAGGCAATTTCTTGATGGGGTGGAGGGTCTGGGAGCACTGTGAGACTTTCCTTCCGAGGTTGCTTTGAACCCTGGCTTTCATGTGAATATCAGACACTTTATTGCCTTGACTCAGGTGACCTCATCTACCAGAATGAAGTCATCCATCCCACCAGGGAAGACAAATCTTCGTTCCAGAGAATCAGTTGGGCCCATCGAGGGCCCTGCTCACCCCCTTATCTCCAGCCAGTGAGGGAGTGCACAGTTATAAACCTGACAGGCCCCAGAGAGCCCCCATTCTGCACGTCCCACTAAATCAAAGAGGAACCCAGAGGCTCACGAAGTGCCAGCTTGCTACTGGGTAAGCACTGCTTGACTTCCTTTCTGACTTGGGGGGATTGTTTTGCATCGAGGTGTTTCTTGAGAACAAAACCATGGCATTCCACTGAACTTTGGGATTTTCTCCTTCTTCTTATTAAAGTATTAACTCCTGCCAGATAGGAATGCCAGGCACATAATTGCTCGCCCAGCCTTTTTATCCCAGGCTGTTGCACAACCCATAAACAGTCCAATTAGGAAACCAATTAAAACCAGAAAGAGGCTTCCTGAATTACCCAGCAGTTGAGGCAGTGCTGCCTTTTCGTTGTCAAGCAGTGAAAGGTTTTTATTACATCTGCTGAAGAGGTGAAAGGATGAAGGAAAACTGTGGCGCCCGCCCGTGGGCTGAGCTGCAGCGAGAGGGGAGCCCTGGGCAAACTCAGGGATGCTCTAGGGGATGACGAGGCTGGTGTCGGAGAAAGAGGAAGCTTTACTTTGCTTATTGGAAGTGAGACAGAAATTACAAATAAAAATGAAAAACCGGTTCATGAAGTTTATTCCTTTATTTCTGCAGAAGCTCTGGTGAATATGGATAGATTCAGAAAGTGGGCACTTTCCCTAGGAAATGAATCCTGCCTTGCATTCCTGGAGGACTCTCATGTACACTGAATGCCAAATCCTTCTTCAATGCAGCCCTCTCAGTGGTTGAAGGAAACTTACACCACCAAGAAGGAAGCTGACCTTGGCCAAGGTCACACACCCCTTCATGCATTTCTTCAAGAGACACTTACTGTTGGCTGACTGCATGCGATAGACACTACTGGGGCCTGGGGACCTGAAGGGTGAATAGGACGGTCTCCTGCCTCCCTTGACCTTGCAGCTTGTAGACACATGCACTCACTTCTCCCTGGACTCACCTCCAGTTTAAACCTTCAGCTTCAGCTAATCCCAGGGCATGGCACACAGTGGATGCTCAGACAAGGGGATGATGAGAGTATCCAGACTCATAGCCTCAGCTCATCCCACCTGACTATCAGCATTCCATCAAGAATCCTTGAAAAGATGGGGGCTACTGATTCCTTTTTCTGAGATGGAAGCTTGCATGTGTGTGTATGCAGGCATGTGTGCATATGTTTTTATATAATTAATAAATTGAGCATTCATTGTTCTCCAGAGTATTGGGATCTCTGTCAATTACTGGGGCCACTCAGAACTCCAGTTGTGAAACTGACTTTGTTCTTTGCCGCCCAGAGAGTCAGAAGAAGGAAAGTGGATGAGGGGTGTCATAGATCTCTGAAATGCCAAGAGGTGGTGCCCTAGAAAAGCCCCTCAGTGGTAAAGAACCCGCCTCCCAATGGAGGAGATGCCGGTTCAGTCCCTGGGTTAGGAAGATCCCCTGGAGGAGGAAATGGCAATCTGCTGCAGTATTCTTGCTTGGGAAATCGCATGGGCAGAGGAGCCCATGGGTTCACAAAAGAGTGAGACACGACTTAATAACTAAACAAAGAACTCTGTAATGACACCAACAGCCTTCTCCTTCGCTCTGAGAGATTTTGTAATGTCTCCTTCCTCCCTGCCTGGATTTGAGCTCCTTGAAAATAAGCATGGGGACCTCTTTGCTGCTCCAGCCATCCCCCCGACCCCTGGAATCTCTGGCTCAGGGACTGGCCCATGGTGGCTCCTCTCTGAATTACTGAAAGGAGAACACAGGTTTCTTGAATGTCTCTGAGTTCCTCTGTCTTCTTACTCTGTTGGTCCTATAACTCCCTGACCCACTTCATTTCCATTTTAGATGACATGGTGGCTTCAGGACTAGGACTGAAGTCTGTACCTTCAGCCTCCTTGGATAAAAAATTGAGTCTCATCCAAGTTCCTCCAATTAAGTCAAGTTGCTTAATCTCCTTAAGCCTCTGTCTCCTCATCTGCTAACCACAAACAATAATAGTCTGAGTCAGGTTGCTGGAGGATTGAACGAGTTCATATACACAACGTGCCCAGACCAGGACCTGGCACATGGCAGGTGCTACACGATGTAAGTTGTTAACTATTTCTGTGCTCTGGCACTTATCCAAGCTGTTTGCTTTCTCCTTGCAAGACTAGACCTCGAGTGTGCAAAGCTACACTTGCCCCTTTTTAGGGGGCTGGTAGCAACATCAGTTTCAATGGGCTTTGGGAGACTTCACGTGTGCCCAGCATCCGTGCTGCAATCCCCTGGAAAGCTGGTTGCCATGGATGGCACATCTCATATGTAGTAAGCACCATGCTTTGTGTTTTCACAGTCCTGTTTCATTTAGTAAAATGGCCAGCTTTGGCTTAAATTTCTGGTGAATGGGAGCCCACTGCATCATAAAGTTTCTACTGAAAGGTAGCATAGCAGAGTAGTTCAGAGTATGATTGACTCATGTTTGAACCCCAGTTCTACAGCTGTGTGTGTGCGTGCATGCTAAGTCACTGCAGGCATGTCCGACTCTTTGTGACCCCATGGACTGTAGCCAGCCAGGCTTCTCTGTTTCTGGGATTCTCCAGACAAGTATACTGGAGTGGGTTGCCATACCCTCCTCCAGGGGATCTTCCCAACCCAGGGATCAAACCTGTGTCTCTTATGTCTCCTGCATTGGCAGGCAGGTTCTTAGCACTAGTACCACCTCGGGAGCCCACAGCTGTGTGAACTTGAATGAATTACCTAAACTCTCTCTGCCTTATTTCTCCATCCACAGAATGAGGATAATAATAGTCCCAACCATTACAGGTTTTATTAGAATTAAGTGAGGGAATATTTATAAGGTTTCTTGAAGAGTGTCTGCTGTGTAAAGTTAACATGAGCCTGGCTCAGAAAGGGTCTGTAACCTATGTGTTCAAGATGAGTTTCTGTATGCTAAACTAGACCAGAGTACCCATTTTAGAGATTAGTAAAAAACTCAGACAGCAAAAGTAACTTCCCAAGGCAGCATGGCTAGGAAATGGTCTAGATGATAAGGGCACCAAACCAGAACTTTCTAAACTTGACGCTTTTGCTTGGCTCCACCAAGGGGCAAATATGGATTTCAGATCAGTAAAAGAAAGAACTATCTAACATTGAGTCATCCTAAAAGTGAAATTTATTTACCATAGTCTTATGTAAGGAAACACATCAAAATATTTTCAAATGAAAGGACATGATGTCTTCCATGTGCTTCGGAGTAACTGGGTATGAGGAAGGGGTGGGCAGGGCCAGAGAAGGAGGAAACCATGGCTAGGTGTCAGTGGGCACTAAAGCTGAGAACAGCAGGCTCAGTCGATCATTCTCCCTACTTCTATACACTCTTGAAAATGTCTATGATAAATTTTAAAATAAAACAGGATAATTGATAGCATGAACAGGATTAGTGATAGAGAAATCAGGGAAATCTCGCAAGTTCAGTGGCCAGAAGTCAGCCACATGGGGAGAAAAGGCAGGAAGACAGGCAGAGGGAACAGCAAGTACATCACAAAGATTATTCAACTCTAAGAACTAACCCTGTAAAGCCTTGGAAAATGCCACTTATACATTTTCTGAATGATCAAATCAGCCAAGAGAAGATGTCTAATTAGCAACAGAAAATATTGCTGCTTTCAAAATGATGCTAATTTTCAGTAGGGTTTCTTCCGTCCAAACAGAGCTAATGTGTGCAAACCTTATGCTTTGGATTAAATTTTCAAGTGTGTTTTAAATTTTGATTAGAACTATTTCAATTTAAAAATTTTAATTGCTTTATTGTCTTCATCGCTTGCCGTCTGACTCCGCCACTGGGACCCATTCCTGCACCTGCTGGAGTTCCATAGGCTGCCAGTTCAAACCGCCACATGTCAGTGAATAAAAGGAAAAGACAATTTGTTTTGTGTTTTTTTGTATTTGTGAAATACTGCACCAATGCGTGTAGTGTAAAATAGCCCAGTGTGGTCCCAGCTGAATAGTAAGAGGGTGATTTATTCCCAAGGCTCTGTTTCCATTTTTGCTGTTTACGCTAGCATATCAACGGAGCTTTTTGATTGAATTACCACCTTGTATTCAGGCTGGGACCATGCATTATTACATATGTAAGTATAAATGTTGATGCAAATGAGCTTTCCTAATGAAATGAGAGGCAGTTTATTTTTCCTTGCATAATGGGTGATTCTGAGGACCAGATTTATTTTCCGAAAGTGAGTACATGCTTATTTTTCAATTTGTCATCCATTCTTAGCATGAGCACCCCAATAATTCAGATCCACAGATCTTTAAGCTTTCACATGTTAATGTGGAAGTTTTTTTCATTTTTAAACTGAAATCAATTTCGGTGTGATTTATCATCAGAGAATTACCTTATGTAAAATGCTTAAGTGAATGAAGTAATAACTTGAAGCCTATCAGTTAGAGGGCAATTTTCAGGTTCTCAGTTCTGAATAAATGGTGAGATCTTCGGGTCACCTTTTCATTTCATTCATGACACTGTGTGCTTTAGTTATTACTGAGTTTGGGCCTGTTTAGAAGCTTCAGATGAGCTGAAAAAATTGCTTTTAAGTATTGCTGAATTTTATTTTATACAATTTGAGCTGTCCTCCTTGGGTGTTGCTTGCTCTGCTGGTATTCCCTTACCTGAACCAGCTGGCCACGTCTGGAGTTTATTTCACTCTTCATAAATTAGTATACTAATACGGAGCCCCAGGCTCTCTCTTTGCATATGAAATTAACCACAGCTTCTCTGCTTTGAAATCTGGATTCGGTTGAGGATTTGCTTAGTAAATACTTATCCAGAATTGCAGAGGGAGAACCAGAATGAAGGAAATGCAGTACAAAAGTGCTTCTCTCCCAGCTTTGAGGGGGTGAAGGTTCAGGTGAGCAGATGTCAAAGACAGACAGGAGTTTGCCTACCAAGGCTTCTACATGAAGTATTAGTTTGGGGGTTAAGTAGGTGGCGCCCCTGCAAGCATAATGAGTTTGGGGACAATGACAGCTTTCTTTTCACAGGTCAGACATCTCCTAAGAAGAACAATAATGTTTGCTAGTAATCTTGTTTCTTTATTATACTTATATATGGTATGGGGCTTCCCAGGTGGCTCAGATGGTAAAGAATCTGCCTGACACTGCAGCAGACGTGGGTTCAATCCCTGGGTGGGAAAGATCCCCTGGAGGACTAACTGGCAACCCACTCCAGTATTCTTGCCTTCAGAATTCCATGGACAGAGGATCCTGGTGTGCTAAAGTCCCTGGGATTGCAAAAGAGTTGGACATGGCTGAGCACACTTGCATGCACAATAAATAATATTTAATAATAAATATATTTATTTATTTAGCTTACAAATAGCTGTGAAAAAAGAGAAGCAAAAGGCAAAGGAGAAAAGGAAAGATTTACCCATCCGAATTCAGAGTTCCAAAGAATAGCAAGGAGAGATAAGAAAGCCTTCGTAACTGAACAATTCAAAGAAATAGAGGAAAACAATAGAATGGGAAAGACTAGAGATCTTTTCAAGAAAATTAGAGATACCAAAGGAACATTTCATGCAAAGATGGGTAGAATAAAAGACAGAAATGCTGTGGACCTAACAGAAGCAGGAGATATTAAGAAGAGGTGGTAAGAATACACAGAAGAACTATGTAAAAAAGATCTTAATGAGCCTGATAACCACAATGGTGTGATCACTCACCTAGAGCCAGACATCCTAGAATTCAAAGTCAAGTGAGCCTTAGGAAGCATCACTACAAACAAAGCTAGTAGAGGTAATGGAATTCCAGTGGAGCTATTTCAAATCCTAAAAGATGATGCTGTGAAAGTGCTGCACTCAATATGCCAGCCAATATGGAAAACTCAGCAGTGGCCACAGGACTGGAAAAGATCAGTTTTCATTCCAATCCCAAAGAAAGGCAATGCCAAAGAATGCTCAAACTACTGCACAATTGCACTCATCTCACACACTAGCAAAGTAAGCTCAAAATTCTCCAAGCCAGTCTTCAACAGTATGTGAACCGAGAACTTCCAGATATTTAAGTTAGATTTAGAAAAGGCAGAGGAACCAGAGATCAAAGTGCTAACATCTGTTGGATCATAGAAAAAGCAAGAAAGTTCCAGAAAAACATCTGTTTCTGCTTCATTGAATACTCTTAAGCCTTTCACTGTGTGGATCACAACAAACTGTTGGAAATTCTTCAAGAGATAGGAATACCAGACCACCTTACCTGTCACCTGAGAAATCTGATATGCAGGCCAAGAAGCAACAGTTAGAACTGAACTTGGAACATCAGACTGGTTCCAAATCAGGAATACGTCAAGGCTGTATATTGTCACCCTGCTTATTTAACTTCTATGTAGAGTACATCATGTGAAATGCCAGGCTGGATGAAACACAAGCTGGAATCAAGATTGCTGGGAGAAATATCAGTAAATACCTCAAGACTGCTGGGAGAAATACCAGTAAATACCAGTTACAGAAATACCAGTAACTTCAGATAGGCAGATGACACCGCCCTTATGACAGAAAGCAAAGAACAAAAGAGCCTCTTGATGAAAGTGAAAGAGGAGAGTGAAAAAGTTGGCTTAAAACTCAACATTCAGAAAACTAAGATCATAGCATCTGGTCCCATCACTTCATGGGAAATAGATTGGGAAACAGTGAGAAACTTTATTTTGGGGGACTCCAAAATCACTGCAGACAGTGACTGCAGCCATGAAGTTAAAAGACGCTTACTCCTTGGAAGAAAATTTATGATCAACCTAGATAGCATATTAAAAAGCAGAGACGTTCCTTTGCCAATAAAGGTCTGTCTAGTCAAAGCTATGGTTTTTCCAATAGTCACATATGGATGTGAGAGTTGTACCATAAAGTAGGCTGAATGTGAAGAATTGATGTTTTTGAACTGTGGTATTGGAGAAGATTCCTGAGAATCTTTTGCACAGCAAGGAGATCCAACCAGTTCATCCTAAAGGAAATCAGTCCTGAATATTCATTAGAAGGACTGATACTGAAGCTGAAGCTCCAATACTTTGGCCACCTGATGCGAAGAGCCAACTCATTGGAAAAGACCCTGATGCTGGGAAAGATTGAAGGTAGGAGGAGAAGGGGACAACAGAGAACGAGATGGTTGCATCACATCACTGACTCAATGGACATGAGTTTGAGCAGGCTTTGGGAAATGGCAAATGACAGGGAAGCCTGGCTTGCTGCAGTCCATGGGGTTACAAAAAGTCGGACACGACTGAGAGACTAAACAACAATAAATATATGTATTATGCTAATGTATATAGAATGTATATCATCATCATCATAATACTCACTTATTGAGCACTTCCTGGGTCCAGGCAGAATGCTAAGTATCTAACACGCATTATCTGATTTAATCTCCAAAACAACCCTCCAAGGTAAGAACCACTATAATCTCTGTTATACAGATGAAGAAGCAGAGGCTCAGAGGAGTTAAGCAATTTGGCCAAGGTCACCCAGCTAATAAGCGGAGGAACCAAAATTTAAATGCAGCCTGGCCTGAAAGCATCCTTCACCTCACAGGCATTTGACTTTAGCAAGGTTTCCACCCATGGACGAACGCTTCTCTGCGCAGCGTTTCTTAAAACCCCCATCATCTCCCGTCCTGCGGAAGGGAAAGCAGATTGTGTAGCCCCGTGGTGGGTGAGAAGGCTAACTTTAAAAGTCGGACAGACCTGGTTAAGCTCCGCCTCTGGGGCTGTCATTTCAGCTGCATGGCTTTGCATAAGTTGCTTGACCTCTGTCTGCCTTGGTTTCCCCGCTTAAATTATGGGGATACTAATGATAATATTGTGATGGTGAAGAATTCGTGAAGCAGGGCCCACATCCAGTGGGTCAGAACAGACTGGCACTAGCTATCCTTACACTAAAATCTTAACACCAGATTTACTCAGGTGGGAGCTGCCTCTGGGAGCTGTTTTAAAGGGGCTTATCCATTTGCATTTCTAATTACCCTCTAACTACCTGCCTGGCCAGTCCTCTGAGGACTTGCTCCGTGATTGATATGATGCCACTTAGAAATTTCTTTGAATTCCTCAGAATAAAGGTTTTTCTGTACAGTCCAGCTGGTGGTGTTACCCGTTTTGAGACATCTGAAAACCTAACTGTGCCACTGATACGCTCGTAGGGAGTTGAAAGGAGGATTATCTTTTAAGACTTGAGAATGTTGATGTTTGCAAATATTTTCTTGCTGCCTCTCCTAATACTGCAAATTGACTGCAGAGATAATGGGCAAAGGATGACATCATACGAAATAGCAGCCTTTTAAGTGCAAGAGCTAGAGAAACCACTTAGAGTAATTAGGAAATCCTTAAACAAGTGTTTGCAAAGTATTGGCTCTCCCTGAAGGCTGGCCTTTTTTTTTTTCCCCTGGCATCCAACTTGAAAAATCTGACCTTGAATAATTATCTACTTGCTGGCTTTCAGCACCAGGAGAAGAAGGGTTCTGGGTCACCGTCTGGTTGCGTGTGGACGACACTGCTGAACCCTAATGCAGTTAATAAGCGAGGAGATGTTTGGGAGAGAGCTCTCAGACAGAAGGACTGTGCGGAGTCGAGTTGCAGGGGGCCCCTGCTGGATGCTCTGGGAGAAGGTGCCAACTTTCTTTCCTCTTGCTTCCATTCCAGAACAGCTAGCTGGCTCTTTGGAAAGCTTGGTAAAATCTCTTCCTGTTGAAACTGGCTTGAACGCTGAGAGTCACTGTGGCCACCTCGAGAAAAGCTGGTTTTCTCAGGATGGCCCTTTGACCTATTTCAGAGAAGGGAGAGAAAGATTGGAAATCCTGTCTTTTGGAGCATATATCTTCAGTGAGATGGGGTGAGCAGGGAGGAAACTAAGCTTGGGGTTGATATTAAATCTTTTATTACCTAGGTCAATACATAATATCTTGGAAACCAATTTTCTTGTCCTAAAGAAAGAGAAATGCAAATCAAAACTATAATGACATATCACTTCACACTGGTCAGACCAGCCTTCATCAGTATACACGCTGTTATGCTCAAAATAGATAACCAACAAGGACCTCCTGTACAGCATCGGGAACACTGCTCAGTATTCTGTAATAGCATAAATGGGAAAAGACTCTGAAAAAGAATAGATTCATGTATATGTGTAACTGAATCTCTTTGCTGTGCACATGAAACTTTGAGAACATTGTTAGTCGACTATACTCCAGTATCAAATGAAAGTTTTTAAAAAGGACTGCAGCAGTCTATGCTGGAGTGGGTGTGGAGCAAAGGGAGCCCTCCTATAATGGTGGTCAGAACGTAAATTGGTACAGATAATGTGGAGAACAGTATGAAGGTTCCTTCAAAAACTAAAAATGGAACTACCGTATGACTCAACAGTCCTACTCCTGGGCATATATCCAGAGAAAACCATAATTTTAAAAGGTGCATGCACCCCAAAGTTCATTGCATGACTCTTTATAATAGTCAAGACATGAAAGCAACCTAAACGTTCATCAACAGATGAATAGATAAAGAACAATATCTGTTGATGGACATTCCATATACAATGGAATATTACTCAGCTATAAAAAGCACAAAGTAATGTCATTTGCAGCAACATAGATTGACCCAGAGATTATCATACTAAGTGAAATAGGTCAGACAGGGAAGACATATATCATATGATATCACTCATATGTGGAGTCTTATTTTAAAAAATAGACAAGTGAACTTTTTTGCAAAACAGAAACGGACTCATAGACTTCAAAAACAAACTTAGAGTTACCAAAGAGGAAACACGGTTGGGGGAGAGGGCTACATTAAAAGCTTGGGATTAACATATACGCACTAATATATATAAAATAGATAACCAATACAGACCTACTGTATAGTACAGGGACCTCTACTCAGTATTCTGTAATAACCTATATGGGTAAAGAATATGAAAAAATTATTATAATAAAGGAGAAAAGGAAAGATATAAACAACTGAATGCAGAGTTCCAAAGAATAGCAAGAAGAGATAAGAAAGCCTTCTTCAGCGATCAATGCAAAGAAATAGAGGAAAACACCAGAATGGGAAAGACTAGAGATCTCTTCAAGAAAATCAGAGATACCAAAGGAACATTTCATGCAAAGATGGGCTCGATAAAGGACAGAAATGGTATGGACCTAACAGAAGCAGAAGATATTAAGAAGAGATGGCAAGAATACACAGAAGAACTGAACAAAAAAGATCTTCACGACCCAGATAATCACGATGGTGTGATCACTGACCTAGAGCCAGACATCCTGGAATGTGAAGTCAAGTGGGCCTTAGAAAGCATCACTATGAACAAAGCTACTGGAGGTGATGGAATTCCAGTTGAGCTATTCTAAATCCTGAAAGATGATACTGTGAAAGTGCTGCACTCAATATGCCAGCAAATTTGGAAAACTCAGCAGTGGCCACAGGACTGGAAAGGGTCAGTTTTCATTCCAATCCCAAAGAAAGGCAATGCCAAAGAATGCTCAAACTACCGCACAATTGCACTCCTCTCACACACTAGTAAAGTAATGCTCAAAATTCTCCAAGCCAGGCTTCAGCAATACGGGAACCATGAACTTCCTGATGTTCAAGCTGGTTTTAGAAAAGGCAGAGGGACCAGGCAATGGCACCCCACCCCAGTACTTTTGCCTGCAAAATCCCACGGACAGAGGAGCCTGGTAGGCTCCAGTCCGTGGGGTCACTAAGAGTCGGACACGACTGAGCGGCTTCACTTTCACTTTTCGCTTTCATGCATTGGAGAAGGAAATGGCAACCCACTCCAGTGTTCTTGCCTGGAGAATCACAGGGACAGGGGAGCCTGGTGAGCTTCTGTCTATGGGGTCGCACAGAGTCGGACACGACTGAAGCGACTTAGCAGCAGCAGCAGAGGGACCAGAGATCAAATTGCCAACATCCGCTGGATTATGGAAAAAGCAAGAGAGTTCCAGAAAAACATCTATTTCTGATTTATTGACTATGCCAAAGCCTTTGACTATGTGGATCACAATAAACTGTGGACAATTCTGAAAGAGATGGGAATACCAGATCACCTGATCTGCTTCTTGAGAAATCTGTATGCAGGTCAGGAAGCAACAGTTAGAACTGGACATGGAACAACAGACTGGTTCCAAATAGGAAAAGGAGTATGTCAAGGCTGTATATTGTCAGCCTGCTTATTTAACTTATATGCAGAGTACATCATGAGAAACGCTGGACTGGAAGAAACACAAGTTGGAATCAAGATTGCTGGGAGAAATATCAATAACCTCAGATATGCAGATGATAACCACCCTTATGGCAGAAAGTGAAGAGGAACTAAAAAGCCTCTTGATGAAGTGAAAGTGGAGAGTGAAAAAGTTGGCTTAAAGCTCAACATTCAGAAAACGAAGATCATGGCATCCAGTCCTATCACTTCATGGGAAATAGTTGGGGAAACAGTGGAAACAGTGTCAGACTTTCTTTTTCTGGGCTCCAAAATCACTGCAGATGGTGACTGCAGCCATGAAATTAAAAGACGCTTACTCCTTGGAAGGAAAGTTATGACCAACCTAGATAGCATATTCAAAAGCAGAGACATTACTTTGCCAACAAAGATCCATCTAGTCAAGGCTATGGTTTTTCCTGTGGTCATGTATGGATGTGAGAGTTGGACGGTGAAGAAGGCTGAGCACCGAAGAATTGATGCTTTTGAACCGTGGTGTTGGAGAAGACTCTTGAGAGTCCCTTGAACTGCAAGGAGATCCAACCAGTCCATTCTGAAGGAGATCAGCCCTGGGATTTCTTTGGAAGGAATGATGCTAAAGCTGAAACTCCAGTACTTTGGCCACCTCATGCGAAGAGTTGACTCATTGGAAAAGACTCCGATGCTGGGAGGGATTGAGGGCAAGAGGAGAAAGGGATGACAGAGGATGAGATGGCTGGATGGCATCACTGACTCGATGGACGTGAGTCTGGGTGAACTCCGGGAGCTGGTGATGAATAGGGAGGCCTGGTGTGCTGCGATTCACAGGGTCGCAAGGAGTTGGACACGACTGAGCGACTGACTGAACTGAACTGAACTGAATGGAGTTCAACAAAGAGGAGATTCACCCTCATTCATTATCTTTTCATATTCAAAACTATCTAAATTCCAAAATAAACTAAAGGCATACAAAGAGTTGGGGGAGAAAATTTTCCAAATAAATCCAAGCACAAGAATTTAGATTGTCCATGTGTGTGTTTTTTTTAATGATGCTCAAATTCCACATGGTAATTTCTTCAAACTGTGTCTTGTATTTATACCTTAAGCTCCTAGAAAATGCTCTATGTAGGTTCTCAACGAGGTATTGAGTCACTTATGTGCCAGGCACGGTGCTGGGTGATGGGGCTACAATCAACAGTATGCCTCCTCTTTTGGAGTGTGCAGTCTCATGGAAGGCACATGTTAGATGAATGTAATTACACACACATGTATGTTATTTTAACTCTTGGTAAGAGCTAAGAAGGGAAGGTGAAGATGTTCCTGGAGATTTGACTTAGGTTTGAGGTGGGATAGGGTGGCACAGTGAGGACTGGTCAGAGGGGATTTCCTTAAGAGATGGCATTCCAGCTGACACCTGAGGGATACATATAGAGCTTAACCAGGCAACGAGCAAAGTTTCTCCAGCATTTGATACCGTATGCGAGGACTCTTGGAAGAGAAGACATTGGTCAACTGGAGGAATTCTCCGTCTTAAGCAGCAGGACATGGGGTCAGCGAGACAGGCAGGAGCGAGATGAGTGAAGTTTGCCGGGCTATAGGAAGGCACTGGAACATTATCCCGAAGTCAAAGGGAAAGCACTGATGTGTATGAGAGTGTGTGTTTCATTTATCGCTTTTACTTACTTTTTATGTTAAAAAAATTATTCATTTTTTAAATTAAACATTTAAAAATATGTATCTATTTAATTGGCTGTGCTTGGTCTTCCTCGTGGCATGCAAATTCTTAGTTGTGGCATGTGGGATCTAGTTTCCTGACTGGAAATCTAACTGCTTGCATCGGGAATGTGAAGGCTTAGCCACTGATCCACTAGGGAAGTCCCTATTTACAACTATTAAAGCAGTAAAGTTACACAATCAAGTTTGTATTTTAAGATCCTTTGGGATATATTGTAAGAGGAAGTGAAAGGTGTAAGGAGGCCAACTGAGACAGAGTCCAGATCAAAGATAGTGGTCTCAGATGAAGGTGCTGGAGACAGCTACTGGAGAGATAGATCACGAAGGGACTATTTTTGCAGGAGGAACTGGCAAACCTTGGTAAGACTGAATGGAGGTGGAGGCTGGTGACAGAGACAATGATATCAAGGATGAATTCGGGATATCTGCCTTCAAGTGGCCATTTACATAAAAGAAAAACCCTGAAGGCAAGCAAACTTGGAGATGGAAGATAAATATGAATGAATGAGGCATCATAATGATTTCTTTACTGCCTATTTAAGACTCTGACAGAGGATGAGATGGTAGGATGGCCTCATCAGCTGGATGGACATGAGTTTGAGCAAGCTCTGGGGGTTGGTGATGGACAGGGAAGCCTGGTGTGCTGCAGTCCATGGAGTCACAAAGAATCGGACACCACTGAGCAACTGAACTGAACTGAACTGAAGACTCTGACTCACTGACTATCCTGAGAGTAGAACACAGGACCCTGGGCCTCCCTGGTGGTTCAATGGTAAAGAATCCACCTGCCCACGCAAGAGTCATGCGTTCAATCCCTAGTCGGGGAAGATCCCACATGCCCCGGAGCAACTAAGGCTGTGTGCCACAACAATGGAGCCTGTGCTCTAGAGCCCAGGAACCACAACTACTGAGCCCACATGCCATAGGGCCCATGCTCTGCAACAAGAGAAGCCACCACAATGAGAAGCCCGCACACCACAACTAAAGAGAAGCCCCTACTTGCCACAACTAGAGAAAAGTGCACACAAAGCAATGAAGACCTGGCACAGTCATAAACAGATAAATTACATAAAGACAGGACCCATGTAGATGATCTGTTCTTGTCTTGGTAGGTTTACAAGGACTTGGAGGTGTTTTTACAGCATCCGCACCTATATCCCACTTCTTAACATGTGCTCGACTTCTTCATATCTCTCCTGATGGCAGCCTAAGTGTATTCACTCCCAAACTTCTATACTATGCAATGGCTTTTGATAATAAATATAAATCATCCATCCACTGACTCCCCAAAAAATGGACGGATTGATCTCTTTCCTATCCCAAGTTGAGCCCTGCTATCCACAATCTTCTCCTGGTAACCATGGAGGGTGCAATTCTTAAGAGATATTTTAACAAGGTTTCTTGAGTCATTTCAATAAGTTCTTTAAAAGAAACAGTGTATATTTTTTTTTTCAGGAAGTAAACGAGGGCATTTGTACCATTATAAATCATGATGGATTTCCATATTCTCTGCCATAAAGAACTTTTTTTCTCTTAGAAAGGAAAATTAAGGTTGCTGTACCAGGGGATCACTTTCATTATCTTTAGCATACAAATGATCTTTTAAAAAGATTTTCTTCCTCTACATATGTACAGTATCAATGATATAATTTACATTGCATCCTTCATATTAACACTCTGATCCATCATCGCTAACAATGCAGGGTCTTTGTGTGAGGGGCTGTCGGACAAATGTTTTAGCTTGTGAGAAGAAAATTGTTAGCATTTGAATAGAGAATGGTACAGGAAGGATTAATAGCCTACTTTGATGGATTAGAATGTAGGGAAATTGCTCAATATTAATATGAAAATGTTTGTGAATTGGTTGCAAGGTGCTGTCAATGGAAAATGATTATGTCTCCAAGGCCTTATCAGTTGAGACTTGACTCTTAGCAAAGACTTTCACACAAAAGACTGAGGAGGGGTGTGGAAGATGTCTGGCTCCAGAAACTGGGACAAAAACCCACCATTCAACCAGTGAAGTCCTCCTGTCACTTTGGGTGCCCTTTCTGTATTATTGTACATCTTTATATTAACATATCTGAATATGCATTTATACTAGAAGAGAAAGGAAAGTGTGGACAATGTTGTTATGTCCATGGTTTAGCCTTCCCATCTTTGGAAACCCAAGCAGAAACAAGCAGGTCATTCTCGCATAGCTAAAATTTTGGTCTGAGTACAATGGTTTCCCAGATGGTAATTTGCAAGGACGGTCGACAGTTCTGAAACCATGATTTGGAAATAACTGTTTAATACGAGCGTCAACCAACTCAGTCAGCACCAGCCTAATTTTCAAATGATGTCTATGAGGTTTGGGAGGTGGGTATTAAAAAGTCTTATCTGCAAAATTGCACTCTGGTGTTTTTCAAGTATCTTAGGCATTCATTTACCTTAGAAAATAGATTTTGGACTGAAAGTTCAAATTTGGGACAAAAGGGAAACCAATAAAGCTTTGTTGCTTCTACAAAAATCTGAAACAATAGCGGGCCCCTTTTGCCCAACTGACGGGGTACCAGCAGCGGATGAGGGCAGCCTCATCCTGCAGCCGTGCGGTAATGTTGTCATTCATTCTCACTGACATCAGAATAGAAATGACAGGCTGGGCAGCGGGAAACACTGCTTTAAAAATCAAGGCACTGTCTCTTCCAAGAACGGAATGCTCAACAGCATCCTTGGAATAAATTTTTCCTATTTAAGTTTCATATTTAATGCTAGAGCAGGCCTTTTCAACCTCAGCACTACAGACCTTTAGGATGGAATAATTCTTTGTTGTGGGGCTATCCTGTGCATTGTAGATGTTTAGAAGCATCTCTGGCCTCAACCCAGTAGATGCCAGTAGGTCTCCCGCAGTTGTGATGGCCAGAAATATCTCAGACACTGCCAAATGTCCCCTGTAGGACATCCTAACCCCCAACAGTTGAGAAATACTGAGCTAAAGAAAAGAAAAGTAACTGAGTTATGTAGAAACATTACTGTTGGGATGAAAAACTTATACAATGTAAAATGTTTTTCTCCTTAAAATAAAAGGTAAGATTCCAGGATGTTTATTTAAGCATTTTAAAAACAATAATACTAGCAGCTATCAATTGAATGCTAGTGATTTACTGAGCATCAAACATTTTGTCATCACTATATGGTCTTCGGAATAACCTGATGAACTGGGTCAAATGATTCCCCTTTAACAGAAAGTGAGGCTTCAGTCATTAAACCACTAGCCCTGCGTCAATTTGCTGTGTGTATGTGCTCAGTCATGTCTGACTCTTTGTGGCCCCAGGTTCCTCTGTCCATAGAATTTTCCAGGCAAGAATACTGGAGTGGGTTCCCATTTCCTCCTCCAGGGTATCTTCCTGACCCAGGGATCGAACCTGAGTCTCTTGAGTCTCCTGCATTGGCAACTGGATTCTTTACCAGTGAGCCACATGAAAGTCAGTTTGCTAAGACAGCATAAATGATGGCCAACTCGGGGTTACCCTGGCAGCAATGCCTGTTCACAGCTTCCAAGCATTCCTGGAGGTGAGGTCCTCGCTACAAATAGCTGCAAGGTGCCCCCTGCAGTCTCCTGTGCCGGATGAATCTCAGTCTCCACCTCTACCCTCTAAACGGAGCTCTGAGAGGTTGCCTCCATCCTAGGCTGCTGAATGGTCACCAGGCAACGTGGCAGTGGGGAAGAGGGTGGGGCGAGTGTGTTGTAAACCCCAGGGTCCTGCTGGAGAGGGAGGCATTGTTCAGCTCTCCATGATGCTTTGCACCATTCCTGCTGCATTAAGCTGATGTCTTTGCTGTACGTCTTCACTCCTGCAAAATGCAGAAATCTGAACTAACAGCTCTTGGAATGATATAGAAGCCTGGGGACCCCGCTTCCTCTTTCCCCATAGACTCTGTAAGTGAGATGCCCTAAAATGGTGACATTTGATCCTGGCCTGATATCTAGTAGTTTCAGTCTAGTTGGCACAGCTAAGTACAGAGTCTGTACAGAAATAAATGCACCTCTGGAGAAATATGCAAATTGACATAGGTTTTTTTGGGAAGGTCATAGAACCCACCAAGGCTTTTTTTCCCTAGAGTCAGATTGTAGAGTCATTTCCTGATGAGTATGTAGGCTCTCCAAAAATTTTATCATAACTCAGAGTAACACCTTCTTCATTAAAAAAAAAATCTGTTTTGGACATACTGGGATCTAATTTGTGGAAATGAGCAGTTATAGTAATCAGCCAGTGTGTGCTAGGCAGACAGGTGACAGCCTCCCCGGGCCTGGCAATGTGCATTTAAGAGAGCTGACAGTTTGCAAGGCCAGCTGTGGCAGATGCGTCCCCTGCCTGCCCCTGGGATTGGCAGCTCCATTATTGCTGTTGTCAGTGTTTGTGGAGTGTCGACCCTGTGCGCCAGCCAGGCCTTTCCCAGGTAGAGATGTTCATTGTCACCTATTAATTCCCAGGCGAAGACAGAGTCGCGATAGAGGGCTGGCGGCTCTTGATCGCTCTGCTGGACTTTCTGCTTTAATTCCTCCTTGTCTGTGGTTCACGAGTGCCATCCTGAATCCTGTCTGTTGTCAGATTGGCCCAGATTCCTCTCTTTTCTTTTTGAATTAAAAACATTCCCCCAAAGTTACATACCTTCCTAGTTCTAAAAAAAATCCATAAAGCTCCTCTTTGCCTCCTCAAGTTCCCTATTCACCCACCCCAATTCCATTGTCTACAAGTAACTCATCTCTTTCTGATGTATCTCTGTGCACATATTCCCTTGTTTCTAAATCACATGTTTGTATAGCTTTTTCTTCATTTTTAAGTCTAGGTACTGACTGTTAACACCCCACTGTAGAATATGAGCTTCCAGTTCTTCATGTATTTCCCTACCACTGCCCCCAGGACACACCTGCCTAGCAACACAAGCCCCCCTTCCAACCACCTTCCTCACAATAGAGTTATATCACAATTTGCGTTTAACTCAACATTTAACATTTACCTTGTTTTGATCATGTCAGTATAACCCATGACTGAGCCATTGATTGTAGTATGATTACGTTTCCTTCTTGTGTAACTTTTTGTTTTCCCTGGAGTTGCCAATATCTATGTACCTCTCAGTCCTTCACGTGCAGCCTATCAAAACTGTAACTGTCTTCCCAACATTTGTAACCACATCTGCCATTTGATCAGTTTGGAGTTCTTATAGCTGATATCCCTGTGGCCCCCAGCACTAGCCTGTTCTCCTGCTGACAGCCTCCCCAGTCTTTCTTCACCATCATCCCAGGGGGGCCCCTTTCATCTCTTTATTAAGTTAAATCTTTGCTTCCTGTCCCTGTCTTTCAGTGGGCATCATCTAGTGACTTCTGACCGTAGGTTCATGTCTTATACTTCTCTGACACTGAAAATGTCTTTTCCCTAATGTATCAAGACTTCCCATCACGTGTCAAGACTGCAAGTGACCCCATTTCAAAACATCATAAAAACCTCTTACAGTTTCCCCTACCTTATTGCTCCCAAGGCAGCAGCATGTTTTTTGGAGTCATAGACTTTTTTTTCTAGCTCTCAGGAGCATTGAGTATATCCCTGTAATCTATTTCCCACTGACGTCTCAAGATTAATAACAGCCTGCGTTGTGTAGCCCTTTACTGTGTAGCAAGCACTGCCATAGACATCCCCCACTGCAGGAGCCAGGTAAACATTACCAATGTTGCGTCTGACAAAACTGAGCCTGACTCGGGACCACACTGTACATAACTGAGGTCTAGGACACAGGCTTCAGGCTCTAGGCAAGTGCTTGAGAGACCAACAGCGCATGTGCAGGTCGTACCAGAGACTCAGAGGCACCATAGAAATTTTTCCTTTGATGAGCTTAGCCAGAAGTTCGAAATAAGAAATTCTTCCAACGAGCTCTTTTTTGTATCAGCCAATGTGTTTTGGATAAGTTTAGTATGTTATGGTTTAATAAGGGCTTCCCTGATAGCTCAGTTGATAAAGAATCCGCCTGCGATGCAGGAGACCCCAGTTCTAGTCTTGGGTCGGGAAGATCCCCTGGAGAGGGGACAGGCTACCCATTCCACTGTTCTTGGGCTTCCCTGTGGCTCAACTGGTAAAGAATCCACCTGCAAAGTGGGAGACCTGGGTTCGATCCCTGGGTTGGGAAGATTCCCCTGGAGGAGGGAAAGGCTCCCCACTCCAGTACCACGTGTGCGTAGTACCAGAGAATCAGAGGCAACATCAGAAAATTTTGCTTTGATGAACTTAGCCAGAAGTTTGCATTAAGAAATTCTTCCAATGAGCTATTTTTTTCATATCAGCCAAAGTGTTTTGGAAAACTTTAGTATGTTATGGTTTTATAAGGTTTTTTAATAATTTTCTTTATTTGTTTTTGCCTGTTGGTGGGTCTTCATTGCTGCGGGGACTTTTCTCAAGCTGTGCCAAGCGGGTCCTACTCTCTAGTTGCGATGCATGGGCTTTTCATGATGGTTGCTTCTCTTGTTGTGGAGCACTGGCTGTAGGGTATGCAGGCTTCAGTAGTCATGGGGTGAGAGCACAGTAATTGCAGCTCCTCGGATCTAGAGCACAGGCTCAGTAGTTGTGGCTTTTGTGGCTTAGTTGCTCCATGGCCTATGGGATCTTCCTGGACCAGGGATTGAACCCACATTTCCTGTATTGAGCCACTAGTGAAGCCCCTGGCTTTGTAAGTTTTTGAAGTCTATATGGTCCAACTCTTTGCCACTCTCTGGACTGTAGCCTGCCAGTCTTCTCTGTCCATGGGATTTTCCTGGCAAGAATCCTAGAGTGAATTGCCATTTTCTTCTTCATGGTATCTTCCCAACCCAAGGATTGAAAACTTGTCTCCTGCATCTCCTGCATTGCAGGTGGGTTCTTTACCCACTGAGCCACCTGGGAAACCCATATGGTAGGTTAAGGGAGCCCCATAGTATTTTCAGGGTCTAGGGCTTCTAAAGGTCTTCAGTTCAGTTGCTCAGTCATGTCCAATTCTTTGAGGCCCCATGAATCGCAGCATGCCAGGCCTCCCTGTCCATCACCAACTCCCGGAGTCCACTCAGACTCACGTCCATCGAGTCAGTGATGCCATCCAGCCATCTCATCCTCTGTCGTCCCCTTCTCCTCCTGCCCCCAATCCCTCCCAGCATCAGAGTCTTTTCCAATGAGTCAACTCTTCGCATGAGGTGGCCAAAGTACTGGAGTTTCAGCTTTAGCATCATTCCTTCCAAAGAAATCCCAGAGCTGATCTCCTTCAGAATGGACTGGTTGGATCTCTTTGCAGTCCAAGGGACTCTCAAGAGTCTTCTCCAACACCACAGTTCAAAAGCATCAATTCTTTGGCTCTCCAAAGGTCTTAATCGGTTTGTTTAGATGATTTGCTCCCCCACAACTTTCCCATCCACTTACTCTACTTTGATGAAGTTAATTTCTATAATGATTCTTAAGTTAGGTTTATTCTAGGAAACTAACTTTTAGGCATTGACCAAAAATTCCTGTAAGAATGTTCTCTTGACTAAACAGCTTTGCAGTTGAAAAAGAAAGAAAGAATTTTGTATCCAAATTAGCAGGGAAAATTTTCAGCCTATGTTCTCTCTCTCCCTAGTATTTTCCCTTGACCCTACTCTGACCATGCTAGGAATACAATGTTACTGATTGTGGCAGGTGGGAAAAGAAAAATCAAAACAAAAGAATTCCACTGACCCTTATCAGAGTTTATGAACCATTTTTAGTTAGTTAGCACATGCAAAGGCCCTGTGGCCCTTTTAAGTCTCCCCATTCCCTCAATGCTCTGCTTTCTCAGGTAACAGCTAACTAATTTCTAAAGTACTTTTTTTTTTTTTGGCTGTACCACACAGCAGGTGGGATTTTAGTTCCTGACCAGGGATTGAACCTGTGCCCCCTGCAGTGGAAGAGCAGAATCTTAATCACAGACTGCCAGGGAAGTTTGGAAAGTACTTTTTAAAGTAATTTTAAAAATAATTCCTGATGAAATATTCTGGATTAATGTGGTTTAATCAGTTTGAAAAAAACATGTTCTAGAGACTATTCGTTAATCCAAAGAGGGAAGAGAAGTAGTGGAATTTCTGATCTCGGCAGGCAGGGAACCTCTGTATTTTTCAGCCATGGAGAACAGCCCACCTGGAGAACCAAGGAGGTACAGACGAAACAAGGAAGTATTTGAGATCACTCCTTACTGTAAACTGAGATAATATAAAGCATGCCTTAACCTGTATTACAAACACAGAGGGGATAGCAAAGTGCTTGGTAATGTAATACAGTATCTGAGAGATCTTGACTCCCCATAAGCATGCTAGTTTTTACCAAACCAATTTCATTTCTTAACATTTCCCTGCCAACATATAGCACTCTCACATAACTCCCTTGCGCATGCATGTTCAGATGTGTTCGACCCTTTGCAACTCCATGGACTGTGACCTGCCAGACTCCTCTATCCATGGGATTTCCCAGGCAAGAATACTGGAATCGGTTGCCATTTCCTTTTCCAGGGGATCTTCCCGACTGAGGGATCAGACCTACATCTTTTACTTTAGCAAGTGGACTCTACCACTGAGCCATGGGAAGCCCCCATAACTCCCTCACAGAAGGTATATTCCTGTACCTCATTATTCCATACCTGCCCCAAACCAGATTTTCTTTTCCTCAGACACAGTCTGCATAAAATTAAATGCGCTTAAGTGTGTGTATCACTGAGGGCTTAGGGTTGCAAATGGAGAGGTGGATTCTATTATCTTAAGTAGAAAGGGGAATTTAGTCAAAGTTTATCACACTGTGTAGAATTGATATTCAAAATAGTAACTGATAGGGTCTGGCACTGGCCAATCAGAAGGGGACTTGAACAGATTCCTGGTGGCCTCCTGCTGTTCTGGGAGTTAACCCTTAGCTTTCCCTTGACGGGGAAAGCTAGACAGAATGGCGGGAGCAGGGGGCGGGGGTTTCAACTAGAGCAGGAGGAAGATGCAGTCGAGGAGCTTGGAGCCACAGCTATTTACTGATGGGAGCAGGAGTACCTTGACATTTTCACCACTGGCACAGGCTCAATAAGGCAGACCCGCTGAACATCACTGCTGGCTGCGAAAGACATGAAGAGAAGCAGGTTGGAGAAGAATTCAGAAACCCAGAGAGTAGGAATGGTGCCTGCATATTCTTTGGGGCTTTCCAGATGGCACTAGTGGTAAAGAACCTGTCAGCCAGTGCAGGAGAGGTAAGAGACACGAGTTTGACCCCTGGGTTGGGAAGATCCCCTGGAGGAGGAAATGGCAACCCACTGCAGCATTCTTGCCTGGAGAATCCCATGTACAGAGGAGCCTGGCGGGCTATGGTCCATAGGGTCACAAAGAGTCGGACACGACCGAAGTGACTTAGCATGCACGCATGCATGCTCCATATCCTTTACAAGACCTACTCGGGGGTGGGGGGGTTCCAGTTGCTGATTCTGAGCATCACTGCTGTGAGGGAATTCCTCACTGTGCCTTCATCTTTGTGGCATTCATGCAGGAAGCAAAATCCTGCATAGGAAAGTCCAGGCTGGCCAAAAGTAGGCATGCCCCCTGACTGCCAGGGAGTGAGGAGGGCAGTGCTGCTTCCTACTACACAGCCAGTGGGATTTCTTCCAAGGAGAAGAAATTTCTCCAAGGATTTCTTCCAAGGCTTTTGATGCTGTGTATCCATCCTACTAGGCTTCTCTGGTGGCTCAGATGGTGATGAATCCACCTGCAATGCAGGAGACTTGGGATTAATCCCTGGGTTGGGAAGATCCCCTGGAGGAGGGCATGGCAATCCACTCCAGTATTCTTGCCTGGAGAATCCCATGGACATAGGGGCCTGGTGGGCTACAGTCCATGAGGTGGCAAAGAGTTGGACACAACTTAGCAACTAAGCATAGCCCAGCATCCACCCCACAAGGATGAAAGTTTACTGTTGGGACAAAGATGCTTCCTATAAGATGATCTGTCACCAAACCTGTTTCTCTTTCTTTCCCTCGTCCAAAGAGGAATTTTGTAAACAAATTTTGTAAACAAATCATCTTGTCGTCACACACACCAAAAAAACCCCTTAAAACAACTGCAAGGTGATCGGCAGTGTGTTGCCAAGCTCAAGGTCACCTTGGATTGTCATCCCGACTGCCATGCTTTTCTTCTCATTAAAATATTTGACAAGAATTCTTTGCATGGTTGAGCAGCTCCAGCCACTCTGGCCCCACACTGTTCTCACAAAGATGTTTTCCTGTCATAGTAAATAATTGTGCCACCAGCTGAAAACCAGTACCTGTGTTATACACACATTAACACAGAAATCTGACATTCATACAGGTACAATGCCAGAAGATACCGCATGATTTTTTGATGAAATAACATGGATTTCCTTCCCTTTAGGTTATTTATGACTGGCCTAAAAAAGTAGGGTTTTACATCTTTATTCATTTCCGGATCCCTGTTGCATTTGGCAAAAAGCTTTGATCACCGTTGATGGTTGAAAATGTTTATTGAGTTGGACAGTGGTGTTGGAAATTGCAAGAATACGACTACTACTTCTGAGACTTAGAAGTCTCAGAAGCTGTATATGGGAGGAGATCAAGTGCAGTGGTTAGTGTTACAGGATGACCAACTGTCCCCATCTGCCTGGAACGAGGAGGGTGTCTAGGACATTGGATGTGCAGGGTTAAAACTGGGAAAGTCAGGGGCTAGTGTACCTGACAACTTGAATTTGAATTCTAGTTCTACCACTTATCAGCTGTGTGACTCAGTTTTGTACCTGTAAAATGTCAATAATACCCCATTTATCTTTGGGCATTGGAAATATGCTCATATATATAACATATTTAATTAGTATATGTAATATGTATAAAGGCCTTGGATTATGGTGGTTCATAGTACATACTCAGCCAGTGTTGACAAATAGTAAATTATTGTAATGCCCAACTCTAATGTCTCCCACCAGAGCCCAGAGGATGCTTCCATGAATGTCTTTCTTAGCATTGGTAAGTCTTTATACAATATTGTGTGTCGTAAAAATTTTTAGATGGTTGTCTTATTAGCTGACTCTATCACATACCCCAAAACACAACATACCAGTATGCACACACACCCATAACACAATGCTGGCTGTTTTTGTACTGCCAACTTGAAGATTTCCCAAAATTATCTTTTGGGAAAGTTGGGGAGGTGAGGTGAGCAGAAAAAGCTTCAATAAATACCATCGAAATGCCACCACGGCTCTGCGCTCTTTAATTCCCCCTCTCTCTGAGGGAAATGTTCCTTATCCCCAATTTCATGGACAAGCTTCAATCAGTGTGCAAATATTTTGCCATCACTAGGACCTGATTTCTTCATCTAAGTATTCAGAAGTCTTTAGTCCACATGTGAAAGAACACAGAGGCCTTATCATCTTACATGGAAACCAGGGTATGTGCCGAAAGCTAACCCAGGAAAGAATAATCGTGGTCTGTGAGGCAAAGGCTTGCCAGCTCTCTGAGCTAGCGCTCCCCTGAGCCAATGGGGCCCAACTGCTGTTAGCCTGGCCTCGCTTTTAATTGGGTTCTGGCTCTGGGAGCTCAGATCATGAGGATGAAAAGAAGAAATGGTCAATAATCCGGGTGTTTTGTCTGTGCTGTCAAGGATGTGGGCGTGCAGCTGAGTTCTGACTTTCTGTTAGGCTTGAATCCTTTTTCTTTCTCTTTAGACTGTAAGATCTACTCAGGGTGAATTACACTCAGAAATGTAATGTAGCTACAATGTTTTCTTGTTTCCCTCTGCTTTATATATATATATATATTTCTTTTTTTTTTTTTTTGGCCGAGCTGTGTGGCATGCAGGATCTTGGTTCCCCCACCAAGGATCAAACCCGTGTCTCCTGCCCTGAGACCTCAGAGTCTTAACCCCTGGACCGCCAGGGCAGTCCCTCCTCCTGCTTTTTAGAAGAAAGAAGCAAAGCAACATGAAGTAAATGAATAGAAATCTTTAGTTAAAATGATGTTAAAGACATAGAATATGACACAGTGTCAATAAGGGCTTCCCAGGTGGCGCTAGTGGTAAAGAACCCATTTGCCAATACAGGAAATATAAGAGACATGGGTTCGATCCCTGAGTCAGGAAGATCCCCTGGAGGAGGGAATGGCAACCCATTCCAGTATTCTGGCCTGAAGAATCCCATGACAGAGGAGCCTGGCAGCTACAGTTTTATATATATATATATATTTTGGCTGAGCTGTGTGACATGTAGGATCTTAGTTCAGTCACCAAGGATCAAACCCATGCCTCCTGCATTGAGACCTCAGAGTCTTCATCACTGGACTGCCAGGGAAGTCCCTCTTCCTACTTTCTAGAAGAAAGGAACAAAGCAACATGAAGCAAATGAATGGAAACCTTTAGTTAAAATGATGTTAAAGAAACAGGATATGATACAGTGTCAGTAAGCATTGCCTGCGTTGGTGTTTCCAGGTGTAGGACACATGTCGCTGAATGTGGGTGAAAAGATTTTAGGCGTGGCATTAAATAACAGAGACTTAAACAGTGAGAAAGACTCCCCTTTCTAGTCTTTAATCCCTTTATCTCCATCTGGAAGAAAGTCTCAGCTGCATGCTAAGAGTGTGTGTTTTAACATCTTGCCAACACTTGCTAAGCTGCCCCTTTCCCAGAGATCAGTGGCCTAAGGTTCAACTCTTAACAGGGCAATAGAATCTCTTTGGAATTTAATAACATTGCTTTTGCTTGCATTTTATTTACTTTTCGTATTTGTCTTCTTTTCCACTTATAGCACTGGGTGAAGTTTTTTTTTTTTTGTTAAATAAAAGTGTGCCTATTTAAAGAAAGTCATTAAATCACTGTAGTAAGGTAAGTGTATAGATTTGTCAAAAAGACTATCATGAAGACAGTCTGTAAACAGTCCAATGTTAGGAACCAATGACCAAGATCTTCAGTGTGAAAGGACAATATCATTCCTTCATCCATCCATCCATTCACTCGTGCACCCATCCATCCATCCTCCACCCATCCATCCACCATCTTTCTATCCCCCATACGTCCGCTCATCTTTCCATTCCCCCATTCCTCCATTCATCCATCCATCCATCCAACAAATATCTACTGTGTATCTACTATGTTGTGTGAACCCTGCAGATCGGGGGAGGGGGGGGGGGGGGGGGTAGGGGGGCGGTGCAAAGTCCTTGGTCTTAAGGAGTAGTAGGTGAGCTAGATGGCAATCAAATAAATAAGTAAGCACATAACATAATATCAGAAATAAGATGAAAGAAAAGAACACCAAAGGACTAGAGAGTGACAGAAGTGGAGGTTCTATTTTTTACTGAGTGGTTAGGGCAGAGCCCTATGCGGAGATGCCTTCGGAGCAAAGCTGGAATGAAGATAGCTGTGAATTCTCCTGTGTCTGGAGGAAAAGCATCTCAGGAAGATGGAACAGCCAGTGTGAAGTCCTGAGGCAGGAGTGTGCCTGGGCTAGAGGGGCTGCAGTGCAGTGAACAAGGGGCATGGCACACAGCATGACTGGAGATCTCTGGGCAGGACTGGAGTCTCATTGGGCCTCATCGCCCTGGTGATAATTTCATTCCTAGTGAAATGGGGGCCATTGGAGTGAAAACATGATCTGATTGACATTTTTAAAGGTTGCCCTGGCTGCTTTGAGGAAAAGAGATGGGAGAAGCTGTGGAAGAAACAGGAGGAAGGCCCTCCAGGCTCTTCCAGGCAATGGCTTCTGTTAATACTCAGACAGTGGTGTTGAGAAATGTAAGCCCCCTAAAGCTGGGGACCTTTATTGATCACTTCTAACGGAGAAGGCAATGGCACCCCACTCCAGTACTCTTGCCTGGAAAATCCCATGGATGGAGGAGTCTGGTAGGCTGCAGTCCATGGGGTCGCAAAGAGTCAGATGTGACTGAGCAACTTCACTTTCACTCTTCACTTTCATGCATTGGAGAAGGAAATGGCAAACCACTCCAGTGTTCTTGCCTGGAGAATCCCAGGGACGGGGGAGCCTGGTGGGCTGCCATCTCTGGGGTCGCACAGAGTCGGACACGACTGAAGGGACTTAGCAGTAGCAAGGGATGAGTGAAAACTGCCTGAGGGTCTCTCGTCTTTCTCCTCTGAATGGTCCCCACAGATCTCCCATCTCAGACACACAGTGGACTGTGCGTGTGTGCTAAGTCACTTCTGCTACTGCTACTGCTAAGTCGCTTCAGTCGTGTCCGACTCTGTGCGACCCCATAGACGGCAGCCCACCAGGCTCCCCCGTCCCTGGGATTCTCTAGGCAAGAACACTGGAGTGGGTTGCCATTTCCTTCTCCAGTGCATGAAAGTGAAAAGTGAAAGTGAAGTCGCTCAGTCATGTCTGACTCTTAGCGACCCCATGGACTGCAGCCTACCAGGCTCCTCCATCCATGGGATTTTCCAGGCATAAGTACTGGGGTGGGGTGCCATTGCCTTCCCCGAAGTCACTTCAGTTGTGTCCAACTCTTTGTGACCACTTGGACTGTAGCCCACCAGGCTCCTCTGTCCATGGGATTCTCCAGGCAAGAATACTGGAGTGGGTTGCCATGCCCTTCTCCAGGGGATCTTCCCGACCCAGGGGTCGATCTCATCTCCTGCATTTGCAGGCAGGTTCTTTCTCTCTTGCACCACCCCATCTCAAACACTCAGTGGACTGAACCAACTGCAAGTCTAACTGTTATAATCTCTCTGCCTACACTTCTAACTAGGTGTTTAAGAGAAACCACATTCTCCTCTCATCTCTGCAAAGGCAGCCCAAACCTTACCAAGGACAGAATGAAGTTACTAGAAGACTGCATCCAGTTCCCTTAAAAGAACCTGTCAAAGGATCTACCGTCCATCAGGCCCCACCTTCTGGCATGCCAGTCCATTCACTCCTGAAAATCACCATCAGATCAGATCAGTCGCTCAGTCGTGTCCAACTCTTTGCGACCCCATGAACCGCAGCACGCCAGGCCTCCCTGTCCATCACCAACTCCCAGAGGTCACTCAGACTCACATCCATCGAGTCAGTGATGCCATCCAGCCATCTCATCCTCTGTCGTCCCCTTCTCTTCCTGCCCCCAATCCCTCCCAGCATCAGAGTCTTTTCCAGTGAGTCAACTCTTCGCATGAGGTGGCCAAAATACTGGAGTTTCAGCTTTAGCATCATTCCTTCCAAAGAAATCCCAGGGCTGATCTCCTTCAGAATGGACTGGTTGGATCTCCTTGCAGTCCAAGGGACTCTCAAGAGTCTTCTCCAACACCACAGTTCAAGAGCATCAATTCTTCGGCGCTCAGCCTTCTTCACAGTCCAGCTCTCACATCCATACATGACCACAGGAAAGACCATAGCCTTGACTAGGCGAACCTTTGTTGGCAAAGTAATGTCTCTGCTTTTGAATATGCTATCTCTTAATCTACTTCCTTGGATTTATCTTTTTGATTCCATCAGCCAGTTCTTATGATCCAATGTCAAAAGCTAGGCTCTGCAATCTGAATGACAGGACCGCCAGCTCACCATGTTAAAATGGAATTATCAGGCTGAAATTAGAAGCCATTTAAGGCTCCAACAAGCTCTCACTGTGGCTGCTGATTCAGGAGACTACTTTCCTGGACAGTGGTGGTACTCCTAGCAGATGTTTTGCTTGCATGGAGGAGGTATCTTCTGAGGAGTAATTTACCAATATCCACTAAGGCTAAAATGTCAGGAATCTGCAAATCTCTTGATCCCATTTCTTTGGAAGTCCCAGAAGACAAAAATGCACCCAAAGTGCCTTGGAGGTACATCTTATCCTTCAAGGGAGAGCAGGAGAAGCCCTCTCAGTGTGTTTGCTCTGAGAATATTCCCCAGTAAGCTCTACAACATAGTTGCTTCTTCAGCTGGTGAACTGAAACATAATCATGACCATAGCAATGATAACAAGAGCTATTCTCCTTTCAACATGGCAGCCTCAATCATCCTGGCATTAAGTACGTCACAGCAGGTCCCCTCTACTATCAAAGTCTGCCAGTGGCTTCCATTTTCTAGTAACATCCAAAGTCTTCCAGAAACTCCCCTGCCTCTGCAAATCTGGTCCTCTGTTGCCTCGCTGATGTCATCTCCCACCACCCTTGCCCTCCCTTGTCATCTCCAGCCACGCTGGCCCCGTTGCAGCTCCTCAGCAACTCTGGGCGTGCTCTCACCTTAGGGCTCTGCACTGCCCCCATGGTTGGAGCAACCCCATCCACCATATCCTCTTGGCTAATTCATTCAGCATCTCCAGGTCTTGGCTTACATGTCACCACTTTAATGTGTCTGACCCTGACGATCCTGTCCGCTCCTACAGCTGTTCTTCTTTTACCATGGCCTTTGTTTTTTCCATATTACTTTCACCTAAATTCCATAGGACTGTCTTGTTGTTTATTATTTATTGTCTTTTATCCACGCTAGACTATCAGTTCTACCAGGTCAAGGATTCTGTTATTGTTCTATTGTGTTCACCAGTGTATCCCATGCACTTCAAATAGAGTCCAGCATGTAGAACGAGCTCTGTAAATTGCTGCTGAGTGCTAACTGGCTCACTTTTTTGGGGTGCTTAGTGGGTGCTCTTATTATATTACACTTGAAGATCCCCCGGAGAAGAGAATGGCTACCCAATCCAGTATTCTTGCTTGGAGAATTCCATGGGCTGAGGAGCCTAGCAGGGTACAGTTCGTGGAGTCACACAGAGTCGGACATGACTGAGTGACTAACACTAATACTTTACATGTACACCTATAATCCAGGGAAAGGTAATGTTATTAACCACATTTACATGTGAAGAGACTGAAGCAGAGAGAGGTAGATTAACGTACAAGGGTCACACAGCTAGTAGATAATGGAGCTAGGATTCAGAGCCGAGCAGCCAGTCCTAAAACACTCATTAAGAACTCTATCGACAACCGAAATAAGCAATGCCAAGAAGAGGACGTGCACTCAGCAGGCAGGCTTTGCTCGTGGTAGACATCAGTCTGCTGCTCCGATATTCTTTCTCTTCCTGGCAGCTGCACTGCTTTCCTCTAGGGAGTCACTCCTTCCTCTGCTTTCAGTCTATGGGACTCTATATTCCTGACCTGGGGCAAAGCACCTGACAAGAGAAAGCCAATCAGCACTCATGATCCTTGGTGATTGGGTCAGGGGCGGTCATGTGACCTGATCAGCACTGAGAATGCTGGAACAAGATGGCTTCACTGCTGCAGGACCTGGAGGCTGGGAAGGTAGAAAGCCCACTGAGGCCCTGGGGCTGCCCACTGGGCTTGGCTGAGGCCTTGAAGGGCTCTTTTTTCTACTCCAGCATCCTCTGTAAGGAACAACACCTCTCTGCAGTAAAACACCCCTTTGGTTTCCCGCTTTCGTTTCTCTTTTTCTTTCTCTTTGCTTTCTTCTTTCCCCTCTTCTTTATTTTCTTCTTCCCTCCCTCCCTCTTTCTTCCTTTCTTTTTCTCCCCTTTCCTTCCTTTTCTTACATTAACTGACTGAATACTGTACACCAAAAACTATCCTACATTTAAACACATTATCCCATTTCTACAACAACCATATTAGATGGTAATGTTTAATATTCCCACTCTATAGAGGAAGACAGACTAGAAAGTCTAAACAGGGTCACCCAGTTGACAGAGTCCAATTTCAGACCCAAGCCATCTGTCGCCAACCTGTGTGCCCTTAATCATTTGGAAACACTGCCTCCCTTGTGGAGCACAGGGATTTGTGTTGGGCAGGCCAGAGTGAATAGAAGAAGAAAGGGTGGCTACACAGTCAGCCAGTGTGACGGTAGGTAACAGTATAAGAGGCAGACTGGCATCATGATTAGGAACTAAGCTTTGCATTCAGCCAGCTCTGGTTTGAATTCAGCCTCTTCCATATACTAGCTGTGTGGGCTCGGCACATTCATTAGCCTTTCTGAGTTCTTGAATCCTCATCCGTACCATGAAGGTACATGTTAATCCCTGTCTTGAAAATATGTTGCCTGATTTAACTGAAAAGATGGATACAAAGCATGATCCCATTATTTAGTACATAAGTGAAAGCTAATATGATCAGATCAGATCAGTCGCTCAGTCGTGTCCGACTCTTCGCGACCCCATGAACCGCAGCACGCCAGGCCTCCCTGTCCATCACCAGCTCCCGGAGGTCACCCAGACTCACACCCATCAAGTCAGTGATGCCATCCAGCCATCTCATCCTCTGTCGTCCCCTTCTCCTCCTGCCCTCAATCCCTCCCAGCATCAGAGTCTTCTCCAATGAGTCAACTCTTCGCATGAGGTGGCCAAAATACTGGAGTTTCAGCTTTAGCATCATTCCTTCCAAAGAAATTCCAGGATTGATCTCCTTCAGAATGGACTGGTTGGATCTTCTTGCAGTCCAAGGGACTCCCAAGAGTCTTCTCCAACACCACAGTTCAAAAGCATCAATTCTTCGGCGCTCAGCCTTCTTCACAGTCCAGCTCTCACATCCATACATGACCACAGGAAAGACCACAGCCTTGACTAGGCGAACCTTTGTTGGTAAAGTAATGTCTCTGCTTTTGAATATGCTATCTAGGTTGGTCATAACTTTCCTTCCAAGGAGTAAGCGTCTTTTAATTTCATGGCTGCAGTCACCATCTGCAGTGATCTTGGAGCCCAGAAAAACAAAGTCTGACCCTGTTTCCACTGTTTCCCCATCTATTTCCCATGTAGTGATGGGACCAGATGCCATGATCTTCGTTTTCTGAATGTTGAGCTTTAAGCCAACCTTTTCACTCTCCACTTTCACTTTCATCAAGAGGCTTTTCAGCCCCTCTTCACTTTCTGCCATAAGAGTCGTGTCATCTGCATATCTGAGGTTATTGATATTTCTCCCAGCAATCTTGATTCCAACTTGTGTTTCTTCCAGTCCAGCATTTCTCATGATGTATTCTGCATAGAAGTTAAATAAACATGGTGACAATATGCAGCCTTGACGTACTCCTTTTCCTATTTGGAACCAGTCTGTTGTTCCATGACCAGTTCTAACTGTTGCTTCCTGACCTGCATACAGATTTCTTAAGAGGCAGATCAGGTGGTCTGGTATTCCCATCTCTTTCAGAATTTTCCATAGTTTATTGTGATCTACACAGTCAAAGGCTTTGGCATAGTCAATAAAGCAGAAATAGATGTTTTTCTGGAACTCTCTTGCTTTTTCCATGATGTATATATAATTTCTGTTAATATTCTGATTATTCTTAATCACCCTTAGGCTCCTCAGTCCCAGCAACAGCCATCTGAAGACAGAGAGCTAAGTCTGTTTTCTCCCCTGTGACATTAGCCAAAAGCCCCCTTCTAGCTGTACCCTTGGAATTGAAGACTACATATATGACAAAAAAATCCATTTAAACTACTCCAGTTGAATTTTGTCAACCTCGGGAGGGAAAATGTGTGATGTGTAGCCTTCAGGATGTGGCTGTGTTTAAAGAGATGTTCTCAAAAATATGCATGTGCCCCAATGAGGGGCAAATTAGTCTGAGTCCTCCCCGGGTGATGTCAAGCAGACACCTCTTTCAGAATTAGCGATCTGGCTATGAAAGCACTGGTATTGTGCCACGGGCATAAACCTTCACAAGCAGGGAGGGGATTGTACAAACAGGAAACATCTCCCAGATCTCGGATTAATGCAGCTGTGAAAAATAGCATTTTAATAAGTGTGTTCTCCGTAATGGAAGCACTTTTCTTGCAAAGCCTCTCTTTTCTATCCTGAGAAACATGCAAAGTTTGGCTAAGCAGAAGTCATGGTGAAAATATTGGTTGGCCAAGAAGTTCATCTGACACACAGAATACATACATATTTAGAAAATATTGGGATGGTCAAAAAAGTTCTTACGGGTTTTTAATATTTTCTGAATACACGTGTATTCTGCATGTTAGTTTCATTGCACATTGTAGATACCTTTTGAAACCCCATGGGCATATGAGCTCCATGGAAATGCTTCTCCATCTTGAGCCATCAGAAGTCACCAAACTTATTTTACAGTTGGAGGTTTCCAGCTTCCCATCTTCCTTCTCCACTTTCTATAACTGCACAGTTGTATTTACGTTTATAAAAGAGCTTTATGTGTGTGTGTGAGAGAGATAGCACCAACCAGCAGACTATTTGAAGTTAAAGCCCTTTGCCAGATTCCAGTTTCTTCACAGCATTCCTTTCCACCTCTATTTTCTTCTTTAAAACACACACACATACACACACACATACAAAACCTGATTTGAGAAAACTTGATGCAGTTGGAACAGATTGGCCCCAGCAATTCCTTCCTGTGCTCCCCAAGACGGAGGAGTGGAGGCAAGAGAGCCCAGAAGATTCTGGAAGGGTGGGAGGTGGGAAGATGCCAAGAGAGGGCAAGGGTGAATGGGGCCATAGCCGCAGGGGATGTTCAATAACTCTCTTACCCTTTATGCTGTGGGACAGGGGCTCATTTGCTCAATTTGGGGTGACAGCGGCCGTTTTTGCTGTAGTGGAGCCAGAGTTTGAATTAAGTGCAGCTCTCAGAGGTCGAAAGCCGCATTCGTTATCTTAGCCATGGGAGGGCATGGAAATCAGAGGCGTTTTGGCAAGGGCTACATAAATCCAAGGTTTGTCAGGGGCCGATCCAGCCAGGAAGGAAGGAATGCAGTTTTCCTCTGACGGTGTGACTTCCTGCTTCTTCTTGGAGTGGTTGTCTGGACTCAGGCAGAAGCAAAATCGGCATCAGTTACTTGAAAGGAAACCAACCTTATTCCTGAAGGTTTGGCAGCAGAAATATTCATTGTTGAGAAAGGGGAAGAAAAAAAAAACAGCCTAATGAACTCTCCTCTCTTCGGTATTTTCAAAGGCCTCTTGTGTGGTGGCTGCTTTTTTTTTTTTTTTCCTTCCAGAGTTCTGAGGAACTCTCTCATTAGCTCCTCAGTAAATGCTACTGTAAGGGCTTGTAGCTTTGTCATTAAATCTTCACTCCAAGATGAATTAAGGTGGCGGCCAAGAAGTGCCCTCCCCACCCCGCAGCCCCCAACGAGCTTCTTTACAATTACAAAAAAGGCAGGAAAATAGATTTGTGGGCGATTTTTAGTACTCCTTTACGCGCCTTCCTGTCAAACAGTGATTAATTCAGGGCCACTTAAGTTTTCCAAACTTTCATCCATAATGGGCACGTTGACATTTTTATTTGAATCTCTTTACGCCATCCAAAATAATCTCCTTCAGCAACAGAAACTGCTGGTTAATTGCCACAGAGCAGCTGTTCCCTCTTCTCTGTCGACAGCCTCTTTGGGGTGGTTTGGAGCTTGGTGCCTGCGGAACACACGGGCCTGCAACAGCGGGTGTCAGGTGGATGGCTTGAATGGCCCCCTTGTTCCTGACTGTCTGTGTCTACACCAGTATCAGAGCCAAACAAAGCCCTCCGCATCTAAATATAGCATTTTCTTTGGCCCCAGGCCCTCACTGTCTTGTTTTTCCATTCTTCCACACTCTAAAACATATTCAAGAGAGTCCCCCCCCCCACGCCCCGACTGCCGCCCCTGCCACCCTCTTAACTTGACTAATTTTTTTTTACCCAGATTTGCATATTCCTTGGGTCAGACCACATCCTGGAAATAGAAGTTCATGTGCACAATTAATCTGATTTTCTGGTTAACTGAAGGCTGGCTGGAAAATGGCTTTGAAAATTCCCTATTGCTCTGAAGTCTTTGGAGAAGGTGTTGAGACAGGCTCAGAAACGCAGAATCTCAGACCTGTAAGGGAAATAAGTGTCCATGTACTCTGATCCCTATGAGGTGGAAGGCAGCACCTCTGGGTCCAGCTGAGTTACTTGGACTTAGCATCCTCTGCACAAGCCATTGCAGTTTTGAATGCTTTTTGTCCTTGGATATTTCTGAAAGCAGTGTTATTCAGGGACATCTAAGAACTGTGTTGGCCATACACCGCCTATAGGCCCAGAGTTCTATCCTTGAATCAAATTGGATACTAGAATCATGCTCATTTCTGCCAGATTTGTTTGGCCCAAGGTAAGGAGTTCCACGGCACACATGTAGTCAGCCCTCTTCTCTGCCTGGCCTCCATGTGGCTTGAGTTCTTGTTGTATTTCCTGCCTTAATGTTTAGTGAACTCCAGTGAATGTTGTTGTTGTTTTAATTGTTCACTTGATGATGGGGAAGCCTGCAGACCTTCAGGATTGCACATTGACCCCTGTCCTGTCAATACGGAATTATCAGTACCTGGGTGGCCCTTTTGGAGCCGTGAACCACGTGTGCCAATCACAGACTCTCCATATTTTATTTATCATCTGCTCTTCTCCAAGAGGAGGCAGATCTATGCCAGTCCAGATCCTGGGAATCCAGTTAGATGAAATCTATTCATCAGTTTTGCCTTCTAGGCCACCAGAAGGATAGCCTTACCAAAGGTTGGTATAACTTGAGGCCAAAAAAGAAAAGCAAGGAAAATGGCTAATTTAAAATGGTCGATCTACTCTTTTCAGATTGTAAAAGTAATATGTGTTATAATAAGTTCACACAATACAGAAAAGTGAGAGAAGTCCGAAGTTCCTTGAAGTCCTGCAGAAATTTTTTGGAATGGAAAAAAAAAAAAAAAAAACACATCTGGCCCAGGCCAGGCCCATGTGGAGGTGGTATGGCCTTGAATCTAGATGTGATTACAGGTTGGACTTCTACAGTTTAAGCTGTCAACCCCACCACCTGCTTCCTCTGTCGTCCAAGCATTGATAGAAACCCCAGGCAGCCGTCCAGCTCCCCTGGAAGGCCCAGCTGAGAGCAGTGTTATTCAGGGACATCTAAGGATCATGACGGCCATGCACCCCTTGAGGCCCCAGAGTTCTATCTTTGGATCAAGTTGGACACTAGAATCTTGCTCCTTTGTGCTGGATCGGCTTAGCCCAAGGTGAGGCGTTCCATAGCACACGTGTGGTCAGTCATCTGCCCTCTTCTCTGCCTGGCCTCCATGTGGCCTTGAGTTCTTCTCACAATAGGCTCTGTGAACCAACCAGGCAGCTGCAGTGGGTACTAGACAGGTGCCCATTTGCTTTACTTTTTTACTCTGGCTCTGGAATTTAACAACAGCATCTGCTCTCAAGTTGACGTTGAACTTGTGTTTCCTGACCCCCTTTTGAAGAGCCCTGAGGGCAAAGCTGCTTTGACAGTGAAGTGCCCGGAAAATATTTCTCCCCACTGAAGACCTGTATGCTTAGGTGAGGTGAGGCTTTGTCATTGGTCATCATTCCCCTTTCACTCTTGCTGCCAGGAAGCTCTGAATCGGGTCTCAAAGTTCCATGTGTGTGTGTGCAGTTGTGTCTGATTCTTTGCAATGCTGTGGACTGTAGTCCACCCAGCTCCTTTGTCCATGGAATTCTCCAGGCAAGAATACTGGAGTGGGTTGCCATTTCCTCCTCCAGGGGATCTTCCCAACCCAGGGATGGAACCCATATCCTTTGCATCTCCTGCAATGGCAGGTGGATTCTTTACCACCAAGCCACCTGGGAAGCTACCAGCAATGAGCCTTATGATTGCCCTGTTTGCAAATTCCTTATTTCTTGTCCAGAGCTTCTGTTTCTCTCCTCTGTTTTGTTGTTGTTGTTGTGAACTGCCTTATATCAAAGAAACAAAAGTATAATTTTGTACACAAATTTAAAAAATCATGCTGCCTATTGCGTGCCTTAGGAACACAGGCCTCGGTTTGGGAGCTCATCTTGTTTTCCTTCATGCTTAAAAACACATCCATGGCTTTGGACTGTATCTAAGATGAGAGATTGGTGCCAGAACAATGTAATCAGAGCTGGAAAGGGGAAATAAAACTGGGTCGATGGCCTGGATATAGGACTTCTTTATTTTCGGCCTTTAGAGGTTGCTCTTGTGACCCATTTTACAGATAAACCAGGGCAGATGTGAAGGAGGATTCGGCTTCCAGGGGCCACCAAGGCCTGCCTGAGCGGCATGTCACTCCAGAGACCTGCCTCCAGGCCTCTCGGCCTCACAGCCTCCTGCAGCCTTGTCCATTTCAAAAGTGCTTCTGCGCTACAGGTCCTTCCAAATGCTACTGGTGAGCCCACTGAATTTCCACTTTGTTTAGCAATCAGAATCACTGTGACTTTTGAAAAGCATGAAATCTCCAAGGGAAGGAACGTCCTTTTAGGTACTTAGCTTCCAACCTCCTCTCCGCACCAACCCCCACACCGCCCCCCCTGCCGCCCGCCAACATGGAGAAACAATCTGAATACACAAAATTAGAAAAACATACACAGAATGGTTGTTTAAAATTCACAGCTGTCAGCACTAAGTATTTGGTATGAGAGAAAGAAGGTAGGAAACATCGGGTTAACAAAATAGCTGCAGATGGATGGGTTCGAGGCTGGGCCGAGGCTGCCATTATCTGCACTGTGGGCAGAGGCTCATTTGCATGCCGGGACAAAGGTTCCCTGTTGGAGACCCGTTCTCTCCATCTTCCTCCTCAAAAAGGCGGCTCACCATCCGCCGTGAAGATCGCCTGCCTCTGTCCTCCCATCAGAAACCTACAGGAACGAACACAAATCTGTTCTTTTAACACAACGTGGGCACAAAGTGGTGTTTTCACTGCAAATAAAGCCAGGGGAAGCTGAAGAATGGGGCCTTTTATTTGCAGGAGATACTCAAAGGAAGCCAGATTGAACTATAGGCCAGCACGTATGAATAAAGTTGTTAGAGAATTTGCAGCCTGTGGTCTGGGAGCGCCACTGTAAGTTTGGCTACTGTCAGCTTGAAGCACTTTGCATCAGAATGCATAATTGCCTCTGTTAATGACATTTTTAGCCCAGTTCTCCAACAGAGAATAAATTCATTTTCCCTCCACTTTTCATACTGCCTGGGAGAGAAGACATTTTTTCTTTCAATTTAATAAACATGATTGACAACAGAAAAATGCAGATTTGCTTTCATTCTATTATAACTGTATTTCGGAGGCCAGAATGCACACATGTATTCTTCCGACAATTACACAACAGCCCATTAACAGTGGCATTCATTCCGTGAATTCTGAAGGCCCTCTCTTATGACTCTTGTAAGAAATAGCTGGAAAGTGGCATGAAGAAATGTTTAAAAATACACGGAGACTAAGGACATTTTAAACACCATGTCTAATGGGAAATGCCAGGATAGAAAGGGCATGTCAGTGGTGAAGGCCACTGAGGAGGGGGCAGGCTCTGAGAGCATCACTTGAAGTGCTGGGGCTCCAACCCCACACTTTCAGGGGCTTCCCAGGTGGTGCAGTGGTAAATAACCCACCTGCCAATGCAGGAGACATGGGTTCTATCCCTGGGCTGGGAAGATCCCCTGAAGGAGGAAATACTGCAGCCCACTCCAGTATTCTTGCCTGAAAAATTCCAGGAGAGAGAGGATAGGCTAAGTCCATGGGGTCGCAAAGATTGGACATGACGGAACCGAGGACTACAAGAAAGTCCCCTGGGCAGCCAGGGCTCCCTGATAGCTCAGATGGTAAATCGGAGAAGGCAATGGCACCCCACTCCAGTACTCTTGCTTGGAAAATCCATGGATGGAGAAGCCTGGTAGGCTGCAGTCCATGGGGTCGCTAAGAGTCGGACAGGACTGAGCGACTTAACTTTCACTTTTCTCTTTCGTGCACTGGAGAAGGAAATGGCAACCCACTCCAATATTCTTGCCTGGAGAATCCCAGGGATGGGGGAACCTGGTGGGCTGCTATCTCTGGGGTTGCACAGTGTTAGACATGACTTAAGTGACTTAGCAGCAGCAGCAGCAGCAGCAGCAGACGGTAAATAATCTCCCTGCAATTTGGGAGACCCAGGTTTGATCCTTGGGTCAGGAGGATCCCCTGGAGAAGGGAATGGCAAACCACTCCAGTATTCTTGCCTGAAGAATCCCATGGACAGAGGAGCCTGGCAGGCTACAGTCCATGGGGTCGCAGAGTCAGACACGACTGAGTGACTTAACAAGGTCACAAGGATTATTAGTAAGAGGTGTTACCCTGACCTACCTGGATTATGTGAAGGAGCCTGGGGTTGCCCCTCTTTTTCTTCTCTCTCCTCCCCTACCGCACCCTCTCAATCCCAGTGCTCCCAGAAGAAAGGTTGAGGACCTGCCTTTCCCATATGGGTGGGGAAGAACAGAAGAAAGATGAGTGTCACTGAGGCTGAGAAAACCAGAGGACGGGTGATTTCTGCAGCTGTGGCCTGAGGCGCCATGAGGGCTGGGGGTGGTGATAGTCTAGCCCTGCTCCAGAGAGTGGCCCCATGATGTCACTGAGGGTCTTGACACCAGCTCTTTAAATCAGGGGCTCCTTTAGGGGTACCCCACTGCCATGATTTCTTATGGCCTTAATTCCAGGCCTGAGGGGCAGGTTAAATAATTTTTCTTTTCTCACCACCAAAGACATCCTCATGTTTGAACAGAAGAGAAAGGGAAAAAAAAGTAAATATCCCAGAGCATAGATAATCTCCTCTTGATCTGGTCTCCCTGGGGCTCTGGCTGGCAAAGCTAAGCTGTCATGATGGCTCCAGAAAAATGAGCGTGGGAATGCCCCTCTTTGGGTTTGGGAGAGCCTACTATGGAGGGGGGTCCCTGTGGCATCTTTGGGCCCCTAAGCCTGCACCCCCAGTGACAGCTGTGTCACCCAGTGCAGACTCTGCTGTGTGTGGGCCCTGGTGCCGTGTGGTCATATATCCATGTCCAAATGAGAGGTCGGATTAGATCATTAGGGTGAAAGAGCTTTGTAAACTATGTCTGTGACAAATGTCTGTGAGTTTTCATTATTAGTAACACAGGCCCTCTTCTGCCAAAAGGACTATTAAATGTTTTTTATCAGAGATTTTTAAAAATTGTTAAGAAATCTTTATTGAGTAGGAAATGGCAACCCACTTCAGTACTATTGCCTGGAAAATCCCATGGACAGAGGAGCCTGGGGGACTATAGTCCACAGGGTCACAAAGAGTTGGACACGACTGAGCACATTTATCGAGAGCCTACCACTGACTAGTCACTTCAGTACAATAGATCATGTCACTCCCCAACCTGATCCACTCCAAGGCTCCTCCTTACACGTAGAATAACACTCATTAGAGAATCCTGACCCTGTAGGCTCTCCCAACCATCCCCTCCATTGCCCCCTTCCCTCTTCTGCTCCAGCTGGGGCACCCTCCTCGCTGATCCTCAAACCTGCCAACCTCCTTTCACCTTAAGGCCTTTGTACATGCTGTCAAATCCGCCTGGAAGACACCCGCTTTCATCCATTCAGGTCTCTGTTCAGATGTCACTTCTTCCAGAAGGTTGCCCTTTCTGCTATACAGTGAAGTGAATCAGCTATATGTATACCCATGATGGTGGTGGTGATGGTTTAGTCCATCAGTCATATCTGACTCTTTGTGACCCCACGGACTGTAGCCTGCCAGGCTCCTCTGTCCATGGGATTCTCCAGGCAAGAATACTGGAGTGGGTTGCTGTTTCCTTCTCCAGGGGCTCTCCCGACCCAGGGATCGAACCTGGGTGTCCTACATTGCAGGTGGATTCTTTACTGACTGAGCCACCAGGGAAGCCCAAGATATACATTTATCTCCTCGCAATTATACTCTGACATGAATAAATAAATAATAAAAAATATTTATTTTTTTTAAAAAAACAAGGTTGCCCTTGACCATGCTGTTTGCAATCACCCCTAATACCTAATGCTTATTTACACCTTACCTTGCATTAAGGTTCTTCATAGTCCTCATGATGATCTGAAATTGTTGAAGGTGTGTGTGTGTGTGTGTGTGTGTGTTGCTTGTCTTCCCTACCAGAATACATGCTCTGTGAAGTGCATTTCACTGTTGGCTCTGTGCCCCTGATATTTGGCATACAGTAGGTGCTCAGCTGGAGAAGGGAATGGCAACCCACTCCAGTATTCTTGCCTGGAAAGTCCCATAGGCAGAGAAGCCTGGCGCATTACAGTCCATAGGGTCACAAAGAGATGGACACGACTGAAGCGACTTAGCACCCACGAATGCACACAGGTGCTCAATAGAAGCTGGCACATAGTGGGTACTTAATAAATATTTATGAGATGAATGCAAAGGGGATGCAAAGGTGAGGAAAAATATCAAGGGACTTAGCATCCTACCCTTTATCTCCCAGGGTCTGGTTTAGAAGAGAAGCAAAGCATAAGAACACAACGTTGACTTTATGAATGAACTTGAAAAACATAGACACCCAAGTTCTTTTTCTTTTTCATAAGAAGACCTGCCCAGAAGATCTGGTTTCTAAGGTCCCCTTGGGGCTAGGAGTTTTGAGGGGAGAGATATAAAGACCAGGGTCCAAAGAGCCAGGTCAGAGAGCTCAGGGGTGACACACACTGGGAGGGCCGCCCAGCACCCAGTGACTCTCAGTGCTTGGACTGGTGCTACCACCTCTCTTTCACCTCCTTCTCTGTGGGTCCAATGAACCACATGGGGCCTCCTCTCTGCCTGGTTAAAGAATGAGCCCCTCAACAAAGCTGAGCCCGTGAGTCTCCTTCAACCCCAGACCGTGGATGGCTTTGCTAGACCAGTTTGGGCCTCCCCTAGGGATGTTCTAACTGACACTAGAGAGGAAAACTGTTTTCCTTTCTTATTTATTATTTTTTTATAATATTGTATTGGGTTTGCCATACATCAACATGAATCCACCACAGGTGAACACGTGTTCCCCATCATGAACCCACCTCCGTTATGGGGATGTGAGGCTGGAAAGAGAGAGCAGTGGAAGTTGTACCTCATGACAATAGCCGCAGGAAGCGAGGTGCAGAGATGACAGGCAGTGGTGGAGGAACAGAGATACAGAGAGAAGGTTCAGGCTGGTTCTGCTTCCACTCCCTTCCTTGCCTTCTGCCCTGAGCCACTAAATCCCGCCTGTCTGCCTACTGGCTCAAACTCGTCTTTTTCTAAAATTAACAAATGTGCCCTGATGAGTCTATTTTTATACAAACTCTTAATCAATTATTATAACATAGGCACATACAATGAGTCTAAAAATGCAAGCCTTCCAGGAGATTATCAGATGAAAAGTGGTCTTCCTCGTGTCCCCCACTCCCTCCTCTGCCTCACCACCACCCCCCACCCTGCCCCCCAGTTTCATTCCCTAGAGGTAACCGGCAACCACTTGTTAAACTGATTATCCTTCTTACTGTCATTTGACCAACTTCTGGCAAGCATTTTGAAAAGCAGCAGAAAACCTTTTGTAATTTTGATTTATCTGATTGTAATATATATTACTCTTGTAGATTTTCAAACAATGGGTTATTCAGTCATTTATTTCAGTCAGCTCTGTCTGCATTAGTAAATGTTTTGACATTAGCCATTTGTTTCAGAGATGAATGATTCATTTGGGTATTTCTCAACAACATAAAAGAATACTGTGGGTGAGGGCATTGCGGACTTTTTGGCAGGGACTGAGTTATTCCTTTTCACATTCTTTATACTGATCATGGCGTTTGCGTAGCGCAGGCACACAGTATGTGTTGGAATGGATGAAGAATTGGGTGAAAAGAAGCCCAAGACAGAAGGGGAAAGAATGAAGCTTTATTGAGTGCCTTCTAAGGGTCGCGGGCTTGGCATGCTTTATCTCTTTTGGTTATTGTTGTAACCCTGAGTGACTGCAGGCCCTGTCTTTCTCCAGCTGGTTCTTCTTTCGTTTCATAATGAAATGAGATTCCGCATCTCTCCCACTAATTTGTTTGGCTAGATTAGCCAGGGCTGCTTTCTATTGCTTGCAGCCAAGAACCCTCACTGAGAAATGGGTGCATCCACGGTCGGGCACAATGGACTGGACAGGAAACAGATGTATGCCCATTTTAAAATGAGAAAGGTGAAGGTGCAGATCCATTCGGCGCTTTGCTTCAGCCCACACAGCTTGGGAGTGGCTGAACGGGAATGAACCCTGGCCTGTCAGGGCACAAACATTTGGTCCTTTCTACCACCCTGCAGCTAGTGCCAAGGCTGTGGCATAGGCATCAATTATTTCCAAAGACCAAAGAAAGCATGACTGAACTTGCATGGTCCTCACCTAGAAGTCAGCCTGCATCTGTTTTGCAGAAGGTGGCCTCTTCCTCTTCTAGAAGTCTGTAGGCTTTATCCCGGGAGACTTTTCTAGACCCCTCTTGATGCAATGGCAGGTTTTAGACACTTAAAAAACAGTGTTCAGATAAGGGAAGTCAGGCACTATTCTCCTGTTTGTCTTCGTATCTCCAGACGTTTCATGTGTCCCATTCCTTTTCTGCTGCCTTCACTACATAGTTAAAAAGAAAAGAATAGAGACCTGCCAGCTACGGTGAATATTAATCATTTGTTCGTTTTAGGTCTGACTGTTTATCTCACAAAATATTACAAAGTGGTCAAAAGCAGAGATTCCAAAGCCAGATTTTATGTGATTTAGTCCCAGTTCTGCCTCTTGTTATGCAACTCTATGATATGTGATAAATTACTTATTATCTCTGTGACTCTGTTTTCTCATCTGTAAAATGGGTATAATAATAAAAGCTCATGTTTCCCAGGATTGTTGTCTGGATTAAAAGGTTAACATATCTAAAATGCTTTGAACAGAGTCTAGCACATGATAGGCATTATGTGTTTGCTATTACTATTTTTCCTTAATTTATTATTTGAATTTTTAAATTATATTTAAGGTTTGAGGGAGACTGAACAGATGAAATGTTTTGAATTCTGCAGCTACATGTGTGTGAGTTTTGCAGTTCAGGACAGAGGCTCAGAGTCTGTGATTAAGGCATAGATCTGAAAGTGACAACTGACTGGTAGCTGTAGGAGTATAAATAGAATCCTTTTTCATGGATATTCTAATTATTCTTTCCTCTTTGACATGATTCCATGTTTAGCTGCATAATATTAAGTAATACTTTTGCAGTTCGGGAAAGGGCAATTTAGAAAGATCAGACCCAATGATCTTAAAGCCATGATGTATGGTTCAGTGAAAGTATAAGTAGGTCAAATACCTCTAACAGAATTAGCTGAAATTATGCAAGCTATTATATTGGATATTACTGTTTGAACATTTTGTATAAACGGCAGTAATACACATTCGTCTTTAGAGGATGAATCAAGACTTAAAACTAATTCTGGCAAATTAAGAATTGTATTTTCCAAGAATTAACTACCACAATTTGACTGCAGCTGTAAAAATTTTATTAGGCAATACATCTGACCTCAAATTGGAAATTTGTGTTGGAACCCAGTTTAGGAAATAATTATTGCTGTGCTGTTAATTTTATATTTGCCTAATAAAACATAGCAGGAGCAACAGGGTAGGGTGCATGTAACAAAAGAAAGCTCTTGGACATGCTTGAAACAAATGTTTTCAACCCAGCTGGAACGCCAACGAGGAGAGAGTCTACCTGATAAATGCTGTCCTGGTGAGGTCGTGGAATTAACAGTTTGTGGCTATCAGACCGTGAGAAAGAAATGTATTGATGTTGTTCGTATCATTCACACCAGCCAATAAGAAGCATCCGTCTGTGTGTACCTTAAACCATCTGCCTTGGTAAAGTTTAACTTCCTCCCACAACTCCAACCTCACAGGAACGCACACACACACGTTGACATTGACACTTGGCCTACCTACACATTCCTGTTGGTTCACTTTGCCCTGTGAAGAGGACGAGCAGAGAAAGGCCAGCTTCTCTTGGAAGCCTGTGGCTGTTGTCAGCGTGGAGAGAGGGCTCATTAACTCATGCAGTCGTGGAAATGTGTATTATGCTTCCTCATGCTGGTATCAGCTTCTAGTATCTTTTAGTAGCATCTACTATCTTCTCGTTTCATCTCAAAGACATAACTTGAGGGGTGAACTGTGTCCACAGCTCCTTGCTACCGGTTGCTGGTGGGCAGGATTATCCAACAGTTGGGACACAAACTGCCTTTGAGGTGGAGTATCAAATAACGTAGATTCTCCCCATGAGAACATTATTCCCTTAACAATGCTTTCATGATCCTTCTGGTTGTATCAACCAGGATATCTCAAGTTACTGGTAGGATGTCTTTAACACCTTTTAAACTCTTGTTTACGTCCATTTTTACCAAAGTTTGGGGTGGACTTGGGCTCAAAGCTGTGGAGGCAATAGTAGCTAGCTATGGATTAATGATGTTGATTTGTTTGCCCTGCTTTTTTTTAATTAATCAATTAATATAGCTGCTGCTGCTGCTGCTGCTAAGTCGCTTCAGTCGTGTCCGACTCTGTGCGACCCCAGAGACGGAAGCTCACCAGGCTCCACCGTCCCTGGGATTCTCCAGGCAAGAACACTGGAATGGGTTGCCATTTCCTTCTCCAATGCATGAAAGTGAAAAGTGAAAGTAAAGTCGCTCAGTCGTGTCCGACTCTCAGCGGGGTCTTAGTTGCGGCATAAGGAATCTTCATTATGTCACATGGAACCTTTCGCTGCGGCACACAGATTCCATAGTTAGGGAGCACAGGCTTAGTTGCTCTGTGGCTTGTGGGATCTCCAATGTTATTGCCTAGAGAATTCCATGGACAGAGAGAGGAGCCTGGCAGACTACAGTCCATGAGGTCGCAAAAAGTGGGACATGACGGAGGGACTGACACATTCACTCCTTTGTCACTTTTTTCATGTGAGATCTTAGTTCCCTGACCATTGCAAGGCAGATTCTTAACTACTGGACCACGAGGGAAGTGCCTGCCCTGCTTTTTTTTTTTTTTTTAATGATTGTATTTGATTTAGGATAAATGGCTTTCCATTTATGATAGGGATTGAGTGTCTACTTTAAAATAATTGAAACATAAAATAGTGTAATTGATTTAAAAATATATTCGATAAATATAAATAAGTAGACCTTGGGTAAGACAAGGACTTGGATAGGCGAAATCAAGAAGATTGTTCTAAAAGGCATGAATGCCATGCTCAAAGAATTAACTGGAAAGGGATTATGAAATGACCAGTTAGAGAGTTGTGAGCAAGGTGAAGGGGAACAAAGAGAGAGGGTGAACACTCAGAACCAGCAACTGTGGGAGCCATTAGCCTCTGAGGGCTGAGTGAGGGAAGGGTGGTGTTTCCCCAGAGCCACATGAGACCTGGGACTTAGGAGGTGGGAGACAGCTGCCTCATTGGGAAAGTGAAAGTGAAAGTTGCTCACTTGTGACCGACTCTTTGCGACCCCATGGACTATACAGTCCATGGAATTCTCCAGGCCAGAATACTGGAGCGGGTAGTCTTTCCCTTCTCCAGGAGATCTTCTCAACCCAGGGACTGAACTCAGATCACCCACATTGCAGACAGATTCTTTACCAGCTGAGCCACAAGGGAAGCCCACCTCACTGGGAAGCAGAATAATAAGCACCCTGATGTCTCTCTGCTTCCATCTTCCAGCATAGTGCTGGTGCCTTATATCAGCCTAACCCAACCCGAAGCCAAGGTCAAGGGAGAGTCTGGGAGATGCGGTTCTCAGAGGTCAGCCTCTCAGGGCAAAGAGCAGGGTGGGTAAAGAAGTCGGTGCTCAGTCGCTTCAGTTGTGTCCCACTCTTTGTGACCACGTGAAGCCCACCAGGCTTCTCTGTCCATGGGATTTCCCAGGCAAGAATACTGGAGTGGGTTGCCATGCCCACCTCCAGGGGATCCTCCTAACCCAAGGATCAAACCCGCATCTCCTGCATTGCAGGCGGTTTCTTGACCCGTAAGCCACTGGTGAAGCCTGGAGTAGGGGCTGGCAAATGGAGAAAAGCCAGAACAGTGGTGCTGAAATGAGTGAATTCGGGAGATGCTGCTGGGGTGTTAGAGAGAAAAGGAAGATGGTGATTAGGGGAAAGGGAACTGACCTTTGAGATTCCACCCTGTATTTTCCACAAGTCAAATATGCTTGGCCTGCTTTAGTTCATTATTTATATCATGAGTAGATGGATGAGATGAGCAAAATTCATCTCTGAAATTCTTATATTGCGAAAGAACAGTGTCAAGTCATTGGCAGAAGAATGTTTAATTTTAAGTCCAGGTAGCACGCAGCCCTGCTCACCCACAAGCTTTATAAAGTAGAGCACAGCAGTTGAGAAGAGCAGCTCAGGGACCCATCTGGCCGGGGTTCAGGTCCCAGCTCCGTCACATACCAGCCACCTGATAGCGAGGGAGTCACTTAATCTCTGCGCCTCATTTTACTCATCCACAAAATGGGAACATGACAGTTCCTACTTCTTAGGGATGCTGTAAGGATTAGGTTGGTTAATGCAGATTAAGTTCTCTGAGAAATACCTGGCACATAGTAAGTGTTCAGTAAGTGTTTTGTAGCAATGTTATTGTAGTTGTTTTGCTTTTGTTTTGTTTTCAGATGATAATGGTAGCCCTTCTTTCTTTGGAGCATAAGTAACAGTACAGATGCTGAGGCATAAAAAAGTGGAATAAGGAAGGGTCTTTCCTCCTTATTTCTTCACTGCAGTAAAACCTTAATAGATCAGAAGGTGCGATACTCCAGTAACCGAGACTCTGGTTAATCAAGGAAATCAGAACTCTCTTTTTGTTCCAGTATCTGTTGGAATTGTTTCTAAGATGGACCAGTCCACCTAGATCACCTAGTAAAGAGAGTAGTGAACATAGCTGGAGACCCTTGGAGACTGAAAACCCGAATGAGCTGAGATTCATTGTTCAGAAGACGCGAACTTACCCTTCTAGCCCGTGGATCGAGACTAGGTATTAGGCTGAACATTCCAGGTACTAACCTTAGAGGATTTGTCCTTACTCTACCATGTGCTGTTTTATTTTCATTTGCTTCTTTTTGATAAGATGAATAAACTACCCTGAAAAGTTAAGGTTCTCCTAGCACAAGCATGCTTTGAGTGGTAAAAATTCATTTAATTTGTGTGTGTGTGTGTGTTGGACGGGGTTTGCCCAGGATAAGGCATGGCTCTGGCCCTTGGGGAGATTTTGATTATAATGAGGAGCATGAGACGATATCCAGGTCAGACTCTTCTGACTGTCTTTGGTAGGCCTAGGATACAGAGGAGATCCCCACAAGACACTTTCCCTTTCTGCTAGAGATAGAAGGTACACTGGACCAGTGATCACCTGGTGAAGGGACTCATTTCTGAGCTGGATTCAGAGGGGAAGTAGGATGTTGAGAACTGGAGATGGATGAGAGGAAAACTTTATGATAGAGATAATTCTATAAGTGAAGGCTTAACATGAGGGAATTGCTGAATAGGATTCAAACCAGCAAACATCCAGCTTGGCAGCCATGTGTTTTGCACATTGTGAGCAGCCTCTTAATGTGTTTGTTTTATTGACTATAATATGGCCTCCACAGTGAGAAATAGACCAGAAAATATGGTTGGGGTTGGATTATAAAGAGTTTTAAATGCCAAGCCAAAGAATGAACATGCAAGATTGTGAGTTGATTTTTTTGACTTTCAATCTTGAAGTGAAAAGGTAGAGAGCCTCTTCAGTGTCCCAGGTCTTAAAGTTAAGAGATGGATCCTATGGCCTTGCCTCTGTGGGGTTCACAGTCAGACACAGAAGATGGTCACTGCATAATATCACGAAGGTCACAGCAAAAGGACCATGGTGTCTAACTAAAGGTGGGTCATAGAAGCTGCCGAAAGTGGGGGATTCCTGGGTGAGACACAGGCAATTGATTCAGCAAAGTAAGGCAGAGAGAACTGTGTGTGCGAAGATCCAGAGATGAAAGAAGATAACTGTTGAGAAACAGCCAATGGGCTTCTTCCAAGGATGACTAGTGGGATGATTTTGATAGAAAGGCACGGCAAGCTACTCAAGTGAATGCCAATAAAAATATGGGGTTATTAGAAAAGACCCTGATTCTGGGAAAGATTGAAGACAGGAGGAGAAGGGGACAACAGGGGATAAGATGGTTGGATGGCATCACCGACTCAATCGACATGAGTTTGAGCAAGCTCTGGGAGTTGGTGATGGACAGGGAAGCCTGGCGTGCTACAGTCCATGGGGTTGCAAAGAGTCAGACATGACTGAGCGACTGAACTGAACTGATTGTAAGGGTACTAAAGGCTCCTGGACTCCAAGTACAATGCAGCCAGGTTTCAGGGAACTTGCTGACTTTCAGGAACTAAATATTCAAGCCCTCCCCCATGGGCTACATAATTTCTCATCTCTGCTTTTTCTTGCCTTATCTATTTCTGTCTCTCTCTCTTCCTTGACTTTGAAGATGGCCACGAGCACACCACGCTATGCAACCTGTCTGCCCAACCCTAACTAACTCAGCTTCTCAGCCCAGAGTCCCAGGAGACAACTCCGACCACCTGGATGCAGCAGAGTTCTTGACACCAGACTATGTCATTGGACTGTTCAGAGATTTATTATCTTTGGGTTGGAATCTCTGGTCCAATAAGTTGTGGCTGGAAGGGAAAGGACCAGGTTATACATGTCCACTCGTCTGGGGCTATGGATCTTAATGCCCAAATCTCCAAAGATTCTAAGATGCCACAGAAGGTAGTTTGAATAAAGAACCAGCCCTTGAACTGACAACATGGAGCCCTGCAAAGCCCCTCCCCCAACACCTCCACCGCCACCCCCTCCCCTCCCCCCATCCAATCTAAGTGTAATGACCTGAGAGCCACTTCCTTGATTGACATTCTTGTCAAGATCCACTCATTCTGGACCTAGAATGTTAATTTCATTTGGAGCAGCAAAAAAATAAATAATTCAATTAGGCATTTTCCTGCTAGACCTATGGAGAGAACTAAGTGATAGGAATCTCTCCATCAAGTTGTCAGTTTTATCTTAAGCACTCAGGGACAGAAAATGGTGGCAAATAACAATTTGTGATCAAGAGAAAGTAGAAAGTGCAACCCTCCAGTCAGAATGTTAATTCTTAGAATTTTGTGTTTATCTTGGTGGTGATGCTGCCTTCAATTTTATTAAAAGTTTAGGACTTTCTCTGATTAAAAATGTACTAATATGCTAAGAAAAACAAAAATTCCTCTCCCCCGCCATATTAAAATTTATTTCCCAGGAGAGAAAATAAATTTCTATGAAACGAAAGAAAGAATTAAGATGCTTGTTTTCTGAATCAGCCTGTTTTCTTCTTGCAAAGAATGTGCTTTCAGGCAAATACATTTGTGTGCCTCTGGAGGTATGTGATGTCAGCCACTGTAAGACAATAGTAATTAAAAAATTAAACAATTAAAAAAGGGAAAAGTTTGTCATCAATTTTAATGTTATGTTACATGAATTAATATTTCTTCTTATAATGCAATATTCTTCAATTTATCATGCAAGCACAGTCCTTGCTTCCGCATGGTAGATAATTAGTTTACATTACTCTACAGAAATGAATTGTCGCTGGTGATCTCAAGTGCCTGCTAACAAATCATTTTTGTTGGGGGCTTCATTGAGATTCTACTCAGGCCTTAACTATAGCTATATATGGCATTATCCTTAAATGTTAAATATCAGCTTAATTTAACAAATAACAGCAACAACCAAAAAAAAAAAGAAAATTAGACTCCTAGACCAAGAAGGCTAGAAACCTATTCTTGTGACAAATCAATACTTTGTCCTCTTACTTCACAAAAAGGATTTGTGTTCTCAAGTATAATTTTCATGACCAGTTTTTCTCCTCTCTCTCACCACCAACCCAGCCACTAAACCAACCAGCCCGGACAGTGAAGAGAGGCTTGGGACCTCTCCAGGCTGTTAATGAGACAAAATTACTCCTGAGTCTTTGTGCACCTCCTCCTCTGAAACTTGATGTCACCATGAAATACTCATGGAAAAGAAAATTGGCCTCTAGATCTAATTCAAAATTCCAGTCTTTGTCATCATGTGTACAAAAGCCATATTATGGATCAATTTCATCACAGGGGAAAAAGAAAATTGGATGGTCTGATCATGTCTGGTGAGCTCAGTACTGCGGAGCTGATCTGTCTCACTGAAGTTCCTAAAGGACAGTGCACACGAGAACAGTCTGCCCACACGGGGAACTGAGCAGGAACCATGGCAGATGTGACCTACAAGCATCTCGTCTTAGAGAAGATGATGACTTCTGAGAGTCTGATTCACTATCATCTAGAGATTCTCAGGAACGTGGTGGGAGTCCTCCAAACAACTTTAGAGAAATATCAGCCCTGCCTGCCAAGAGTTCCAAGCCTAAGATTCAACTAGATTTGATTGGGCCAACAAACATTTATGGAGTGCCTATTAATGGCACCCCACTCCAGTTGCCTGGAAAACCCCAGACCAGAGTAGGCTGCGGTCCATGCAGTCAGAGAGCGGACACGACGGCGACCACCCCCATGCACTGGAGAAGGAAGCACCCCCCAGTGCGCCGGAGCCCAGGGAAGGAAGCGGGGGCCTTTAGGGGAGCGGACCCGACTAAGAAGTGGGCGTGGACTCTTAGGTAGAACTATTAAGAAGGACAAGTCTGGCCTCTGCCTTAAAGAGAGTTACAGTCTAGTTGGAGGAAGAAAAGGTGAGCATAGGGCAAAAGGAAATGAAATAAAAGGACACAGATATTGATTATCGATTAGCTTGTTGTTCAGTGGCCAAGTCTGTCTGACTCTTTGAGACCCCATGAACTGCAGCCCATCAGGCTTCCCTATCCTTTACTATCTCCAGGGATTTGTTCTAACTCATGTCCATTTGATTAGTTTAGAATTTCCCAAAGTTCAAGTGACTTTGGGTGGTACATGGATACAGCACTAATTAATGAATTAATGAGAAAATTAACTCATTTCAATCTCTTCTCAATCTTTCCATACCAACAAGAGAAACTCTAAGTTTTGTTGCTAATATGTCTTTAATACTTCTCTAACTTTTCCAAGCTTTCATTTTAATAACAAAAGAGCAGGTTCTAGGGTACAACACTAGGCACAACATTAATAATAGCATATTTTTAATGTCATTTTTTATTTTCTTAGATTTTTTTTTAAGTGGACTATTTTTTTAAAAAGTATTTGTTGAATACGTTACAAAGCTGCTTCTTCCTGAGATGAGAAGCAGACAGATGCACCTGGGTCCTTACAAAGATTTGTAATGACCAGAGATTCAAGCCAGGACAAAGGATCATCACTGTGGCTTGACTGCCTGTAGCTCGTAACCCATTATCCTGTGGGCCCCCATCCCTGCTGTTAACTCTGACTTGTGGAAACCCCGTTTTCTACCCTGGGTACAAGGGAAGTGGCTGGTTGTAGGTGAGGTCTCACTTCCTTTGGGGGGAGAGAGTCTGGGCTTGGGTTATATAAACTCATCCTATCCCATGGTTTACAGGTGTTATGGGTTAAATCGGCATTTGAGGATTCACTTTGGACACTCACCACTGGAGTTTCTGTGGGAAGTGGGCCTGGCTTCCCTCAGATCCCTAGCCGCAGTGCATGCGTGCGGGGTGGGATGTGGGAGCTGCCATCACCAGGATGCACCCGTTGGAAAGTGTTTCTCCCAATCCCAGCTGCTTAAAGGCTAATCTTTTTGCTTCACATGGGTTAAGAGTGCAAAGCTGAGTCCAAAAAGGGCTCAATTCAATCTCATTTCCTCCTCCCTTTGATCTCTTCATTTCCTATTTCACTTCCTCTGACAATTTCCTCCTTCCATTCCCAGAACAAACAACTCTCACTGTGGCACTTGGCCATTTGCAATCATTTTCCCAGATGCTGATTCTCTTTTGTCCGCTGTTCACTATGGACCTTCTGATAAATATCAGAGGCAGGGTTGGGGGCACCTCACGTCATGCTTCATGGATCCTCGTGCCTGAGACTTGGGTATAGCTAGAGCTATCAGCCTATGAAATCTTGGATCCCCCAACAGGTAAGTAGCACAATTATAACCAAGAAGTTGAGTATTTCACAGTGAACAAAGATAGGTTTCTACCTATGGGTCCCTCAAAGTGGCTAATGTTGCGATTTCAGCCATTTGTGTTTTCCTTTCCTAACTGAGCTCATGCTGCTGCTGCTGCTGCAGTCACTTCAGTTGTGTCCGACTCTGTGCGACCCCAGACGGAAGCCACCAGGCTCCCCTGTCCTTGGGACCCAGGCAAGAACACTGGAGTGGAGCCACCCCCAAGAGAAAGGAAAAGAAAGGAAGTCGCCAGCGGCCGGGCCCCCGGACGGAGCCCAGGCCCCCGCCAGGGACAGGCAAAAGACTGGGGTGGAGGCCGCCTTCCCCGACTGAGCTCATGAGTGAGAACCAAATATTCCATTCTCAAACAAAAAAAAGTCTAGGCACAGAATGTTCTAGAAACTTCTGTGTTTTTATTCTTAGGTCTGCATCTCAATGTGAAATGGTTCCCGAACTAATCATATTAGTAAAACTGGCAAGATTAAAAGAGCCATAAACACACACGCTCAGTGTTTCAACATCCATTAAGATGTATACTGCAGCCTCCCAGAATATTTAATAGGCTTATATGATGACTGAATGCGAATTCATTCATCTCAGTCAAGTCGGGTTATTAAGATACACACGCTAAGTGATTTGTCCTGTGTTTACCCTTTGCTGGGAAAATGGTATCTGATTTTGAAAAGAAAAAAACAAAACAGAGTTGTTCTTTGTTGAAAGAAATGGGAGGCAAGACCCCACCTCCCCCCACCCCACCCCAGTTTTCATACCAGCTCTATCACAAGCAAAATACGTAGTCCCTGTGGGACTCAGCTGTCCATCTGAGAAATTAGGAGGATTGCCTAAGTGATCTCGAATGTTCCTTCTACCACCAGCATCTTTGAAAGTGGCATAAGGAGTAGAGGAGTGTGGGCTCTGGCACTGGACCACCAGGGCCCAAACCCTGCCTCTACCACTCCGCTTCCCCATCTGTAAGCTGGGGATGATAATAATAGAATGTTAAAGGGAGACGATCAATGCAGATCGTGGTACCTAAGGAGTGCTCAATAAATGTCGGTTAACTTTAGAAATTAAAGCACATCAGGACTTCCCTGGTGGTTCAGAGGCTAAAACTCCGAGCTCCCAATGAGGAGGCCTGGGTTCGATCCCTGGTCAGGGAACTAGAGCCCACATGTCACAAATAAGAGTTCACATGCTGCAACTAAAAATCCCACATGCTGCTGAAACTAACAAAGAAAGAAAGAAAGAAATTAACGTAACATCTACTGGGCAGTTTGAAAATGGATTTCATTCTTGAATTTAAGAATATCACACTTTAGCTACATTATTAAACTTAATCCTCCCCACCACCTTGCAAGCAAGATGGAATTAACCTTGATTTAAAGATAGGAAACTGAGACTCAGAGAGATGAACCAACCTGCCCAGAGTGATACAACTATTAAGAGATAGAGCCAGGATTTAAACTCAGATCCTCACTGACTCCGTTGTGGGCTCCCCTCCCACCCAATCTATCCATCTAACTTCTGGTTAAGTTCCAGTGCATCCAGCATCCCTCAAGGATTCTGAGTACATCTCTAAGTATTCAGCCTGTGGCCATAAATTTCTCCACTTTGGGAAAATGGATAAGAGCTGGACCATGTCCTGATCATTTTGGTGTCTCTGGAGTTTAGGACTGAAAAATCAAAGTTGTGTTCTCAACACCTGTCTTCTCTCCTCCCTCACTGAAGCTTAGTCAGCCAAGAGCAGCTTTTGTTCATTATTATTTTTTGGTTTTAATTTGCTGAGATTCAGGCTCAGTGATATCACATCTCCAACATTAATGCGTACCTCAGCCAAGCTGAGCCACGTGGAAAACCAGAGTCACACTTCTGAGTCTAGATTAGTTTCCCAGCTTCGTCACTATTGACATTCTGGGCCAACAATTCCTTGCTGTGGGGGGCTGTCCTACACATCCTGTAGAATGTTTACCAGCATCCCTGGCTTCTACCTACTAGATGCCAGTAGCAACCACTCCCAGCCTCCAGAATGACACTCAAAAATATCTCCAGACATTGCCCAATATCCCCTAGGGAGCAAAAATCCCCATTTTGGTTGAGAACCACTAGGCTAGCTAAAAAGGATGAAAAGCTTAAGCTTAAGTATCCTTTTCATTCTGTCTTTGCCTGCTTCATCACATGGCTTTTGGGGTTATTTAGGTTCTGGTAAGCAATTGTTTTATCTGGCAACATCCTAGCAGGCAAAACATCAGCCATCGGGAGATGCTTTTGGTCTGAAGGCGATTTTGCCTGGATGGAAATACATGTTATGTTTTTGTCTCCGTGGCTAGCAGGCGTGTTTTTTTTAAGGGGGGGCAGTTAAGGCAGCCATTTGCAAAATGGTCCCCCCAACTCTCCATGGGTCCAGTGCCCTCTGCTGGAAGGTTTGCCAACATTGTCTCAGAGGAGGTTGGGGCACATGGTTTGAGAATTTGGGAAACGGCGCAAGTACAAAGAATAAATGAAACAATCCAATGCATAGGAAACTTTTGCAGTAGCTTCCTTTGTATCTAGTCATTTTTTCCACAAGCTTTCTAATTTCTTGGCAGAACTTTTTTTTTTTGGTAGATTAACCAACACTGTTTCCATCCTTTCATCTGTATACCCATATGGTCTTTCACTGATAATTATAATAACCACATCAACAAAAATTTACTGATGAACTAAGCATGTGTCCAGTCAATGTGTCCCCTGTATCAGAGGTTGCCAACATTTTTGGAATCAGGGATCGGTTTCGTGGAAGACACTGAGGGGAGAGGGATGATTTCACAATAATTCTAGTGCATTAATTACATTTACTATAAACTTTATTTCTATTTTTATTACATCAGTTTCACCTCAGATCATCCAAGCATTAGATCCCAGAGGCTGGGGACCCCTGTCCTATATGCTTCCTCCTCTGGTGTTCTCAATAGATCTCTTGGGACACAGGGTATTATTACTATGATTATTCATACACACTGGTGGCTCAGAGATGAAGAATCTGCCTGCAATGCCGAAGACTCTGGTTCAATCCCTGGGTCAAAAGATTCTTTGGAGAAGGGAATGGCATCCATTCCAGTATTCTTATTTGGAGAATTCCATGGACAGAGGAACCTCGAGGGCTACAGTCCATGGAGTGGTAAAGAGTCAAACACAACTGAGTGATTAACACTTTCACCAAGACTTTGGTCACTTTCATGAAATTGACCCGACCAAGGTCACACAGCCTTAATGGTGGAGAAAAGGCCTCAATGCCAGATCCCACGTGTTTAACCCTACACTACACTGCTTTATTCCTTTATTCATCTTTTCTTTTCCATTTCACCCTAAAGTTTCCTTTCCAAATGTGACTCATTATTGATCTAAGGAAGCAGCATATGGATGTATGGTGTCATTTTGAATTTGCTTCCATTTATTTAAAGCATATTTTTCACCTAATTACCCCTTTTAGCTTCCGAAACCACAGGAAGATAAGTTGCTTTTTTACCAGTGTGAGCTCTAGACGCAGAATTCTAATAGAGAACTAGAGTCTTAAGCGTTCAAGGGCTCATGAATCTCTCTAAAAATATTATATTCGAATAACATTCACGTGCATCAGAATACATCAGAATAGATCCAAGACCTTGTAATTTATGGCCTTGCTTATTACTTTAAAAGCCTGGGATTCTTGTAGAATATGGTTTAGTGGGTCAAACATTCCCTTTCCTCTCATTTATCAGGCTTTTGATCTCATGTCAGTCCTGAATGTCGGCTTGCCTGGCCAGGAACCCCGGGCTAGCGGATCACATACACAACAGACCCCCTTCCCTTTTAAATGCTGGTGGGGATGAGGGTGCGCCAGCCCCGGCTGGGTAAGCAGAGGAGGTATTGAGTTCCCTGAGTCCTCACTGCCCCTTTGTCTATTATTATTTTATAGTTTTGTTCTGCATTCCTTTCATTCAACCTCCAGTCCATAGAAGCCTGTTTCTTTATTAGTTACATATGTCTGCACCCTTTTACCCCAGCAGGGAAAGACAAAATATTCTGGAGGGCTCAGAGGCCTGGGATGGACAGCTAATCCATCCCCACCTTGAACTAATCGGCGAGCTGATGTGCTATTGTACTGGGTACTGTTCTGTGCAGCTGAGCGGTGGGGTTTCAATTTGTAGGAGCATAAACAGATACTAAAGTTGGAAGAACGGCTCAGTCATTTGTTAGCAGAGTTCAGATCAAATTATCACAGCGGTCCCCTGCTGACAGCCTGAACAATTACCTCCTTTTTTTCTTGATCTTTAAATGTTTTCTGTTTCACTTAAGCCTCAGTAAATAGTTTACTTCTCATGGGCTTCATTTATTGACACAGAGAGGCTGATTTATTTAATTTTGTTTCTTTGCTGCCTTCCCAGAAAGGAGTCCGTAATGCTTTGTTGAAATCTCCCCCTTCCCTTCCCCAAATGATAAGTTTATCATGGTAGACTGAGGAAGCGGTTTAATGATGTGACTATAAATTATCTGGCTTTTTAATGAGAAGTTTAGATGCCCAAATTTGAAAGCCGATTTTTAAAAGGCTTTAAACCAGGATCCAGCGTCTGTTACTTGAAGAGGTTGAAATTCAGAGTCAGAAAGGGACCTAAGGAGTGATTCTGAGACTCTGGGATCTGAATCCATAATTGGATTATTCAAAACCCAGGAATTTGATTATTCTTTTAAAGAAAATGGCGTATATTGTGTCCCTTACCTCTGTCCCATCTTGGCATAGATTCATTGATGTTCTGAGTGAGTTCGCCGGAATTAACTCCAACATTTGTTTTCACTCTTTTTCCCCTTCCCCCATTTTCAACCCTTGACTTTCACTCTTCCACAGTTACATTTGTCTGCTTCTTACAGTCCTACTGGGACGGATTTATCATCATTTGCTAACATATCTGTCTCAAAATCTCAGCTTTGATCAGCTTGTATTTTATAACTTACATCTGTTCTACATTTAACCTTTTGTAATGCTGTTTTTCAAAAATATTACCTGAGCTAACAAAAGAATTGTACCAGAGCATGAGCTCCAGAGTGGAGATTTAAAAAAAAAAAAAAAAAAAGCCACCAAACATATCTGCCTACATGACCATATTTTTATTACTCTTCCAGAGGTGACTTTTCATTAAATGTATCAATCCATCATTTCTTCCCACTTTGTGGCAGGACCTCTGTCGATCCAAGGGCTTCGTGCTCCCCATCTTCTTGACCCTTCCTCTGCCTAGAATTCACGCCAGAGCACAGAACTGTAAACAGGGTACTTCTGCTGGGGTTCCTGGCTGGACTTGGAGGCTGGCTTTCCTGTTCCATCTGCCTGACCTGGAGGGGGACCGGGGTTCCGCTCTGACCAGGGCAGACTCCCATTGTAGCTCATGTGAATTCTTTTCCAGCAGGTCTGCCTTCCATGAGACTTGATTCACTTATTTGAAGAAAGTCAATTTATTTTTACCGATGACTTCTTGACACCCAAAAAGTATTCTTTTAAAAAGTATAATAAACATTCATGTACCCACCACCCAGCTTAAGAAATAAAATATTACAAATACAGTAGAAGGCCCTCATGTCTCTCTCTTTATCATCCTTCCCACCGCTCCTTGGAGAGAAAGGTCACTCTGAATTGAGGGTACCCATTTCAGGGTATTTCTTTATGCTTTGGTGGTGATTTAGTCACTAAGTCGTGTCTGACTCTTGCGACCCCACGGACTGTAGCCTGCCAGGTTCCTCTGTCCATGGGATTTTCCAGGCAAGAATACAAGAGTGGGTTGCCATTTCCTTCTCCCGGGGATCTTCCTGACCCAGGGATTGAACCCGGATCTCCTGCATTGCAGGCAGACACTTTATAGACTGAGCTATGAGGGAAGCCTTCTTTATACTTTAACTGCTTGTGTATGTTCTTCTACACAAGATTTTTCATACAGCTCTGAGACATGCTTTCTTCACCCATGTTGGTATGTGCAGTGCTAAGCCACCGTTTACATTGTGGTTGGATGCTCTGTTTTATCATGAACATTTACATAATTTTCAACTTTCTTACTATAGAGAGCAATGCTTTATGAAAATTCTTATCAATGTCTCTTAGGATGCCTGTGTAAGAGTTTCTCCAGGCTTATCACTGAGAGGGAAAGGCTGACTCACAGGATATACACTGCTTGATTTTAGTAAATATTGCCAACCTCTTTCCCGATACGGTTGTTTGATTTTACACTCTTGTCAATGCTTGCTATTGCCAGACATTTTAAAATGTTGCCAACGGATGGGAATGTAATGGTATCATGTAGCAGTTTTCATCTGCAACTATTTGCTTACTAACAAAGTTGAAATGGTAAATAGTAATACAGTGCCTTGCAGGTAGTAAATATTTTATTAATGAAACATTGTTGCTGTGATTACCTTACAGAGAAATCCTATGAGGTAGTATAAACAGTGGTTAACCCCATTTTATAGATGCGTGCCCAGGACCTGGAAACATACCAACTGTAACAGGATAAATCCAGAGAAACACAAGCAGGGGAGATGATGGTGGTGGGCAGAGAGTAGCCTGTGATCCATGACTGACTTGCTGATATCACTACTACATGGAGAGACCGTGGCCAGTGATGGCCTACCGTCTTGAATGTTGCTTGCCGACTTTCTTAATGACTTTTACACCTGCTCTGAGTCAAGACTCACCATGGGAATGTGAAGGTCAAGAACTGGGTTCTCTCTTTTTTTGGTTCATGGCTTGGGGAGAGGACAGGTGGCCCTTGGTTCACCCCTCTAGGCAGCAGGGGTCTCCACAGAATCAACTGAGTCAGACTTTTGGAGATCCCCTTCCCCACCACCAGCCTGCATCCAAAAAAGCAGCCCTGGATACCATGGACTTCTTTACTAGCCTTACAAGGCTAGAACTGAGTCCTCTTCCTCCAGTGAAACTGGAAGAAGCCATATATTTGGGAGAACATATGTAAGTCATCTTGATGACTGATGCTAATGACATCGATGATAAATATAATGATGAAGAGGAGGAGGAGGAAGAGGAGAGGGGCTAACTTTTTTATTTTTTTCTCTTTGGTCACCATGCAGTATGCTCCTTCTATATGCCAAGCATGTGAGGACATCTTACATACATTCTCTGTCATCTCTGGAGCTCATGAAGAAGTCTGTTACGGAGACAGTGTTAACTCCATCTTACCGTTCCAGTAGGATTATAAGAAACATGAACAAGGGAGCTCCAGACAGCCGGGTTTGGGAGAAAGTGACAGTCAAGATATTCCATTTTTAACTAAGGGTTTCTGTGCCCCAAACTCTCTCCGTTCTTTAAATTTGTGCTCAGGCACTTCAGTCGTGCCCCAACTCTTTAAGATCTTATGGACTATATAGCCCACCAGGCTTTTCTGTCCATGGAATTCTCCAGGCAAGAATACTGGAGTGGGTAGCCAGGCCCTCCTCCAGGGGATCTTCCCAACTCAGAGATCGAACCCACATCTCTTGCATGTCCTGCATGAGCAGGTGGGTTCTTTACCACTAGTGCTACCTGGGAAGTCCTGTTCTTTAAATCACTAGATACATTTTCTTCTGCAGCGTCATCCATGCATTCTTCAAACAAGTCTTCTTTGGCCTTCAAACATCCAGGGTCCCAGGACAAAACCAAGTTCACCATGAACTTGAAGTGCCACGTCTAGGTTCTCCATCTCTTTTAAGGACCATTGTCTGGGAAGTCAGGCGGTGGCTTTGGCTCTATAAAGTAACATTTTGGGTTAAGAACAGCAGCTGCATACCTCTGTTACCACTCTGAGGTTAAGATCTGGTCATACACCTTTTTCTCTTTTGATTTCCAGAAGGCATGGGAACGGCTAAGGTTACCAAACACACCTCTCTTGATGGAGAAAATTCTTTTTTTTTTTTTTTTTTTGGTTTGGTTTTGTTGTGCCAAATTCTACCCTTTGAAAAATGCAGAAGCCCATTAGAGATTAAGACTACAAACAAGCTTAAAACACATCTTAACAGCATTCAGAAATGTCCCAGGTGTAGGCAGGTCAAAGCGATATCTTGTTCTCCTAAATATTTCAACAGATAGACAAACTTTTGATTGCGATATCTGTTCGAAAAATGACTTTGAACTCTCCGCCAGTACCTCCCACTTGGGCTTTCTAAACCCCACAGAGGGCCAGTGGCTGATAAGGGGCTGGAGTGGTCCCGGGCGGCGAGGGCCTTTTATCTCACCTCGCTGTGTACACGAGCCCGAGCCGTTTGCTTAGCTTGGCTCTGCTATCCTGAGGACCTTTTAAAAATCCTCCCATTTATTAGGATCTAACACCCAATCTGTAAATAAACCAGCAGAAAATGTAGATTTCAGCAGTGTAGGAGGGCAGTTTACTCTCAGGCGGGCTGACTTCTCCCTCTAGCTAGTTATTCCTCTCTTGCTCACTCCCTGGCTCCCCTCTCTCCTCCCTTCCCCTTCTCAGTCCTCTCTTCCTTTCCCCTTTTCTTCCCTGCCTTCCTTCCTTTTCCTGCAGCCGCTTGCAGATAACAAAAGAAAAATCAAATAGATTGACTGTATTTTTGCTGTAGGCTTTAAGTCCACGTATCAAGAAATAGTAAGAGTCTGGCTAAGAGCCCAGACTCAGAGCCTAGGTTTGACTTCTGGTCTGAGTGGGCCCTTGCTATATGATTTTAGGCAATTTATATAACATCTCTGTGCCTCAGTTTTCTCATCAGCAAAATGGGAACAATAACAGCCCATGGGGTTTTTCTAGGAACTAAAATTCAGAAGGGGTCTTGGTACAAAGTACACCCTAAGTTTCAGTCAGTTCTCAGACAGTAAAGAATCTGCCTGCAATGAAGGAGACCTGGGTTTGATCCCCAGGTCAGGAAGATTCCTTGGAGAAGGGAATGGCAACCCACTCCACTATGCTTGCCTGGAGGATTCCATGGACAGAGGAGCCTGGTTGACTACAGTCTGTGGGATTGCAGAGAGTCAGACACGACTGAGCAACTTTCACTTTCACCTTAACGTGCAGGAAGCTTTGAGATGGTTTTCATGGCATCACCTCTGGTCTCCAAGAGTTGTCTTCCACTGAGAGACCTTGGACACAGAGCTCCACAAGGACGCAAGCCCCTTCACAGACCAGATTTCCCACAGGTGAACCTAGGGCCCCTCATCCTCTCCAGGACAGACGAGGGAAGAAGACAGTGGATCTGTTGCCCTGAGCTCAAGAAGCCGACACTGATGCCTCTCCATCCCCCAGCACTCAAGGATGAAGAGTCTATCTGGTGGCACTATCTCAAACATGTGGAGATGCTGTGATTAGGCTGATCCATCTGGCCCTGTTGAGAGCTTTCGGTGATACAGGTCTTATCACTGGGAGGGAATATAATCATCTCCTGGCCATTTTGTGCCCCTTGTGAGAGAAGGCTGGAACCCACCCAGGTCTCCTGGGCCACATGGTAAGGCTAGCAGGAAATAGGACTCAAAGTTCTCCCCTCTCTGTTATGGGTCCACCCTGAGGCCTCCAGATTCTCTGACAGGTCCAGGGCAGATTGGAGGGACTGTTGCTTCCCCTTACCAGGCCATCAGGTGATTAGAGGAAAGCCCTGTGCCCATTTCTCAGAGAGGCAGAGCCAGTAGACGTGGCTGACCCAGGATGTGGGGGGCAAAGAACACAAAGTATCTTCTCTGGGCTCTTTGGAGCCTTTTCTGCAGTGTGAGAACTGACAAACTGAATCTGAAAGAAGCAGGGTGCATCTGTCATGGGTTGTGTATAAATGGATATTTTGAACATTGTTTTTCTTCCTAAATGCTCAAGGGTAGTTGGCTGGGGTTTTTTGTTTGTTTGTTTGTTTTGCAGCATTGCTTGAAATGCAGGATCTTAATTCCCTCATCATGGAGCAAACCCTTGCCCCCCAAAGTGGAAGCCAGAATTCTTAACCACTGGACCACCAGGGAAATTCCTGGTAGTTAGCTTTTTTAAAGGACCTTTAGTAAGATGAAAATCTTTCGGGATATAATTTGCAGCTCAGATATTAGAATCAAAAGGATTTCTTAAATGACAGCTGCATTGAAACACCTGCCACCTCCAAACGGGTTTCCTGAACACCACGTAGATCTTGGGGTCATGGGTTCAGTTCAGTCAGTGCAGTTCCTCAGTCATGCCCGACTCTTTGTGAACCCATGAACTACAGCACGCCAGACTTCCCTGTCCATCACCAACTCCCAGAGCTTCCTCAAACTCATGTCCATGGAGTTAGTGATGCCGTCCAACCATCTCATCCTCTGTCGTCCCCTTCTCCTCCTGCCTTCAATCTTTCCTAGCATCAGTGTCTTTTCCAATGAGTCAGTTCTTCGCATCAGGTGGCCAAAGTATTGGAGTTTCAGCTTCCGCATCAGTCCTTCCAATGGATATTTAGGACTCATTTCCTTCAGAATGGACTGGTTGGATCTCCTTGCAGTCCAAAGGACTCTCAAGAGTCTTCTCCACACCACAGTTCAAAAGCATCAATTCTTCGGAGCTCAGCTTTCTTTATAGTCCAACTCTCACATCCACACATGACTACTGGAAAAACCATAGCTTTGACTAGACGGACCTTTGTTGGCAAAGTAATGTCTCTTCTTTTTAATATGCTGTCTAGGTAGGTCATAGCTTTCCTTCCAAAGAGCAAGCGACTTTTAATTTCATGGCTGCAGTCACCATCTGCAGTGATTTTGAAAACCCCCCAAAATAAAGTTTGTCACTTTTTCCACTGTTTCCCCATCTATTTGCATGAAGTGATGGGATCCGAAACCATGATCTTAGTTTTCTGAATGTTGAGTTTTAAGTCTGCTTTTTCACTCTCCTCTTTCACTTTCATCAAGAGGATCTTTAGTTCTTCTTTGTTCTCTTCCCTAAGGGTGGTGTCATCTGCATATCTGAGATTATTGATATTTCTCCCAGCAATCTTGATTCCAGCTTGTGCTTCATCCAGCCCAGCATTTCTCATGAGGTACTCTGCATATAAGTTAAATAAGCAGGGTGACAGCAAAGGTTTCTCTGAAGAAAGAGAACCACTATCCATGCAGCTTCCCTTGCTTTGATTAAGGTTTGTGGCGGAAACTGCCTGCACCCACAAAATCCATTTTCTTCTTTGGCCTGGCTGGACTATAATGACCCAGACTTCCTTGCAGTTCATCAGGGCCACTTAAGTTTTTTCCTATAAAATGTGAGCTAAGTCACATGGGCTACTTTCCTGCATGTTCTCTTGCCCCTTCAAGACTGGCCGGAATCTGGACAAGGCAGAGACCCAGCAGAGGATGACAATGCCCTGAGGCAGGGCCAGTGACCTCTGCCCCAGATCCAGCCCAGAGTGGGCTGATTCTGGCCACACCTGTCAAGTGAGCGCTGCCTAGGTTTGCTTTTGGGCCATAGCCCCAGAGCTGAGTTGTTGTAACAGCAAGCCAATATATTTATGATCTGCCCTTTAGGGAGAGAGTTTGCTGACCCCAACCCTAGGGGATGGCCAGGAAACAAAAGGAACTGAGTCTCTGAGCAGAGGGACTGTACACACCAGGTGCCTGGTGAGATAAGGAAATGGGGACGCTTGGCTCCCTAGGCTTCTTGTTGTCAAGTGTCACAGCAGACACAGTCCATGTGACAGTGTTGCTGGAAACCATATCAAGACACCCGAAAGGAAGGACTGATGCTGAAGCTGAAGATCCAGTACTCTGGCCACCCGATGCGAAGAGCTGACTTGTCGGAAAAGACCCTGATACTGGGAAAGATTGAGGGCAGAAGGAGAAGGGGACGACAGGGGATGAGATGGTTGGATGACATCACTAGCTCTATGGACATGAGTTTGAGCAGGCTCTGGGAGTTGGTGATGGACAGGGAAGCCTAGTGTCCATGGGGTTGCAAAGAGTTGAACACAACCGATTGACTGAACTGACTGAATTGAAGGAGAAGCGTGGCACACAGTAGGCACACTATAAAATGTTGTGACAATCCAGCAATCCCACTTCTGGGTATATCCCCAAAGAAAATGAAAGCTGGATATTGAACAGCTATCAGCACTCCCATATTCTTTGCCACATTATTCATAAAAGCCAACATGTGGAAAGAGTCTAAGTGGCCATTGGAAGTGAACAGATAAAGAGGATGTGCTGTGTACATCAACAACGGAATATTACTCAGCCGTGAGAAAGAAGGAAATTTGCCAAATGAGACAACATGAATGGACCCTGAGTGCATCAGGCTAAGTGAGGTAAGTCAGACAAAGAGAAGTACTGTATGATATCACTCATGTGTGGAATTTAAAAAAGCCAAACTCATAGAAACAGAGAAAAATGGTGGTCGACAGGGCATGGGGGTGGGAGCATAGGGCAGACGTGGTTTAAGGGTACAAACTTGCAGTGAGTAATAAACAAACCCTACAGATCTCAAGCACAGTAGAGTAAATATTAGTGAAAATACATTATAATCATCAAACTTGCTAAGAGGCTAGAACTTATTTATTCCAACCACTAAAAGAGAAATGATAATTATGGCACAGATAGAGGCTCTAGTTATAGCTACAGTGGCAATAACAACACTATATAAATGGATCAAATCTTTGCGACCCCATGGACTGCAGCCTACCAGGCTCCTCTGTCCATGGGATTTTCCAGGCAAGAGTACTGGAGTGGGTTGCCATTTCCTTCTCCAATATAAATGGATCAAATTAACCTGCTGTACACCTTAAATTTACACAATATTATGTGTCAAATATATTTTAATTTAAAAAGTGAATTGAATGAATGAATGAGCTGGAGCGTAGAAGAAAGCCAAGAGAAGGGAAAGGGAAACCAGGGTACTCTTGCCAATGTAGAACAACATATGAGTTTGGGTTTTTTTAATATTCTATTTATTTACTTGGCCATGCCAGGTTTTAGGTGCAGCACACAGGATCTTTGATCTTCATTGCATCATGCAGGATCTTTAGTTGTGACATGCAAACTCTTAGTTGTAGCATGTGGGCTCTAGATCCCCCACCTGGGATCGAACTCAGGTCCACTGCATTAGGAGCACGGAGTCTTAGCCCCTGGACCACCAGAGAAGTCCCAACAGATGAGTTTTGAAGGCAGTAAAACCTGGTTCTGGTACTCAAATTGTGTGGTGCTCAGCAAGTCATCTTACCTCTCTGAGCCTTACTTTCTTCATCTGTCAAAAGGAGATGGAAGGACTGAATCATGCAGCATTGTCACAGCTAGAGGTAACACAAGTAGAAGGTATAACAGAGATGACTTGGCTGTGGTTGTTTGCCACTGTGGATGTCAGCCACGTGTGCTTTCTCTGCCATCAGCTGTGAAGGGAGTGAAAACAGCAGGCACCCCTGAGAACTTTTCCAAAGTTCTAGAAGTAAATACCACTTACAAGAGATTATCTCCCTCTCAGTCATCAAGTTATCTTCTCAATTAATTTGTACCCACAGACCTCAAATGATGAGCAAGATGGAGCAACTACTAGGCAGTCATATGAACACAGGGCGTGACGGTTGTATTTCCTACATAATGAAGGGCTTGCTTTGCTGGATAAGAATGTGTTTGTTTTGAGCAGCAAGAGTATGGCCTGAAACTCTATGATTCTGAAAACTTGGTGAATTTCTGCTTAGCCTTTCCAGTGGGAGGAAGTTACTAAGTGTCATATGACAAGTTCCATGTAAGGAGATGACAAGAGGTGTGTGTAAGCATTGAGAAGACAGGGCATCTGGGGCAGGCAGAGGGGACAGGTGTCATCAGAGGCAGATCTGTTGAAATGGATGCATTTTGAGTGGTACAGTGTGATGATCCAATTAGCTGTCCTTTGCTTGATACTGAAGTGTCCCAGAAGCTGCAGAGGTACTCTGCATTTTTAGCCAATGTACAAGGTAGGTGGGCTTCCCAGATGGCTCAGTGGTAAAGAATCTGCCTGCCAGTGCAGGAGATGCAGGAATCCCGGGTTCAATCCCTGGGTTGAGAAGATTGCCTGGAGGAGGAAACAGCAACCCACTCCAGTGTTGTTGCCTGGGAAATCCCATGGACAGAGAAGCCTGGTGGGCTACAGTCCACGGGGCTGCCAAGGAGTCGGACCCTGAATAACTAAACAGCAACAACAGAGTAAACGTTGATGATTCTCCACCTTCGACAGATGAGGAAACTGAAACTCAGAGAAGGGGAGTCACTTGGTTTGGAACACATGACTGATAACAGTGAGGCCAGGACAGAAATCCTGGTGTGTGGGACTGTGGGACCCACAGCCTTTTCTGAAATACAGCATTTTATGGGACCTTCCCCTGTCTATGATCCAAAGCCACAAATAGTTGGAGATGGTGGATACACTCACACGTTTTAGTCATGTGTTTATTTTAATATTTATTTGGCTGCGTTGGGTCTTGGTTGTGGCAGGCGGGATCTTTGCTGCTTCATGCAAGATCTTTCACACTGGCATGCAGACTCTCTAGTTGTGGAGCAGGCTCAGTATTTGTGGACGTGCTGGCTTAGTTGCTCTGCAGCCTGTGGGATCTTAGTTCCCTGACCAGGGATCAAACCCACATCCCCTGCATTGCCAGGCAGATTCTTAACTAAACAGACCACCAAGGGAATCCTTACACTCATACACTTTAAAAAATTTTAGTTACCTGTATTTAAAAGCTAGAAGATTTTATCTTGAACTCTAGATGCAGGGCTTCTTGTGGCCAGTCAGAAGATCTGGCAATATAATGTGTGAATCGCCCTTCAACAGTGACTGCCTAGAACCCAGCAGAGAATGCTCCCTTCCGGAAAGACAGAACAAGATCTAACTGGCCACAGTCCCCACTAATCTCTATTGTCTACTCTGCTGGCTTCAGTCAGCTTCTTTCCTTCCTGGTCCCTGTGGACATTTGGGTTCAAGATCCCTGCCCTAGAGTCTTGAAGCCCCTATCTCCAGGGGGCAGCTGAAGGAAGCAATGGGAGTATTACTTTCCCCTTAGAGCACGGGGACATGAGACTGGGTGGGAGTGGTGGGGGGTGGGGAGCACTCCACTATGGACCAGTGGCATAGTTTGTTCCAACAGGCAGATGTCTTTTCTTGAGTGAGTACCATCTTGCCTTCCCCTTCCCCCTCCCCTGTGCCAGGGGGCTCAAGAATCTCTGAAAGCACCTTGTTATCCCACTCCCCTTCACTAGAAGCCCTCAGTGGCTCCTATTGAACCCATTTCATTTCACTTGATCTCCAAAGAGTCCAGACTCATTATAGATCTTGGTAAATGCTTCCCACCCCCCACCAACCAAGCCCGACAGCTCTATGGGGACGTCCACTAACTTGATCAATAGACCCAAACTTTAATTTTTCTCCTACAGCTAAGGCTACAGAGTGGGGATGGAGGGGAGGAGAGAGGGGAAAAGTCTTAAAACAGTACTGTTATGATTTGCCTTTGCCTAGAGGAAGAAACGATGTTGCTTCAATTTTGGCATGAGTTAAACTCGATGCAAACATCGCTATAAATGGGTCAGGCAGTCAGGAAAGCCAGCAGTTGGCCACATTTGTGCTAACTCCGGTCTTTTTGTTTTTGCCAGAGGAAAAAAAAAATTCTAATTTCTATCAGTCTAAATTGAGTTGGGGAGCATTATCAGCTGGAAGGACCCTTCTGATTTGACAGGCCCTACTGTATGATGATTAATTACTTCTCAGCTTCATTGGACTTTTCTAATTTCCTTCTGCCACTGGCTGGAGGCACCGTGCGATAAGTACTGCTCTTATTATTTTGTGCAAAGGAAAATGTCTATTACGGTCTGTCGTACAAGCGAGCAGAATAAAAAAGACAGCCGCTCAGGAAACTTGCAAGCTCCTCTATCTTTATTTGGTCTCCCCTGGCCTCCCTGATTCGCTTGTTCTAGAACAGAGGTGGCCACACACGCTTTCCTGTCAAAATAAGAAGATAAAATCATAATCTCTATCAGAGTACTTGACATTTGGAAATTTGTATAATGATTTCATGGGATTTAATCCCTCCACTCACCACAAATCCTCCTCCAAATGCAAACGCAACTAAAATATTATACTGAGAAAAACAGGGTCATTCTTCTTCTTTGCGGGTGCATTTATTCGCTCATAAATTCAACTTGGGGGATTGCCTTACTGTATATAATATGGCAACGAGAACAATAATAATAATGATGATGATCATAATAATGATGATGATCATAATAATGATGATTAAAAAGCCATAATTGAATTTGGAAAGAGAACGTTTTTCTAAGCAGCCCCAACACCTAAATTAGAATGTGTCGGTTTTCAGAGACCGCTTGCCTCAGCACACTATGGCTTACGTGGTCTGCGGCTGGCTGTCTCTAGAATGATCTCAGGCTCAGCCAGAATGGACAACTGAGACCCAGCCGTGGCTGCCTGTTTTCCTGGAGAGGAGAGAGATGAAGACGTATAAAGGATCCCACTTCTGCGGCCCCTTCTGCCTGCTAATGCTCAGGCCGGGGCCGAGACTGAGTTTGGAGACCCTCAGGACCTGTTTACTGAGGCTCACGCAGGAAAAGCTCCATTGAGCAAGTCACGGTAGCATGTCTCTGCATCCCTGGCTGCCGAGGAGGCTACTGATTTCCCAAGGAATCTGACTTCAAAGCAGGGGTGGGACAGAGAAAGTTGAGAGCATCACAGGCAGGGCTGGTGGCTCCAGGCCCTGAGTTCCTGCCACAGCCCCGCACTGGCTTCCGAATTCTGCCTGTCCGCTGCTGTCACTTTATCTGTGGCAAGGTAGGCAGCAGGCTGGGAAGTGCTAAAGGAGAAAGAGCCATTTAGCTTCTCTCTCTCTCTCTCTTTTTGGGGGAAGGCAATGGCACCCCACCCCAGTACTTTGGCCTGGAAAATCCAATGGACAGAGGAGCCTGGTAGGCTCCAGTCCATGGGGTCGCTAAAAGTCGGACACGACTGAGCGACTTCACTTTCACTTTTCACTTTCATGCATTGGAGAAGGAAATGGCAACCCACTCCAGTATTCTTGCCTGGAGAATCCCAGGGACAGAGCCTAGTGGGCTGCCGTCTATGGGATCGCATAGAGTCGGACACGACTGAAGCGACTTAGCAGCAGCAGCAGCAGCTCTCTCTCTTTTTTAATTTATTTTAATTTGTTTTTGTTTTTGTTTTGGCTGCTCTAGGTCTTTGTTGCCACGTAGGCTTTCTCTAGTTGTGGTGCACGGCCCTCTCCGCACTGCAGTGGCTTCTCTGGTTGTGGAGCGCTGACTCCAGGAGTCTCCGCCTTCCGTAGTTTCAGGGCCTGGGGTCTAGAGCGCAGGTGCAGTAGTTGTGGCGCACAGGCGTAGTTGCTGTGCCGCAAGTGGGATCTGGGATCCCAGATCAGGGATCAAATCCATGTCCCTGGCATTGGGGAGCAGAGTCTTACTGAGCCACCAGGAAAGCCCAGCTGCATTTTTAGTAATAATACTATGCTATGCTATGCTATGCTATGCTATGCTATGTATGCTATGCTAAGTCACTTCAGTCGTGTCCGACTCTGTGCGACCCCATAGATGGCAGCCCACCAGGCTCCCCATCCCTGGGATTCTCCAGGCAAGAACACTGGAGTGGGTTGCCATTTCCTTCTCCAGTGCATGAAAGTGAAAATGAAGTTGTTCAGTCGTGTCCGACTCTTAGCGACCCCATGGACTTCAGCCTAACAGGCTACTCCGTCCGTGATACTAGAGAGTATTTAGTGAGCACCGACTACGTGGAGGCACCGCACTAATTATGTACATTATTCTGCATGGTCCGCACAGTCCACTTGATGTTGTCATATGAACCCATTTTTATAGACAGGAACATTCGAGCATCAGTGTCTCGCCTGGGATCACGTAGCTATGACTTTTGACCCCAAGACTGCCATTCTCTCAACCTCCCTGCTCTGCTATCTCTTATTTCTCTTTTTCCCCTTTTGCAAAAGCCCTGATGATAGTGTGTGGGTGAAGAATACTGGCTGGATAAATAGGAGTTGCTATTTTATTCTTATACTTCATTCATGATTCTCTCGATTATATCTCTTATTTGTTCCCTAAATGTGTCATGAGCACTTATTATGTGCTAGCTGTTTTACTAGGTTCTAGGGATCCCCAGACAAAATCCCCATAGTAATTGCCCTCGGAAAGCTCCCTCTAACAAATGACTAAAAGTTAAACCCAGAGCAAGAGAAGATGCTATAATAAAGCTGTATAAGAGAGGACAGATCCATCAGAATCTAAGACTGGGAAAGTATCAAAGGCCAGACTGTAAGGCTGACACTGGTTTAATCTTTGCAATGGACTGTTTGTGATCTCAGGCAAGTCCCTTGCCATCTCTGGGTCTCTGTTTCCCTATTTATGCAATGTGGTCATTAGCCTAGACAAGAGATTGAAAACCAGTGACCCATGGCTAGATCCAACCCACAGGTGAATTTTCTTTGGTCTGCATGTCTCTTTCTTGAACAGAGAATCACCATTCAAGAGCACATCAAAATCTAGGTTTCCAGCTACTTTTGAAAATAAAGCCATGAGAGACGGCACCCACATTCCCACCCAGACAGTGGTGGCTGGAGTGAAGAAGCAGATGCCATGCGTTGTTCAGATGAACAGAGTACTTTTCCAGTTTGCTGCAGTCTCCACCAGTCCCTATCAATGTCCAACGCTAAGAGCAACTAAAAATGGTCCTGTGTCCCCATTGATATTGTTGATTAGTGTTTTCTTCTTAAAGGAAATATACCTCTGTAACCATGATGACAACAAAAGCAGGAAACAAAATCATATTTAACAAAGGATCACATTTTAAGGAAAAAAAAAAGAGTAGTGAACATGTTTCCATGTTGAATTGAAGAAGATTTCTGTGTATTTTATATACAAACAAAAGCATGCTGCTGCTGCTAAGTCACTCAGTCGTGTCCAACTCTGTGTGACCCCATAGACAGCAGCCCACCAGGCTCCCCCATCCCTGGGATTCTCCAGGCAAGAACACTGGAGTGGGTTGCCATTTCCTTCTCCATTGCATGAAAGTGAAAAGTGAAACTGAAGTCGCTCAGTCGTATCCGACTCTTGGCGACCCCATGGACTGCAGCCCACCAGGCTCCTCTGTCCATGGGATTTTCCAGACAAGAGTACTGGAGTGGGGGTGCCATCGCCTTCTCCGAAACAAAAGCATACCTGTGTTGAAAGAATGCAATTGTATTTATTCAGTGTTTTACCTGGATACCTGGCACCTGAGTTTGAACCCTGGGCTTCTTACATCTCCAGAACTTCACTGTGGGTCCTGAGAGCGCCTGTTGTGAAGACCTGGAGTTGGGGCTTGGCCACCAACCCAACCCCAACATAGGGCCAGTGTGAAAAGCAGATTGCCAGTCAACTGTCCACCTGGCCTGTATGTATGAACTTGCTCTGGTTTTCATTGAGAGAGGTGTGCAAGTCACTTGGGTGGGAAGAGTCTCCAACTACTGACTGACCTTTCTGGAAGAGGGAATCCCTCATCCACTGGTACATGGTACCCAATCCCCCGGCAGCCCAGGAAGAAAGGGCTGGGAACTTGGTATGGCATGGATGATGCATCTTGCATCCTCATCATCTGATGAGGTGAACTCTGGTAAACTGTAGCTTTGCAGTTAGTCACTTGTCCCTTTTGAACCTTCACCATCCCTGAATCCTTGCTCTGGGCTCTGTAACCTTGGAGTGCCTGCCCTTGGACTCTGTGTGACTCGCCTTGGTCACTAAGATGTTAATAAACACAAGGCAAGCAGAGGCTTGAAAGGTGTTTGTACATCTTCTCTTCCCCTCCTGCCCCTCTGCCTTCTACACGAGAATACACCCAGGCCAACCTGTTGGAAGATGTGTCTCATGGAACCGAGCCCAGAACTCCAGTTGTCCCAGGCAAAGTCATCCTAGACCCACAACAACCAGTCTACCCTGAAACCAGGGAGAGAGCCAGCCCTGATTACTAGTACCCCTTAGCCAACCCATATCTGACACTATACTCATGACTTGGGCCAGCTGAGAGCTAAAGAAACTCCCTGTCAACCAGCAGACTCGGAAGCTTAAGAAATGCTTATTCTTCAAGACATTTTTGGAGTATAACAAGGAATTTTTATGGCCACAGAGAGCTGATCCTCCCTACAAGGATGTTTCTTCCCCAACAGTGCTATTCCTCACCTAAGTCAGCAGCCCCCATCTCTTGTCCATAGGCTGACTCCTAGAAGGGGAAATTGGTCCAGAGCCTCAAGTATTTGATGGCTTCCAAAGACGGGTCTGGGTCTAAACTCTGCCCATTCCCGGCTCTGTTGCCTTTCACCTGCTCTTTGTTTTTTGAAGCCTCCATTTCCTCATCTGTGTAATGGGAAGAAGAATAATACAAACCGTGCTGGATTCACAGAGTTGTTAGGATGATTAAATGAAAAGGACAGGTAGAAAGAATGTTCAACCCAGTGCCTCCCGTAGGGTATATGTTCAATAATTATCAACAAGTCTCACTCCCACCCTTTCCCCTTTCCTCTTTCTATTACTTTCTCAAACTTTTGGTGGAATTTCAGTCTCCCTGCACACCGCAGTGGGCACTCCTGCAACTCTTTCCACCTGCACAGAGCATTATGGTGTCAGAGCACAGGCCTACAGAATTTCCCTCTGGCAAGAACCACAGATGATACCTAGTTACTATGATCCTAGGACCTCCCACCCACTATTGCCTTCCTCATTTGCAGCAGGTCACTGGAGATGGCCATAAGCACACTCCGACATGCAAGACATCACTTTGCTCTTAGAAAACATAATCAATGACACATCTAGAAGACAAGTTTTGCCCCCAGAGAGGCTGATGGTGCAGAAAAATGAGATTCTTCATGTGGTGTAAAATATCATCGCCTCCCAAAGTGTGCACCGAGAGAGTGTTTCCACATAGCATCCTCTAAAGAAACAAATGATAAATAGATAGAGAGAGTAGATATAAAGATAGATAGATAGATCAGGACAATCCAAGGAAAAATAAATTTGATAAATTCTGAGCCAAACGGGCTTATGGAAAGACTTCTTGGAGATGTTCGAGAATAACGTGTGTTATTTCTCTCCACTGAGAAGGCAGAAAACATCGTGGTTTCTTTCTTCTTAAAAGTGATTAGGGAAGCCCTGGAATATTAGAGTAGGTTGCCATGCCCTTGTCCAGGGGAATCTTCCAGACCCAGGAACTGAACCCAGGTCTCCCACATTGCAGGCAGATTCCTTACCATTTGAGCCACCAGGGAAGCCCAGTTTGACCACAGAGACCCCCCATTTCAGAGTCAAGTTTTTGGGGATCATGAGCTATCCTTTGGGGAAACGGTAACTTGAACTTCACTTGGGTGGCATGGCTGCCATTGCAGCAAAGCATCCCTACAAGCAGGTCTTCTCCGCCTCGGGGAGGGAGCCCAGAGTGCGACACTGCTCTGCCTTCACTGCCCCTGGCTCTTGTGTTTTGGTCTGTCCTCACCCCTCTGTTTGTTTGACCACCAGTAAGAGCTGAAAGTTTGGTGTTCCTTGGTTGTGGCTCTTTTCCCTCTTCTTAGTGTGAATTGTGCAGGCAGACGTGGGCGATTCCAATTCACTATTCCTCCCTGGTAATGTGAATGCACAAGAGGCAGAAGTCCCTTCTTTGTGATGGAATAAAGCAGAAATGCTAGAAGCATTATTCCTTCTTCATCATGCCCCCAGTCAGCCGAGGTTTAAATGGAATTCTGTCAGGGTCACCGACATGATTTTTTTTTTTAAAGCAGGCATACAAGATACCATTACATTTCATTTTTAGGACAATTGCTCTCTGAGCAAAGTGTGTTATTTTCTTGTAGGTAATCCCCTTACCAGACTGTGGATTTGCCATGTTTAACATCATCTACGACAACCAAAAAGCAATGAAGTGTGTTATTGACAATGTTTTAATTAAAATACGTAAAAGATCCAAGACAGCAAAGATGAGAAAATTATCTGCATGTAGTGGCACTTGTATGTTTAAGAAAATTCACAGTGGTGGTCCGAGCACAACGTATATATATATACATGTATATATATACGTGTGTGTCTGTGTGTGTGTATTCCTATATATATATTCCTGCTAATGACTAAAAATTTTAGCAGCATGTATGGGATGGCTTTAAAGAAATAATAATATTGATAGAAATGATTGTCCCTGGCAGCACGACAAATGAAATTAGAAGCCCTTAGAATTGTGGGCTTGCAACAATGTTAGTGTGAAATATAATCGTTGGATTGCTTTGTTCTTTTTCCCAATAAAAGGTGGAAGCTTTTGAGTATTGTTATTAGGCGAGCTAAGCTGGGCTTCTGTACAGCATAGTTTTGTGTGTCTGAACCAGCAGAAGCTTTTGAAGTCCCACGATTCCTTCTGCTTGCTAATTCTTCCATTTGTTTGATTTTTGGTACAAAGAAAATGAAAGAATATGATGAGATTATGGCATTTTAAGTCAATATTTATTAAAAAATCAATCTAGATGAAAATCTGCCCATCCCTCTAATTAGATGAGGCAACTTGAGGTTGATTTTTAATTGCAAAAGTAATTACACGGAGCAGATAGCCAGTGACATTTGATTATCTAGGTGATTGATTAAAAAGCCGAGCTCACCAAGCAGATTGCCAGCCAGGGAATCCAGACAAAAGAGCAAATTAAAAAAGTTGTCCTGTTAGTAATCACAAAATTCAAGGATGAAATTACAGAGCCAAACACCTCCATTGCCCCTTCATCATCATCACTCACTCCACACGCATTCACTCCAATGCCTGATAAAGAAATGGATTAGTGTGAAATTAATTGAAGAAGGGGGGAAAAAAGGGAGGGGAACCAAATTCACCACTGAGCACAGGGCTTTTTACAAGTTGAAACAAATTTCTGCAGTTTTATAATAAACTTTTCTTTTTGGCAAGAGAGATGTTTTCACAAAGGATCTTTTCAAAATGTTTGATGATATTAATTTATCTATTAAGAGAGAGGGAGGGGGCAAAATCTCACTTTCTACTAGAATAGGATATTAAGATGTCTTGCTTGTTCTCCATTTCATTATAACATGAAAGCCTGGGGAACAGGCTGTACATTTGGCAAGAGAATCCTTGGATTTGTACACAGCCCTTGCTGACATATTGGGCAGAATAATGAAGGGGCTTCCCAGTCATTTGGGGAGACCCTGGTGGGGTCCTCTTGAGGATATTGGGGATAAAAGTGGAAGGGGCATATACTAGAGCCACTTCCAAGAGGACCTTGAATCTGGATCACTGCGATAATTCCGAGTCCCCAGGAGTCTCTGAAAAGCAAAAAGGAAACTGAGGCAGGGGCCCTCCAGTGCAGCTTGGGTAGCCCTCAGTGTTCTGGCTGCTGCTTGTCAGTGCTGCTCTGGGTAGAATGTAATGAAGCAGTCAAGAGATAAAGTCCACATCAGTGCAAACATCTATTCTTCTGCTTTGTCAGCAGATGCCATCCAGTCAGAGTTGGATGGGTGTGATGAGTTCCTTATACCCCTCCAGGGAAGCTGATTTCAGCTCATTTCGGGGTCCACAGCCTTCAGGTGCCACAGAGAGATGCTCCTTCAGTAGACAGATGCTTAGATTCCCATCCTCTGATACTAGGTGATGCCACCCCCCTCCTCCTTGTAGTCATTGTATTGCTTTTTTGAAAACCCATTTATTTCTTCAACACATCCTTTTGGTAAGGGAGTTTGATATTATAGTTAAGCATTCAGACTCTTAGAGAACAATTTGGCATCATCTAGGATCTTACCTGTTGGCTCAGTCGGTAAACAATCTGCCTGCAATGCAGCAGATCAGGTTCGATCCCTGGGTTGGCAAGATCCCCTGGAGGAGGAAATGGCAACCCACTCCTAGGACATCCCATGGATAGAGGAGCCTGGTGGGCTACAGTCCATGGGGTCAAAAGAGTTGGACACAACTTAGCTACTAAACCACCACCAGAGCAACCAGAGTCATATACATCCTTTGATGTAGCAGTTCTTCCCCTAGGCACGTGTCCTAGAAAAAATACGTGCAACGTAAACCAGCAGACATAGGCAAAAACACTCAAAACAGCAAGGTTCTTGTAGTTGCTGCAAACTGGGAAGAGATCAAATGCCTATCCCTTGACAAATGGATAAATAAATTGAAGTATGTCATTCAATGGTATACTATGCACACATACCATTTCAAGGTTGCAACATCATGCCTAAGCAGCAAGACAGGAAGGAATATTTACTGAGTGGTTCCATTTACAACAAGGTCAAAATCTTGAAAGCTGTATTACATTGTCTACGAATCTATTGGTGATCAGGAGAGGAAAGGAAAGGAGAGGAAAGATTATAACCATGGAGGAAGTGCATTGAGTCTTTGGGGTATTTGAAATGCGGTGGGTTTTTGTTTTTGTTTTTTGTCATTGGTGGTAGATATCAACCGCTTGTCCGCCTGTACACATATATTTCTTGGTTATTTTCTGAATGCATGTTATATTTCACACACACAAGTTGGTAAATAAACACATATGAATTTAAAAATCTTCAGAATGCTCAACACATTCATGCCAGTGGACAAGAAGGGAAAGTGGACTGCAGATGTGGTACTTCAACTTTACCTGCGATTTTTTTTTTATATCTTTTATTTTTTAAAAAAAAACCCTCTAGTTTATTTATTATGTTCAAGTTCTTTGTTTAAACCACTTTTGTAACTAATATGGCTAAATGTTAACAAACATAAATTCTAGTTGATGGGAACATGAATATTTAAAATCTATCCGTTATGCAATTGACTTTTTCAAGAATTCCGAGAAGAAAAAAAAAATACTTACTGCATATGAAAAACACACGAATAAGGACCCAAGCTGAATTCTGTGGGAGCCAAAAGAGGAAAAACATGATTTGCCTGAGGTGATGAGAGAAGGTTCCCAGAGAGGATGCCACTTGAGCTGAATCTTGGCCAATAAGTAAAAGTTCATCAGATAGACTCAGAGGATGAGACTGTCGAGTGGAAAAGAACATAGCATGATGCGTAGAGTGCAGACAACTGGTGCCACTGGAAGACCCCTCTGGGCCTCAGTTTCCTCATCTATAAAATGGGCCATTTTCCATCTCTCACATACCAGGCTCCAGAAAATACGGAGACTCGATTTAACAAAAACATTTAAGATCCTGGGCTTTTGACACAACCTGCCCAAGTTCAAGTACAACTCTTTTCCTTATTAGCCATGAGACCTTGGGTGAGACAGTCAATTTTTCTTTGCTTCTTTGCCTTTAACTGGACATGGAACAACAGACTGGTTCCAAATAGGAAAAGGAGTACGTCAAGGCTGTATATTGTCACCATGTTTATTTAACTTATATGCAGAGTACATCATGAGAAATGCTGGACTGGAAGAAACACAAGCTGGAATCAAGATTGCCGGGAGAAATATTAATAACCTCAGATATGCAGATGATACCACCCTTATGGCAGAAAGTGAAGAGGAACTAAAAAGCCTGTTGATGAAAGTGAAAGTGGAGAGTGAAAAGGTTGGCTTAAAGCTCAACATTCAGAAAACTAAGATCATGGCATCTGGTCCCATCACTGCATGGGAAATAGATGGAGAAACAGTGGAAACAGTGTCAGACTTTGTTTTTCTGGGCTCCAAAATCACTGCAGATGGTGACTGCAGCCCTGAAATTAAAAGATGCTTACTCCTTGGAAGGAAAGTTATGACCAACCTAGATAGCATATTCAAAAGCAGGGACATCACTTTGCCAACAAAGGTTCGCCTAGTCAAGGCTATGGTCTTTCCTGTGGTCATGTATGGATGTGAGAGCTGGACTGTGAAGAAGGCTGAGCGCCAAAGAATTGATGCTTTTGAACTGTGGTGTTGGAGAAGACTCTTGAGAGTCCCTTGGACTGCAAGAAGATCCAACCGGTCCATTCTGAAGGAGATCAGGCCTGGAATTTCTTTGGAAGGAATGATGCTAAAGCTGAAACTCCAGTATTTTGGCCACCTCATGCGAAGAGTTGACTCATTGGAGAAGACTCTGATGCTGGGAGGGATTGAGGGCAGGAGGAGAAGGGGACGACAGAGGATGAGATGGCTGGATGGCATCACTGACTCGATGAATGTGAGCCTGAGTGACCTCTGAGAGCTGGTGATGGATAGGGAGGCCTGGCGTGCTGCAGTTCATGGGGTTGCAAAGAGTCGGACACGACTGAGCGACTGATCTGATCTGATCTGATACAAATAGTGGTAACAGGATTTCAGTATTTACCTCGCAGGACTTTGGTAAAGGTGCAGTGAACTCATACACTTAAAATATATCCATCAGTGTCTGGCAGATAGTAAGAACCCAGTTTGTTATCATTATGGGATTGTTGATTTATTATTATATTATGGGATTTGTTGATTCTCAGGCATCTGTGACATTCCTTCATGGTTTTTTCAAAAGTTCTGGCCGTTTCACTGCATCTATCCACAATTTCACCAGCTCAAGGATTCTGCCATGTTTACTAGGGGAACTCTCATAAGCTGGTGCTCATCTCATCTGAGTCACCTGATGGCTGTGCTTCCGATTTGCCCAGTGTTCCCTCTCCATAGCTACCCCTCCTCTTCTAATAGCTCATGTTTGCTGGGATCCCATTCATTCTTACTTGTCTGAGTTTTCCCTTCTGATTGCTACTGTCAGCCATATTCTCCAAAGGCCATAAGCAATGCTCCCCCAAAGCCATACTCAATTATGTTGCCCTCCTGAGGGGATGGGGACTAGTCCAGGAGATAACAGGAAAGATACTGTTGGCTTTTCCTTTATTCATGGCTTTGGAGCAGGGTTTCTCTTTGTTAGGCAGTGTTAGGTAAATGCTCCTGGGCAGGTGCCCTCTGTCCGTGAGTAGGAAGCAGTTATTGGTGAGGTTGAGGGTGAAATCCCCATAGGGCCAGTGGAGGAGTGTCTGTTCCTGATTCAAACTTTGACTTAGACACTGGAGAGGTGGGCGGGAGCCTGGGGTTTGTTGTTGTTCAGTTTTTCGGTGGGTCTGACTCTTTGAAACCCTGTGAACTGCAGCATGCAAAGCTTTACTGGCCTTCACTATCTCCCACAATTTGCTCAAACTCATGTCCATTGAGCTAGTGATGCCATCCAAGCATCTCATTTTCTGTCACCCCCCTTCTCTTCTTGCCCATAATTTTTCTCAGTGTCAGGGTCTTTTCGAATAAGTCAGCTCTTTGCATCACGTGGCTTAAGTATTACAGCTTCAGCTTCAGCATCAGTCCTTCCATTAAATACTCAGAGTTGATTTCCTTTAGGATTGTCTGGTTTGATCTCCTTGCAGTCCAAGGCTCTCAAGTGGCTTCTCCAGTACCACAGTTCAAAAGCATCAGTTCTTCAGTGCTCAGCCTTATTTATGGTCCATCTCTCACAACTGTACATGACTACTGGAAAAACTGTAGTTTTGACTAGATGGACTTTTGTCAGCAAAGTGATGCTTTGACTTTTTAACATGCTGTCTAGGTTTTTCATAGGAACTTGATCCCTAACTATCAGAGCTGTGGAAAACATAGCAAGAGCTGATCCTGCCCCCTCACAACACAGATGAGGAAACCAAGGCCCCATGAAGGAAGAGTTGGGGGTAGAGCCAAGCTTCCTGATTTCTAACCCATCACTCTCTCTCTTCCACGTTGATGAGCTCAGCTCTTCACACCCATCCCTAGGGGCAGTAAATTGATGGCAAAAACAACCCCAGTTTTTCATGCTTCTCTATGAACACGTTATTTGCAATGTTATTGCAGCACCTCCTCAAGTCAAGAAGTGAAGTCTGTTGCCCAGCCAAAACCTGTATTAGTTTGTAGGGCCACCACAACAAAGAACCATACAGACCAGGGGCTTCAACAACAGAAATGTATTCTTGCATATTTCTGGAAGGCGGAAGTCCAAGATCAAGGTGTGGGCAGGGCTGGTTTCTTCTGAGGCATCTCTTCTTGCCTTGTAGATGGCCATCTTCTCCCTGAGTCTTCACACGGTCTGTGCACATCTGTGTCCTGATCTCCTATTTTTATAAAGACACTAGTCTTAATGGATTAAGACCCTACCCATATGACCTCATTTTACCTTAGTCATCTTTTTATGTTTTTAATTAAAATTTAAAAAATTGATTTTTTTTATTTAAAAAAGTGGTTTAAAATGTATAATTGATTTACAAGGTTGTGTTGGTTTCAGTTGTACAGCCAAGTTAATCAGTTATACCTATATGTGTGTATGCTAAGTCATTTTAGTCGTGTCTGACTCTCTGCAACCATAGGGACTGTAGCCTGCCAGGCTCCTCTATCCATGGGATTCTCCAGGTAAGAATATCAGAGTAGGTGGCCACGCTCTCCAGAGGATCTTCCAGACACAGGGATGAACTTACATCTCCTGTAACTCCTATATTGCAGGCAGATTCTTTACCACTGAGCCACTGGGGAAGCTCCATACGTAAACATATATCACTCCTTTTTAGATTCTTTTCCATATAGGCCATTACAGAGTAGTGAGTAGAGTTCCCTGTGCTATACAGTGGGTTCTTATTAGTTATCTGTTTTATATATAGCAGTATGTCTATGTGAATCCTAATGTCCCAACGGATCACTCCCCCTTTTCCCCCTTGGTAACTATAAGCTTGTTTTCTACCATCTGTAACTCTATGTCTGTTTTGTAAATAAGTTCATTTGTACAATTTTTTTTCCTAGATTTCACATGTAAGTGATATCATATTGTCATTTGATATTTGTCATTGTCATAATGATATTTGTCATTCTCTGTCTGACTTATTTCACTCAGTCTGATAATTTCTAGGTTCATTATCATCTTTTTAAAGGCCCTGTCTCCAGATTGGGAGCTTCCCCGATGGCTCAGTGGTAAAGCATCTGCCTGCCAAGCAGGAGACATGGTTTGATCCCTGGGTCAGGAAGATCCCCTGGAGAAGGAAATGGCAATCCCCTCCAGTATTCTTGCCTGGAGAATTCCATGGACAGAGCCACCACCAGGGAATGTGCCTAAACAAGCCTACTGACCACATGGAGCAGAGAGGGAGGCCATCCTAGATCGACCAATAGCCAACCAGCTCCCAAGATATGAACAAATATGGCCAAGGGCCACAAAATCAATCAATAGGTGACCTATCAGCCAACCAGAGACCCCTGAGTGAGCCTGGCCCAGCCCAGCAGAATCACCCATCCTCCCAGTAGATCCATGGGCTTTTAAGCCACTGGGTTTGTGTTTATGAAGTATGTGCCATATTATGGTAGATAACTGAAACATTAGCCCACATCGATTGCATCTGCTGAACAGTTTACTCTGGCCAGATACTATTCCAAGCACTTTGCATGTATTAGCTCATTTACTTCATTCCCATTTTTCAGATAGAGAACATGAGGCAGAGAGAATGTGCGACTTGCCCAGGGTTGCTAAGTTGTGTTTGCTGAAAGAATCAAGATTGAAACTCAGACAGTCTGGTTCTAGAGTCCATGCTCTTTGATCACACTCTATGGTGCTTTTCTGTTATTGCTTAGGGTGAATTATTTCTCTTTTGTTGAAGTTAGAATTGAAGTGAAATGTGAAAGTATTAGTTGCTCAATCGTGTCCAATTTTTTGCAAACCCAGGGACTGTAGCCCACCAGACTCCCCTGTTCATGGGATTTCCAGGCAAGAATACTGGAGTGGGTTGCCATGCCCTTCTCCAGGGGATCTTCCCAACCCAGGGATTGAATCTGCATCTCCTGTGTCTCCTGCATTAGCAGGTAGATTCTTTACCACTGAGCTACCTGGGAAACCCCAGTTTCTTCCATGGACCCTCTTAAATGGACATTGTGACCACAAGGTTAAGGACCTCAAAAGCAAGAAGAACCTCTACAGTGATGCCACATCTCAGATCCTTTTCTCATAAAGTGACAGGACAGTGAGTCTCAGAGAAGGCACTCTGAGTTTGAATCCCAGCTCAGCCGAGCACGAGCTCTGTGACTTGAGTGTTAATCTTCCGACCCTCAGTTCCAAGTCTCAGAGACAATGATAGGTGCCTACCTCGTAAAGGTATTGGGAGGCTTAACTGAGATCAAGCCTGTAAAGCTCAGTATCTGGGACTCACCAAGCCCTCCTTGAGTGCCAGTAAGGACACATCAGATAAGTCATCCTGGGGCTAGAACCTAACCTGAGGCCAACCTCTCCCCAAGAGGTAACCTGATTTCTCTGTACCTCAGTTTCTTCATCTGTAAATTGGAAGCAAGAATGTCATCTATGTCTTAGGGTTACTTGAAGGATTAAATGAGGAGTGGGAGAAATGGGGAGATACTGGTTAAAGGGTGCAAACTTTCATTTATAAGATAAGTTCTGGAATCTCATGTACAGCTTGTTGATTACAGTTAACAATACTTATCTTGTATACTGGAAATTTGGTAAGAAAATAGATCTTAAGTGTTCTCGTCACACACACACACACACAATGGTCACAATGTGAGGTGATGGGTATGTTTATTACCTTGATTATTGTGATCATTTCACAACATATATTAAATCATCATGTGGTACACCTTTGAAAAAAATCACATCATACAGCCTTAATAGATACAATTTTTATTTGTCAATCTTACCTCAATAGAGTTAGAAGAAATACAATTTAAAAAATTAAAAAACAATTTAGAGGGAACTCCTTGGTGGCCCTTTGGTTAGGACTCAGCACTCTCACTGCCTGAGTTCAGTCCCTGGTCGTGGAGCTAAGATCCTGCAAGCAAGAAAGAAAGAAAGAAAAATAATAATTTAGAAAAAAGAGTCAATGAGCTAATCAGGTAAAGTGCTTAGAATAGCACTTGGACAAGTAAGTATACAGAAGCCTGAACAAGTATTATTTGAAATGTGTGAGTTGTGAAAATGGGGCAAAGGTATTTCAAGTTTGAATAGCATTGTGCATAGAGATATAGGAAGCCATATGTCAAACATGGTATATTTTTCCTGGAATGCCAACTTGATGATCTAAGAATAAAAATCTGATGGATATTAATGGACCAGCATGCCCCCAGCTATGCTGTTCTCTAACAGTCCATGGTTGATACCTAAGGATCCCAAGAATTCCACCTTCTCTCCCAAAAGTGCTGTGTGGACTCCGGGGAGATGGGAGAGAAGGTGCCTGGTAGACTCAAAGGCACCTGGCCACCCAGAGACTGCGCAGGCGCAGTGCAGTCACAGCCCTGGCTGTCTTCACCCCCCGGCTGCCTCTAGCATGCCCGTTTTCCACATTCCCCTTCATTAAACAAGAAACTCAGATGTTGGTAATTAGATCGCCATCCCCAGCTGCCAAGTCACATTCGGTTCCAAAAAGCCCTGTATACAGCTACTTGTGTGTTTGTTAACAATGTCCCCACAACAGGTCTGCAATTAGAGCCCATCTGTTGGGTTTCTCAGAAAGCACTGCCAATCGGGCTGGTGAACTTGGAGTCCTCATTGTTGTGAATTTCTGACCGGAAACCCTGCAGCGGAAGGCCACCTGTCCCCGAGTGAGTGACTGGGGCTGGAGGCCCCTAGATACCAATCATAATGAGCGCACATAATAAATGTTAAGGAAGGTGGGCACAGTCAGATGATGGCATATCTGACCATCGTGGGGTGTTTGTGCTGGTCTCCTCAATCAAAGCAGACCCCCTCCTTTCTCCAGCTGACCCATCCATCAGCCAGCCACACTCTGCATGTCTGAATGCTACTATTTGTGCCCAGGGGGTCATTTCCCAGCCAGTGCTATTTGGTTGAAATCAAGTATCGTTGTTTTTCAGGAAGGGGGTGGGTCCCCAGTCCCATCCCAGTAGGATATGCTCTGGAGCCAATGTCAGCTACCTTCCTGGATGAATCCAGTCTTTCAGAGGAGTCAGTGATAAACAGGCCATCCCTCCAGGAAACAAATAGAAGTACGAAAAAAGTTAGGGGGTATGAGGAGGACCACCATCAGCGTGCAGGTGCAGCCTATTTGAAATCTAACAAATTTTAAAATGCATTTTCCAAGAAGGAAGCTACACATGCATGGGCCAGAAAATAGTTACTGACAGCCATTAAAAAAGAATGAAATAACGCCACTTGCGGTAAGATGGATGGATCTAGAGATGATCATACTGGGTGAAGTAAGTCAGACAAAGACAAAAACCATATGATATCACTTATATGTGGAATCTAAAATGCGGCACACATGAACATATCTATGAAACAAAACAGACTCACAGACACAGACAACGGACTCACAGACACAGACAACGGACTCACAGACACAGACAGACAACAGACTCACAGACTTAGATACCAGACTTGTGGTTGCCAAGGGGGAGGAGGGATGGGGGATGGATGGACTCAGAATTTGGGATTAGTAAGTGCAAACTATTATATATAGAATGGCTAAACAGCAAGATCTGACTGTGTAGCACAGGGAACTATATTCAATATTCCATGATAAACTATAATGGAAAAGAATCTGAAAAAGTATATGTATGTGTGTGTGTGTATACACAGACACAGTATTTGTGTGCTTATTTGCTCAGTTGTGTCCGACTCTTTGCAACCTCATGGACTGTAGTCATCCAGGCTCTTCTGTCCACAGAATTCTCTAGGCGAGAATACTGGAATGGGTTGCTATTCCCTTCTCCAGGGGATCTTCCTGACCCAGAGATTGAACCTGGGTTTCCTGTATTGCAGGCAGATTCTTTACCATTTGAGCCACCAGGGAAGCCTATATATATATACACACACATATATATACATATACATACACACACAGTATGTGTGTGCTTAGCTGTTCAGTCGTGTTGAACTCTTTGATACCCCATGGGCTATAGCCCACCAGGCTATCCTTTTATACTGTATATACATACATATGTATATTTATACATATATACATATACAGTATAAAAGTATATGCATATATGTAAATGTATTGTATGCGTATATATGTATGTATATGTATAACTGAATTACTTTGCTATATACCAGAAATTAAACACAACATTCTAAATCAACTATACTTCAATAAAATAATTATTTAAAAAAAAGTTGCTGAGCAATGACTCAAGGTGAAGGTCCTTGCCAGCCATGGAAACAGGGAGTATGGGAGATATCTCCTTCCATCTGTCAAGCTTTGACTAAGACAGTGGTTTGCTACTCCAGCTGCACATAAGCATCTGTTAGAGAGCTTTAAAAAATTCTAATGCCATTAGGAAAGCAATGCCACTTACATTAGCACCTAAAATAACTAAATACTGAAGAATAAATCTAACCAAGGAGGAGAGGGACTTGTATGCCAAAAGCTACAAAAATTACTGGAAGAAATTAAAGACCTAAATAAATGGAAAAAATGTCGTTTGTTCATGGATAGGAAGATGTAACATTGTTATGATGTCAATGCTTCCTAAAATGATCTGCAGATTCAACACAAACCCTATCAGAATCCCAAGGTTTTTTTTTTTTAAAAAAAGCAGGAATAGAAAAGCCAATCCTCAAGCTTATATGGGATTGCAAATGGCCCCAAATAACCAAAACAATCTTGAAAAAGAAGAATAAAGTTAGAGGGCTCGTATCACTGGACTGTGAGACTTACCACAAGGCTACAGTAGCAGAAACAGCCTGAGACTAGCCTCAGGATGGGCAGATGGACCACTGGAGTACAATAGAGATCCCGGAAATAAGCCCTCACATATATGGTGCTATGGACTGAACATTCGTGTCAAAATTCCTAATCTTGAAGCTCTAATCCCAATTGTGATGGCATTTGAAGATGGGGCCTTTAAGAGGCAATTCAGTCATGAAGGTGGAATCTTCATGAGAGATTAGTGCCCTTAAAAGAATGAACAAGAGAGAGATGATTTCTCTTTCTGCCATATGAGGATATAGCAGGAAGGCTGCTGCGGCTGCTGCAGCTAAGTCGCTTCAGTCGTGTCCGACTCTGTGCGACCCCATAGATGGAAGCTCACCAGGCTTCCCCATCCCTGGGATTCTCCAGGCAAGAACACTGGAGTGGGTTGCCATTTCCTTCTCCAATGCATGAAAGTGAAAAGTGAAAGTGAAGTCGCTCAGTCGTGTCCGACTCTTAGCGACCCCATGGACTGGAGCCTACCAGGATCCTCCATCCATGGGATTTTCCAGGCAAAAGTACTGGGGTGGGGTGCCATTGCCTTCCCCGAAGGCATCCATCTGCAAACCAGGAAAAGAGCTGTCACCAGGAAGCCGACTCCACTGGCACCCTGATCTCAGACTTCTCCCCTCAATAACTGTGAGGGGGACCCATCTGTTGTTTAAGCCACCCAATCTGTGGTAAGACATAGATCCCAAACTAAGACATGTGATCCACTGATTATTGTTTGTGGGTGTGGTGCTCCACAGCATGTGAGATCTTCCTGGATCAGGGATCAAACCTGTGTCTCCTGCTTTGGGAACATGGAGTCTTAACCACTGAACCACTAGGGAAGTCCTGACACCAGGTTTTTAATGCAAGCTTGACAGGGGCTGAGGATGCCCCTCTAAGAGCTATTTCAAATAGAAGAGATGCGCCAAGGGTAGACTTTAGACATGTGATGCCTGAGCTGCCAACATGCCTTTCACTGTTGAGAAGTCATAGCTCACCTCTATGGTACCATTTATCCACGGTGGGCCTTGGACGTAATCCTCAGCCTCTCTCACTGATTCCTGGTTTCCTCATCTGTAAAATAGCCGAGAAGGGGGCACGGGATGTGATGATTGAACATTTGCATCAGGCTGTTGAAAATCCAGTGACTCTGTGTGTTCGGTGGGCAATACTGGATTAAAAGTGTTGGAAAGGATTTTTGGTCATTTCAATTGAGTGCCAAATGAAGCAGTTGCTTTGTGTTCAGAGCCAAGCTCAAGTTATATCCTCCCAATATATATTCCTATTCTAGAAAATATGCAAGCAAAAGACCTACAAAGTAAAAGACAGATTCCTGTCACCTGTCATGCCCACTCTTGAGCATACATTATTAGAGAAGGCAGAATCTTCAGCCCCATTCAAATGGTTAACCCTCCCCCCACCCCCATCATGTGGCCCATGGGAAGACAAGCTCATCTCCGTGTGGGTCACCAGGCTTGACTGCCAATGACCATAGCCAATGGCAGAGCCCAGCATGGACAGCTACTGATAAGGAGGGACCAGAGGCCTTTGTTGGATGCCTCAGTGATTGACAAAGCCCCCCTGGCTCCCAGAACTGAAATCAACCTTGCCAAGAAGGAGGGAAGAGGAGAGAGGGGAGGCCCTGCATTTGCCTGGGCTATTTATCCAGAAGGGACTAAAGGGAAAATCCGAACTGGGCTTATCTCTGTTTCCTAAATCACATTTTCTGCTCTTGGGTAGAATCTGGGCTGGAAAGCAAAGTTTGGTTCAGTTATTGGAAAATAAAGGTCCATTTTCATATATCTGAGTTTGTGGCTGTGAAGAGTATCCCTGTTACACTGGCAATTTGCTACGGGGAAGTGAGAGAAGACACCCCAGATGGGTGATTGGGGTCCATAGACCATTCTCCCTTCAGCAATAAGAGGAGGGAGACTGGCAGATGCTGGTTTGAATCAAAATAGTTAGGTCGTGGGGAATTTCTCTTATATCATTAGGTAGAGTGAAAACTTAGTGAAGTCTCTTGGTTGAAAGCCTTGCCATTTTCTGGACCATTTCCTGGAAAAGGTGTCATCAGAGTTGGGATTTGAAAAAGAGGCTACCATGAAAACCCAAAGACATAGTTTTGTTTTATTTTTCCCTAGACCACTGAGAACTGAAGGTCTCCATGATGAAAGATAAGACTTGGCCACCTGATGCAAAGAACTGACACCTTGGAAAAGACCCTGATGCTGGGAAAGATTGAAGGCGGGAGGAAAAGGGGACAACAGAGGACGAGATGGTTGGATGGCATCACCGAGTCGACGGACATGGGTTTGAGCAAGCTCCGGGAGTTGGTGATGGACAGGGAAGCCTGGCGTGCTGCAGTCCATGCATGGGGTCACAAAGAATTAGACACCTCTGAGTGGCTGAACTGAACTGAACTTCTAGCTCAGCCGTGAGGGTCAGACCATTCTAGCGGGACCATACTCTAGTGTGAGTGTCAATATAGAAAGAGTGGTGTCTAAGAGCATGGGCCCCATCTTCGGAAAAGATGCTTTTGGGCAAGTCACTTAACTTCTCTGAAACTTTTCAGTCTATAGCAAGAAGATGGTAACACCGACCCTGTAAAATTCCTCTGAGGATAAAAGAGAATTGTGTGCAGGTAGAGACACAGAGCTGGGTAGGATCCTGGTGCTGCAGAAGGCTTCTGCTGCCTCTCGAAAGTAGCCCCATTCCCCTCCTAGAACCCTGCTCCTCCAGAGATGACGAAAATTTGTGAAGAATTTCCCAGGCTACTCTGGAGCTCCTGTCAGCCTGCTGTGATCTCAGGCACAGGGTTAGTCAAATCCACAGATGGCAGCTATGAGTCTCGGGAGGGGAGAGAGGGCCACTCTTCCTTTGGGGTCAGGAAAGAGTCCATCTGCCCTTCAGCATCCATCAGGGCCAATGATGGGGAAGCCAAGCACCTTCAAAGAGCCTCCTCTAACCTGGGAAAAGGCAAGGCAGGGAAGAGGGAGCTGCGTGTGCAAAGACTCTGGCACCCTGGAGGAATAGAAAGCAAGCCTGCCTGGCTGAAGACAAGAAAGCTTCAGCAGGAGGCGGGAGAAGATGGTAGTGAAATGTCATGAGAACAGACTTGCTGGGTGCCAGGCAATCCTCTAAGCCTCTATTGACCTGTTCAGACCTCACAACAAGCCCATGTGGTCAGGACTAGCATCCTCCTTCCCTTTTACAGTTCATGCCAAAGAGAGGGTTTCCATTAAGAAAACTGTGGTACATATACACAATGGAATATTACTCAGCTATTAAAAAGAATGCATTTGAATCAGTTCTAATGAGGTGGATGAAACTGGAGCCTATTATACAGAGTGAAGTAAGTCAGAAAGAAAACACCAATACAGTACATTAATACATATATAATGGAATTTAGAAAGATGGTAATGATGACCCTATATGCGAGACAGCAAAAGAGACACAGATATAAAGAACAGACTTTTGGACTCTATGGGAGAAGGCGAGGGTGAGATGATTTAGCACTGAATAGCTAAGTGCTATTCAGAGAATAGCACTGAAACATGTATATTACCATATGTGAAATAGATGACCAGTCCAAGTTCAATGCGTGAAACAGGGCACTCAAAACCTGTGCATTGGGACAAACCCAGAAGGATGAGATAGGGAGGGAGGTGGGAGAGGGGTTCGGGATAGGGGGCACATGTACACCTGTGGCTGATCCATGTCAATATATGGCAAAAAACGCCACAATATTGTAATTAGCCCCCAATTAAAATAAATAAATTAATTAAAAACAAGAAAAAAGAGAGGGCTTCTGTGATCTGCCCAACATCATACAGGGAGGATTTAAAGCCAGCCCGCCTGGCTTCCCCAGGTACCCTCTGATCATTCTGTCTGCTGTCCCAGGTGCAGGCTGGGTGTTTATTAGAGGGTGTTGGTGTTGTTCAGTCGCTCAGTCATGTCCAGCTCTTTGTGACCAGGCTTCCCTGTCCTTCACTACCTCCTGGAGTTTGCTCAAACTCATGTCCACTGAGTCAGTGATGCTATCTAACCATCTCATCCTCTGTCGCCTCCTTCTCCTCCTGCCCTTACTCTTTCCCAGCATCAGGGCCTTTTCCAATGAGTCGGCTCTTTGCATCATTATTAAAGGTATCAGGCCTTATCTTGAGAGCAGTTGGGGAGCTCGGTGGGAGCAGCCCAGAAGCTCATCTGAATCTTATGACAGAGGAGATTCCTCTGGCTGCTAGCAGACAACAGATGTGAGGGGGCCAAGAGTGAAGCCGAGCCCACCTGCTCAGAGCCCCTGAAGGTGTTCCTGAGCACAAGATTAGGGGCCGTGGCTGGACTGCTGCTGAGGGAGATGGGGGCAATTTACAGATGTTGGGAGTTCTCTTTACCCTAACAGTGGAAGAATTAGCTCAGACTGACACCCTTTCTGGAAGTATTGGGGGAGGGTGCTGGGGAACGGGAGGGGCAAGGTGTCAACTCACCAGAGAGCCTGACAGTCCCTCCAGGGACCCAGCTGTCACTTCCCACTGCCTCTCCTGTCAAAGTGAAGTTCTGGGAGCTCCCACCCTTGAAGCTAGGGGTTGCAGGAGCCGGCAGACCCCAGGGGACCTGCATTCAGATGGATTCCCTAAGAACCAAGCAAACAGGGAGACAGGCCTCCCGGGGGGGCGGGGGGGTGCAGAAGCCCTCTGCAGACCCTTCATAGGCTCCCTTGCCTCCCCACCCTGGGGGCTGAAGCTTTAACCTGCATCCCCACGAAGACCCGGAGTTCTGACACAGTGGCTTTCACCCTTCGTGTGCCCGGTGTGCCTTGGCAGAGGGAATCAAAGGTCATTGGAAAGAATGCGCCCCGAGAATCAGACAACTCTCACTGTCCTGGACTGCTCTGAACGAAACCCTCACGTCCAGGTAGTATTTACCTCCAGCACACACAGCCTGGGCTCCCTGCCGATACAAATGTTCTGACTTCCCAGGGCAGCAGCCCAGGCCCTTCAGAAAAAATCATGTTTTGCCCTCTAAGGGCTTCTCTGGTGGCTCAGGCGGTAAAGAATCTGCCTGCAATGCAGGAGCCCGGGATCAGTCCCTGGGTCAGGAAGATCCCTTGGAGGAGGGAATGGCAATCCACTCCAGTATTCTTGCCTGGAGAATCCCCTGGACAGAGGAGGCAGGCAGAGGTACAGTCCACGGGGTCACAAAGAGTCAGACTCGACTGAGTGGCTAGCCCAAACCCTTGGCCTCTAAGCTTCACACTGCCAAACATTTAGGACGAGGTAGAAGGGGATCCAGCCTTGGGGTGAGGCAGGGAGAGTCCCCAGCTGCCTCCCTCCAGCACTTTGAGGTCTCTGAGATTTGCATTCTGCCTCGCCCTATTTCCTGCAGCCACTGAGAGTTAATCTCCACAGCCCAGATTAGTTTATTCGATTAACTCTGCTCCCTATAGACCATCCTGCGAGCTCTCCGCCACGCAGCCAGCACCGGCCTCGCCAACAGTTTACCAGCCCGAAGAAGATTCAATAGAATAATCTCTTTCCTTTCTTCCTTTCATATGATTGGAAAATAAATTGAAAATGAATTTCAGGCATTGCTTGTGTTTTAAATAGGAGATAAAGGGCAGCCCCTGGTGCCAGCTACTTCAATAGATGGTGGGAGTGGCTTCCATTATAAGCAACACAAACAGGGTCTCCCAGGGAGGCAGCGGGCTCTTAAGCACATGTGTTAGGTTGCTGACAATATTTGTGCAGTCGGGTTATTACATTTCAACACCTTTAACTGATGATTATTATTTTTGTTTGTTTGTGGAGAACTCCAGCATAGCCATCAAAACTCAAAGTTTCTAAGAGAAAACCATTCTCTCCAGCATCTTATTTCAAAATGTTTCTTAAGACACTGGTACTCCAACTTGCCTCGGTGTTGAACTAACTGGGGAATATTTTATTTATTTCTTTAGTTTTGGCTGTGCTGGGTTCTTGGTGCTACACGGGTTTTTCTGTAGTTGCAGCGAGCAGGGCCCACTCTCTAGTTGTGGCCCAGGGGCTTCTCAATGTAGTGGCTTCTCTTGTTGTGGAGCACAGGCTCTCGGGCACCGTGGCTTTGGTAGTTGCCACTCCTGGGCTCTAGAGCACAGACTCAGTAGTTGTGGCCCCTGGGCTTAGTTGCTCCACCGCATGTAAGATCATTCTGGAACAGGGATTGAACCCGTGTCTCCTGCATTGGCAGGGAAATCCTTTACCACTGAGCCACCGGGGGAGGCCCACGTGGGGAATTTTTTAAAACTCAGATGCTTGGCCCCTCTGCCCAGAAATTCAGATTTAAAAGGCCAGAGGTGTGACCTGGGAAGGAAGAAGATTTGTAAAGTGTGATGATTATGATGATTTTCATTTTAAACTTGCTTTTTGATTTCTAATCATTCTTTTAAAAGAGGATGCCAAAGTGGAGCCACTTTTGAGAACTTTCGTCACCAACTATTCCCTGGTGACTCAGATGGTAGAGAATCTGCCTGCCATGCAGGAGACCCCGGTTCAATCCCTGGGTCGGGAAGATCCCCTGGAGGAGGAAATGACAACCCACTTCAGTATTCTTCCCTGGAGGATCCCATGGACAGAGGAATCCAAGGGGTCGAAAAGAGTTGGACACAACTGGGTGACCGACACACAGACACACTCTCTGTTAATATCCATCTCAGGAAAACTCGAGGGTAGCACCACCTAATTAACCAACCTGCCAAACAGGGCACTCTCCCACTCTTAGCATCTTGTTAGAAACTTCGAGTCAACATGCTAGTCCTTCTTAACCTTCTTTTTTCCAACAGAGTAGGTGCCTGCCAAGCAGTAGGTGTCTTGGTGGGAGGGCCCTGGGTAGACAGTGACCCCAGTGTTTCTAAGGCCACATTCACGGATGTATTTATACAGGGCCTGTGTTCAGCGTATGTCATCACTGTCACCAAAAATGATTTCCTGGGTCATAAAAATGACTATAAAGCTTGACCCCAGAGAGGCGACTTGCCTATTTGCTTATTCATGTTCAAAATGTAATGTCAAACACTGTTTTATTAGTGATCGCTTTTCACACGGAATTTGCTCGGGCTTGATAACAATGATGACGGGAGCAGCAGCCGCATTCTGATGTTGGTCCAGATAGAAGGGTCGTGAGATACCCAGAGCAACGGTGCTGACAAAGCAGATGAAGCTGGGAAAAGCTGTGCCAGTGTGGACGTTACCTTGCCGTGGCAGCACCCTTTCAGAAATGGGTACTTCATCACCGCATAATAACAACCACAGGATCCCTGGGACAAGGGTCTTCCCTAAGAGATCTCTGGTTCTCATACACAATGTGGCCACTGGTTTTACCCTGCCATCCGCATGCCTGTTTGAAAAATGCACTGAGATCTAATTAAAGTGGACGGCCACACTTCTTTTAATTATTCATTACAGCTCTAGTACACAGAGACTCTTTCTAAAGTTAGAGTAATTGTCAAGTAATGAGGCCTCACACCCCCTCCCACTTCCTCATCAAATCAGGCTGTAGACTAGCTTACCTCCTAATCATATTAGCTCAACATTACTATGGGTGGCAGAAAGCGTGGGGGTCAGACTCATATTTTCAAAGAAGAATCCTATTTTTAAATTAGATTATTAAAACACTCGGACAAGAAGACACGCCTAGATACATGTCTGATCAATAGCTGGGCGCTGGTGCAGTTTTTGAAAGATGGAGTGCATCTACCTTCATTAAATTATATGATTGTATAGGATGGGTTATTGCTCAGCTAGGAGCCTTCAGCTAAGTCGCATTAGAGCCGACATTAGGAGGGTGGGTAACTTTTTAAAATAATAATTACAAAACAAAATTGTAAACACACACACAAATCTGAGTGTGTGATTTCGGGCCCACACCAGGAAATAAAAATGTTCTAAACTGAATGCTCTCAATTTCTTTATTAACCAAAATTATAATAAATAGATTTCAAGTTGAGGTTATTTTTCTTAAAGTCCTTGAAACGCTTTTTCAGTGTATGTGTTTGCAGGTTCTGCCTCGTGGAAACCTAAGAAAGGACTCTGTCCTCAATTTACATTTCAGCCATTTGGAATTCTGAACACTTCTGCATTCTCCTTCGGAATATTTTATGGTAAGCCAAACGTCATCTATTTGGAATCTATGATATTTTACCTTTGGAATGTGGGATTCCTTTTGTTAAAAGAATCCTCTCCTCTGTACATTTCCAGAGTTTTAAAAAGCCACTTGGTCCAAAATCCATCGCAATATAGAAACAAGTGCTTGAAAAGATTTTAAATCCTACGATTAAATCTTCACGTTAACAGGACACAGAACCGCATGTTTTTTAATTGGATTCTCTGATGACAACTTTTCCTGTCATTCTTCCCCACAGAGTGCTGGATGCTGGGTCTTATGCCTGTGTGTATGTGTGTTTCAATCATGTCTGACCCTTTGAGACCCCAAGGACAGTAGCCCGCCAGGCTGGCTCCTCTGTCCATGGGATTCTCCAGGCAAGAATACTGGAGTGGGCTGCCATACCCTCCTCCAGGGCCTCTTCCCCACCCAGGAATTGAGCCAGGTCTCATATGTCTCCTGCAGGTTCTTGAGCACTCAGATCAGATCAGTTGCTCAGTCGTGTCCGACTCTTTGCGACCCCATGAACCGCAGCACGCCAGGCCTCCCTGTCCATCACAAGCTCCCGGAGGTCACTCAGACTCGCATCCATCGAGTCAGTGATGCCATCCAGCCATCTCATCCTCTGTCGTCCCCTTCTCCTCCTGCCCTCAATCCCTCCCAGCATCAGAGTCTTCTCCAATGAGTCAACTCTTCGCATGAGGTGGCCAAAATACTGGAGTTTCAGCTTTAGCATCAGTCCTTCCAAAGAAATTCCAGGATTGATCTCCTTCAGAATGGACTGGTTGGATCTTCTTGCAGTCCAAGGGACTCTCAAGAGTCTTCTCCAACACCACAGTTCAAAAGCATCAATTCTTCGGTGCTCAGCCTTCTTCACAGTCCAGCTCTCACATCCATACATGACCACAGGAAAGACCATAGCCTTGACTAGGCGAACCTTTGTTGGTAAAGTAATGTCTCTGCTTTTGAATATGCTATCTAGGTTGGTCATAACTTTCCTTCCAAGGAGCAAGCGTCTTTTAATTTCATGGCTGCAGTCACCATCTGCAGTGATTTTGGAGCCCAGAAAAACAAAGTCTACACTGTTTCCACTGTTTCCCCATCTATTTCCCATGCAGTGATGGGACCAGATGCCATGATCTTCGTTTTCTGAATGTTGAGCTTTAAGCCAACCTTTTCACTCTCCACTTTCACTTTCATCAAGAGGCTTTTTAGCCCCTCTTCACTTTCTGCCATAAGAGTGGTGTCATCTTGAGCACTAGCACCACCTGAGTCTTATGCCCAGATGACTCCAATTCCTCACAGCCAACCTCTCCCAATGGGTGGTGCTCCACTTAGTAGATTATTCCGCTCATAGTTGGCACTCAATAATTGTTCCTGGGGTTTACAATTTGGCTATTCGTTTTCCATCCTCCATGCTGATCGTAAAAGAAACTCATATGTGGGCGAGCATGCCTTCAACAGAACAGCATGGGGTCCCCCAGATCCAGCCTTCAGACACAGCCCCAGGAACTCTGCTTCAGTCTGGGGAGCCCATAGATCTGCAAGTTAGCTGCTACACTGGGCTCCACCCTCCTGCAGAGCATCACAGCTCACAGGCCCTACTCCCCCATCTCCTTTCTTCTGACAAAGTACAGAATATCAATAGCATTGTAGGCTTAGAAAGTTCAAGGGTCAATCTTCAAGGTGCTTAAGACAGGGGGGAAATTCCCTGGAGACTTGAAGCCAAACTCAGTCCACAATAGCCAGGCTGGTGTCCTTGGGGTGCCTGACAGGGAAGCCATCTCCAAATAAATAGAGGCATCCCCGTGTGAAAGCGCCAGTGTTCCTCATGCTAATTAAACAAACCAATTATGGTAATTAACTGGCACAAATGTTTAAATGGCTGTGAATCAGAGTGAAGGGGGTTCCTACTTAGCCACCACACAATTATCCTGGTAAAAATGGATCTCTAAACAAGTGTGTCCGAAACATTTCTGATCGCTTTTAAAATCTCTTATATTGAAGTTCTTAAGAAGGATCTGCCATCCTGTTCCAGCTTTACACAATTAAAGACAAGAAATATTAGAAAAAAGGGAGAAAAAGAAAACATAAACCAAAATTTTAAAATCCTGCTACCTTGACAAGGTTGTTATATGAGATGTTATTTTTCCCATCCCTTAGTAATTAAAGAAATTCCATTTTGGTGAAGGTCACCTTGACTTAGGAAGGAAAGAAGGCCTGAATGATATGCTAATTAGGACACATCTCTTTGGAAACTGTCTAAATGGCTGAATAGATATTTTTAGAGCCAGCCTGTGGTTAAAATAGTTTGCACCAAGTTCTCACTTTTTGTTTTCTTCCTAAAGAGAGTTGGTTGGTCGAGTGGATCCCTTGTTGTTGAAATTCAATCGAGGGCATTAAAGTGTAAACCAGTTGGAAAAACAAAGAGCTTGAGGGAAATTAGTTGCTTCAACAACAACAAACAAGCACTTGGTAATCTTCTTAGAGAAATTAATGAAGAGCCAACCCTCCTGAACCAGGGAGAAGAATGAACTTTGGCTGCCAAAGCGCAGGCCTGGAGGTTTAGAGAGAAGGTGTGAATGAAGAGAGAAGGATTAAATGGAACTTCAATGAGAACACAAAGAAATTTGGGGGATCTGAAAGCACAGCGCACCCATTTTCAGATGGAAGAGTATTTTGGAGGGCCAAGGGGTCCTAATCCTTTATGCAAATCTGCTTAGATTGAAGTTTGCTTAAGTGTTTTATTTCTTTGCATACAATTAACATTCGAAGCTCTGAAACACTGACTTCAAAGAAGCCTCCCAGTCAAGAAGCAACCGGAGTTATCAAGCATGCTGCATTTCATCATCTTTCCAAGTTTTCTGATTCTTTAAAATGAAATCACATTTTTTCAGTATTGAAGGCCTTCCACGCACTGAAAAAAATAAAAAGCTACCTTCCCCACCACCAAACGAACAAACAAAGCATCCTCCCCATTGGCTTTACAGGCCAGAATTTTATCTTCTCTTTGTTGGTTTGAAGATAGATAATTTAATCTCCTATTTTACTTCCAATTTGATCATATTCCTTATACTCCTATATAACGCTGATTTATGAGCAGTATTTTGTTATTTTTAAATATTTATTTGGAAATAACTTCAAATTCACAGAAAAGTTACAAAGCTGAAAACAATATAAAGAAAACCTTTCACTCTGGCCTAGATTCGCCTATCACTAACATTTTCCATCATTGTATCATTATGCACGTCTCATACACACACACACACACATACCCCAAACTTGCTTCTAAAACTACTTGAGAGTACATTACACACCTCAAGTTACATATCCCCAGATGTCTCCATGGGGATTTCCTAAGAACAGGAATATCCTCTTACATAACCACAATATCAATAGCAACTTCAGTGAACTTAACCTCGATACAATAACTTTTATCTTGTTGATCATTTATGTTTCAATTTTGTCAGTTGACCCAATAATGTTTGGGTTTTTGAAATAATTTTATTTATTTATTTTCGCTTGTGCTGGGTCTTCATTGCTATAAGGGCTTTTCTTTAGTTGCAGCAATGAACATTTCTTTAGTCGAAGCAAGTTGGGCTTGGTTACTCTCTAGTTGCCATGCCTGGGCTTCTCACTGTTGTGGCTTCTCTTGTTGCCGAGCACAGGCTCCGGGGTGTGAGGGCTGCAGTAGCTGCAGCACGTGGGCTCAGTAGCTCCTGGGCTCTGGGCACAGGCTCAGTAGTTGTGGCACACAAAAGTAAATAAAGGAAGCTGGTGCACCACAGCATGTGGGATCTTCCCAGACCAGGGATTGAACACCTGTCTCCTGCATTGGCAGGTGGGTTCCTTACCATTGAGCCACCAGAGAAGCCCCAGTAATGTTCTTGATACCATTCCCCAGCCCCCACTGCAGTATAGGACCCCATGTAGGAGCAGGTATTACATTTGGTTGTCATACCTTCTATAGCTTGACAAATGTTTTTAAAGGTATATAAATTTTAAAGCATTCAGATGTTTTTAGTAAAAAATGATTAGATCCAATAAATGACTGCACAATTTAATATAGATACCTTTAAACAATATGTTTATCTATTTATTTGGCCGCTCAGGGTCTTAGTTATGACACTTGTGACGTTTAGTTGCCGCATGTGGGATCTAGTTCCCTGATCAGGGGTCGAACCTGGGCTACCTGCAATGGGAGTGCCCACTGGACCTCCAGGGAAATCCCAATATGGTACCTTAAAGTACAAATTTTTCCAACGCTTGTAATTGATGTATGTGGAACAAGGGTCAGGGAATAGCAGTAGTAACACAATGACAATAAACCTTTGTTGACGGTTTACTAGGAGCCAGCAGCTCTGCTAAGTGATTTGCATTCCTTTTCTCTCTCCCCAGCACAGAATGAAGGGGCTTCCAGAAATGCTCAGAATCCCCCTTCTGACCCCTTGTAAGAATCTCAAGCTTTGAATCCCACTTCTGGGATTCAGGCCTGGGGTTCTACCGGCCATGAAGGCTGTCCAAGGACCAGGCCTTTAGCTCGTAGATAAAGCCTGATAGCTCAGAGGATAAAGAATTTGCCTGCAATGCAGGAGACCTGGGTTTGATCTCTGGGTTGGGAAGATCCCCTGAAGAAGGAAATGGCAACTCATTCCAGTATTCTTGCTGGAGAATTTAATTGACAGAGGAGCCTGGTGGGCTATAGTCCATGAGGTCCACAAAGTGTCTGACATGACTAAAGCGACTTAGCACACACAGTAGATAAAGCAGACAAAGTTAAGGTGACAAGTGCTAGGAAGGAAAATAAAGCAGGGAGGGGGAAAGATGTGATACAGGAGTGGTAGGTCTATTTTATTTAGGGAAGTCAGGGAAGATCTCTCTGATGAGGTGGCAGTGGAAAAGAGCCTGGAAGGCAGGAAATGGAGGCGTAATCCCCATGGTGGATGTCTGGGGGAGGAGTGGCCTCGGCTGATGACAGAAGAACTGACAAGTGCAGGTGCCCTGCAGCAGGACCAGGCTTGGTGTGCATGGGGCTCGGTGGGGAGCCCACCCAGGCTGGACCACCATGGTCTGGGAGGTGGATGGGAGAGGAAAGAACAGAGGTGACAGGAAGCAGTCAGTGTGAGGACTTGTAGGTGGTTGTGATGAGGACTTCACTTTTTATTCTAAGTAACACAAGAAGCCATCATGGGCTTCCCAGGTGGCTCTAGTGGTAAAGAACCCACCTGCCAATGCAGGAGACATGAGAGATGTGAGTTCCATCCTTGAGTCAGGAAGATCTTCTTTAGGAGGGCATGGCAATCCACTTCAGTATTCTTGCCTGGAGAATCCCATGGATAGAGGGGCCTGGTGGGCTACAGTCCATGGGGTTGCAAAGAGTCAGACACAACTGAAATGACTTAGCATGTACACAGAAATGATCATAGGGTCCTGAACAGAAGAATCTTTTTCAAGGTTGTGACATAGAAGCAGGTAGAAGCCAGGAAGCTGTGAGAAGGCTTTTACGACAATCCAGACAATCATGGTGGCCTGGACCAGTAGCAGTGGAATGGCTATGTTTTGATGGGAGAACTGCCATGATTTGCTGATGGAAGGATGTGGAATAAAGGGGTGTAGGTCTGAGAGAGAGAAAAGGGTCAAAAACAGCTCTGAAATGTTCAGCCTGAGCAACTGGGAAGATAGACTTCTCATAGACAGAGATGAGGAAGGTGCTAGAGACAATTTTGGGGAGAGGATAAGAGTTAACATCAGAAATTCATCTTTGAACACAACAAAACCCCCATTAGACACTCAAGTGTCAGTGAAAGTGACTCTTCCTCCCAGTCTCTGATATTTGAGGTAAGCTGATCCTTGAGCAGCATAGGGTTTAGGGTCGCCCACCCACCCTGGCACAGTGGGAAGCCCACATGTAACTTTTGACTTCCCCCCAAACATAACTACTGATCACCTACTGTTGACCAGAAACCTCACTGGTAACATAAATGGTAGATTAATACATACTTTGTATGTTATATGTACATCTACATACATATTAATATTTTGTGCATTCATGATATAACTTTTTGTTCATTTTTTTTTTATATTTCTGAGACCATGTGGATCATCTATGAGTTTCTTTTTTTTTTCAAATTGCTGCAGATCTCCAAACATTTTTCCAATTTATTTGCTGAAAAAAATCCATGTATGTGGACCCTAGAAGTTCAAGAGCATGTTGTGCAAGGGTCAACTCTAAAGATGAATGCAGTATTTACTACCTTCGCCACCATCACCCGCTTCGAAGCAAATTTCTTGCAAGGAATTTTTTTCTACCTGTTTAAGTTCATGGAAGAATCAAGTCCGTGACCTACAATTTGTGACTCTTCATGGGGTTTGCAAGAGTGTGGAAGGAGATCTGGTTTTCCAACTTCTCTCCACACAAGATGTTATGGGATGAAATTTATTCCTTGCAGTAAGTTTTGCAGGAAGGGTTAAAGAGTACGGCTGCCTGGAGGAGATTTCTTGTTATTGAGGATGTGACTAGGTGATGACAGTTCTTTCCCAGTAGGAGGGAGGGTGAGTGAGCAGTCTACTGGTACGTGTTTCAGAAGGGCCATGTCTTAGAGAGAGAGAGAGAGAGAGAGAGAGAGAGAGAGAGAGAGAGAGAGCGCATGCACCCTGCAGGATTCTTGTTGTGGTCTATGAAGACATCAAACAGGGATAGGGGATCTTCAGGGATGGGGGATCCTCCTAGAGTTTGCTGAAAGTGATCCTCTGCTTCTTGTCCTGGTAGAGTTCACCCTGCTTAGTCCACTTGTAGTGATTTCAACCCCCTCCTATCCCCAGCCTTGCCTCCTTTCCCCACTCTGTCCCAATTCCAGGAACCATCCTCACATCCTTTTCAACTTCTAGGTCTCCACACTGACACAGCTTCAGGGCAAGGCGTAGCTTTCGAGTTCTCAGACTCTCACTCTGTCCTTTGTCCCACACAGAGATTAAGAGGGACAGGCTCAGGGGTTCATCTAGTGGTGCAATGGTTAATGGCACCCCACTCCAGCACTCTTGCCTGGAAAATCCCATGGATGGAGGAGCCTGGTAGGCTGCAGTCCATGGGGTCCCTAAGAGTCAGACATGACTGAGCGACTTCCCTTTTACTTTTCACTTTCATGCATTGGAGAAGGAAATGGCAACCCACTCCAGTGTTCTTGCCTGGAGAACTCCAAGGACAGGGGAGCCTGGTGGGCTGCCGTCTCTGGGGTCGCACAGAGTCGGACACGACTGAAGCAACTTAGCAGCAGTGGTTAAGAATCCACCTTGCAATGCAGGGGACATGGGTTTGATCCCTAGTCAGGGAACTAAGATCCCACACGCCATGGAGCAACTAAGCCTGTGGGCTGCAACTACTGAGCCCACACGTCACAACTAGAGACTTCTTGTGCTGCAAGGAAAGATCTTGCATAAGGCAATGAAAATCCCAAGTGCTGTAACTCAGGCCCAACGCAGCCAGAAAAAACAAGATATAAGCTATATTAAAAACAAAAAAAGAACTCAATAAACATTTTCTTTTTTAAAAAAATAAAAAAGAGGGACAGGCCCAGAAGACACAGATCGGAATCCCAGCTTGCCCCTTCTTAGCTGTGTGACCTTAGGCAAACTGTGGAACTTCTCTGAGCCTCAGCAATCCTCATCAGTAAAATGGGGATGATGGTGATCAGATCTGTCCATAGAGATGTAGCAAAGCTGTGACAAATCGGGGTCCACTGTGAGCCCCCTATGGTGCGTTTGTGGGAAATCCGTGTTCCCTCCTAGGAACACCACCCTGCTTGGTGAAGAGGACATGAACTAGATTTCAGCCCTCCTTGGTCTCCGCTGAGCATCTCTGACAGGATATTGTCCACCCAAACCATTCACACAGGTCCTGGAAATAAAGCTATAACTTTAATATATTTTTATTTCTTAAAGATTTTTTTTAAAGTGGACCATTTTAAAAGTCTTTATTGGATTTGTTACGAAATTGCTTCTGTTTTGTGTTTTTGGCTTTTTGGCCATGAGGCATGGGGGATCCTAGTTCCCTGACCAGGATCAAACTCAGCCCCCTGCACTGGAAGGCCAAGTCTTAACCACTGGACCACCAGGGAGGCCCTGCTACAACTTTTAGAACATGGTGCGTGCCTGATACATATTCATCAACATTGCTAAGTGATATTCTCAGGGCAGCTCCGGCTCCTCCCCTGTGATCATGACCACCAGACTGGCTGGGATTCCGCCTGTACCCCTGCTTTCCAAGGCACAGAAAGTTTCTTCTCCGAATGCAAACAGGGTAGCCAAAAAGAGTAGCCCTGCCCATTAGAGTACCCCGCCCAGCACCGCCCAGCCCTTCCAGGGAGTAAGGTCTTGGTGGGGAAGATGGATGTTGCCAATTCAACCTCCTTGTACCTGGTAGCAGCTGTTGGTATGTCTGAAGTTGCAAAGAAAGGAGACTAATTTTCCCAGCTCCAGGAAATAGCTGGAGGCCTCCTAAATGCCCCCTTCAGACGGGCAGCTGGAGCAGGCTGGGGAGAAAGCAGCGCTGCGTGGGTTTTCCGAGGACCATATGGGCCACTCGGCCTGTTCTGTGGCTACCCCCGCCCTGCTTGTCATCCCCAATCATACTGGCTCTAATCCGTGTTTTAATTTACTCTGCTGGTGCAACACCCGTGCTGCCAGGGCGGTCCTTGGGGCCCCCTCATTCCTGCTGCTGATGACAAGGCGTATGCAAAAGGCACAATTATTCACCCACCAAGGTGACAGAGGAGGCCTCTGCCTGGGAATAGTTTTCCAGCTTCTAACATTTTCATGTCAGTCGCTGCAGCACTTTGCAGTTTGCAAACAATTCTATGGAGACCTTTTTTTTCACCCCTCTCTTTCTTTCTCTTTTTTTCAAAAAAACATTTTGATCCTAGCAAGTGACGAGACTTCAAGTGGTGGACGGCCAGCTCGTCACTGATTCTGAAGGCTGGTCTTCAGAAGGGTGGCCACACGTTCCTCCTATTCAGCCGGATTATTGGATTTTTTTTTTTTTTTTTAATCAAATAAGATTCCTCCTCTCCCTTCTTCTCCTCCTTTTCCTCCCACACCCCAACAACGCCAGCCTGCATGGCCTCAAACAAAGGAAAATATGTCAAGCCCGGCCTATTAATTCGTACAGATTTGGCATTGTTTATGTTCTCATGTGGACCACATTCCAAAGCACCAAAATAAAACAGCTCGAGTGTAGCTTTCAGCTCCCGAGCCCGTGATGTATTTCATTTGCTACGGTCCAGCCATGGTAACAATGCCTCTCATTTTCTCCTGGTCTAAGATGATTTTCTTTCTGTGAGGGCCATTTTGAGAGAGAGAGAGGCAGAGACAGAAAAAGAGAGGGAGACAGAGAGAGAAAGAGAGAGAGAAGAAAAGAAAACCACTTCTCTTTTCCTTTTCAGGGTATCATTTGCAATTTAAAGCTAACCTGGGGAGTGCAGAACAATGGCGCTGCCCGTAAAAATGGTCCTCGGGCCGGGGGCGGCCAGGGGCCCGCATGCCGAATGAGGGTGATGTCGAGCTATTTAGGTCTTTGTCCTCCCATAATATCTACTTAATGCAGTTCAATAGCAGTGGATTGTTAGCGGCATTAAGGATTCTATTAAGTTCTTCCCAAAGCCCTGCTATTCTCCTCCAGCTGTTGAGAGCCCGAGGCTTTCAGCTGAGGTTGGGGTAGAACTTTCCGGAAGGCACCTCTGCAAAATTGGTCTTCTCCAGCCTCGGAAAGACCATGCTGGATCTCAGACCAGAGCCCAACACAGAAGCATCTGCCTGTGGCCTAGCAGAGCTGTTTTCAAATCCCACCAGGACCCAAATCTGAATTGGGGGAGTCCTCTTTCACATTCTATCAAATGTATAAAAGGCTTCCACATCTCATATTAAAAATAATCTTGTTCACTCCAAGAATTTCTGAAAACCTTTTTAGAACATTTTAGTTATTTTTTTCAGTTTTGCTTTAGCGAGAATCAATGGTCTGCTTTGTTCTGACTTATTTTATTTTTATTTATTTATTAATTTTTATTTTTAATATTTTGGTCATGGCACATGGGATCTTAGTTCTCTGACCAGGTATCGAACCCACGCCCCCAGCATGGAAGAACAGAGTCTTCACCACTGGAACACCAAGCAGAGGAGCCCCATATGATGGATTGTTTAGATACAATTGGACAAGAATTTAATTTCAAACATTTGACATAATCTGACCTCCTCAGAAATATAATTAAACATTTTATAAGATCGATCTTGCAGTTTTTCTTTTTAAATTTGGAAGCCAATACTCTAACTTCATTTTTAGATAGGAAACATGGTGGACCTTGGGCCAATGGATGAAATGACTTCTAAATGCAAACAGTTTCGTCCTAAACTGACTCAACATTATTCTCAGCCTGAGTTGAGTCAGCTGTTGAATCCTAGGGGCAGCCTTTCAACCTTGACTTGATGTTCCCAGCCTAACTCTCAGGCTTTGACAAAACCAAACAGAGCCGGGTAGCTGGGTTCCCCTCTTCAGGGCCCAATGCCATACCTGGCACACAGGGGTGACCTCAGCTTCCCACCCAAGGATCACTTATTAATGTTCTTAAGAGAGCCACCAGAGATCTTTGAATGCTAATTCTTTCTTGGGGCCACTGTGCCCCACAGACAGTCCAGGAGGGGGTCCCCTTCTTGCCTGTTATAACAAGAGGGATCACAGGCAAAATAGTCCTGGATGATGGAACATCCATCCACAAGCTGACCGCCTTGTCCAGAATGGACAGAGAGAGGGAGGCGGGGGCTGCGGGAAGACCAGCCGGAGGATAGGGGGCCGCCCCAGGATTTCACACAGTTGGCTGGAAGAGGCAAGCGCTAAGCTGCCTTTTCAACCACGGTAAACCCTGTCCATCTGGCCACCCTAAAACTCTGTTAGCTTGTCCTCCTCGCCCAGGGCTGATTAGGCCTCCTGAAGCAGAAGTAACGCCATCAATGGTGTAAACCCTGGCCACTTGAGGGTATTACATTTCATTTCATGCTTGACTTAATCAAAACTGGGGAAATGAAATGTACACCTTTTTGATGTTCTTTTCCCTGCTGTTTAAAGAGAAGAATCTTAACCCATTTGATCTTCACATGCACCCAGTAAATGACCAAATATGGCAAGCTGTCAAAAGCAGAAGGCGGCCAGTTGCCAGGCGGTGTTGGGTCACTAAGAAAGCACTTAATGCGGGCTAACTTAAGTTTGGAGCCCAGGGACCTTGTGGCAAATGCAGCATTTCTCCCAGCCGGGCTGCAGCTAGCAACTTTGGAAAGAAAAAGGTGGCTTGGGAAAAGGAGTCCGTCCTTTGATTAAGAAGGAGGGAACACGGGCTAACACTTGCTTCTCCCAGGCCTTTGAAATTTCTCCCGGCATCACTGGAAACTTTCCTGGAAACTTTTCCCACCCTCTCCCCAGTATTGGTGAAGGGGACTCTGGCTGTCTTTAGGCAAGTTACTTAACCTCTCCAGGAGCCTCAGTTAACTCATCTGTAAAATGGGGATGATTATACCTTTGATCTCATTGGTTGCTATGAGGATTAAATGATATAATATATAGAGATTACTTAGTAGGATGCCAAGTGCACTGGAAGTTCTCAATAATTATAGCCTATGGTTATTATTGCTATATTTATTATTGGCTGCTGTGGACTCAATTGTGCCCCCTCCCAAATTTATTTGTTGAAACCCAACCTCAACGTGATTATATTTGGAGATGGACTTTTAGGAGGCAATTAAGGTTAAATGAGATGATAAAGATGGGGCACACATCTAATAGATTGGGAGATTTACTGGGAGAGGAAAAAAGAGATCTCTCTTTTTCCACATGGACACACTGAGAAAAAGCCATAAAGGACACAGCAAGATGGCAGCCTTGTGCATGGCAGGGAGAGAGTTCACACCAGAAATTCAACCAACTCGCACCTTGATCTTGGACTTCTCAGCCTCCAGGATTGTAAGAAAATAAATTTCTATTGTATAAGCCGTCCCATCTGTAGGATGTTTTTTATGGCAGCACAATGACTAGTGCACCGATCCATTAGAGTTTTGTATTCTTATTTGTGTGTACATCTCCTCAATGAGACTCTTAAGTTCTTTGGAGGTTGATCCCATGACTCATCCAACTGTTTATACCGGGCACTTAGCAGTATGACTGGTACACAGTAGATAATCAAGAAATACCTGCTAAACATAAATAGGGAGACACAGTTTTGTGTGACCAAGAGAGCCCTGGGCCTTTTCTCGTCCCACTTTGGCCACTTCTATGCTCTGTGACCTTGGACGAGTCACTCACCCTCTCTGTGCCTGAGTCTCTCCACTGGATTGGGCTAGATGATTTGTAGGGTCCCAGAGTCTGTGAGATTCTGCCTTTAATCAAAGACTAAGGTGGGAAGAGCAGGGTGACAGGGTTGGTGGAGTCTAGAATGAGGCTGCTGCCTTTTTCCACCCCAGGCATCAGGAAAATGCTTGGAGATGACCCTCAGAAAGATGCCAAGACATCTCATCAGACAGCTTAATGGAAATTAGGAGGATGCAGGCTCCGGACTGTATAAACACAGGTCTTACTTAGGGGGACTTGTAACTCTGATTACTGTCTGCCCTGTGGGGCTGGGAAGGGAACAGAGTTTCCTGTCCAGAGCTCAGGGATGCGGGTAAGAGTGCAAGCCTTCTGGAGTCCTAAGTGCAGAGTCTGCTGAAGTAGATATGATCGTCCATCTAGTTTGGTAATTTTCAAGAGTCATGCATATGAAAACAGCAGGAGAGATGATTGTTAAATCCCTTTGCCCCAGCCTGAAGCTCTGCCTTCTTAACTGACTCAGTAAAGGGGTGTCCCAGCTTTGGGATTTCTACCAGGCCTCCCTATAGAGCCAGGAATGCTTCCTGGATTCACTCCTACCCAACCAGCCTTGCCTGCCACTAACTCACTTGTGACCTTGTGGACCAGTCATATTGACTCTCTGAGCCTTAGTGTCTCCATGTCTGAAAGGAGTGTGATTAAGATTTGCCTCTTCTAGGACAGGTGTTGGTTTGCTTGTGAGGGTTTCTGCTCTGTAAGAACACACTGTTTGAGCCCTGAGCTAAGTCTGAGCCCTCCCAGGTAACAGGCAACAAGTTTGCCTGTACGAGCAGAGGACTGGAAACAAACTAAATATACTGAGAAACATCTGTGCAATGGACTACTTTACATCCATCAAATGAAGCTGCCTCGGATGTAATGTTAAGTTAAAATAAGAACTTGAAAACCAGTATACAGAGCATAATGCTGTTTTTGTAAAATGTGTGATAGTGCACATGTGTATTAATGTCACATCATGTTTATATGTTAAATATTAAAAGCATGGGCTCTGGGAAGTGGACTGTGAGTTCTAATCTGGATTCTCACTCAGTGGTTCAGAAAGCGGGCAATTTATTAACTTCATTCTTGCCTCCATTTCCTTATCTGTAAAATGAGGATGGTGTGGACACCTACCAGCCTCCTATGATTGTTGTAAAGATTAAATGAGTCAGTACTGAGTGTAGTTCTCAGCACAGGCCCCTAATAAATATCAAGTAAAATGTGAGTTGTTTTTAGTTATGTTGAAGCATTTTTTTTTTAAGTCAGAGAAGATATTTCTCAAATGATAATCACGGTCACGTATTGTTTCTGTATTATGTAATTGCCAGACAAATGATTCTTTTTTTTAAGGAAGAAAAATATCACGAGGATGGGACAGAGCTTACATTCTTTCAGCATGGAAATATGTCCAAAAGCAATCGGGTAAGAGAAAAAGTGAGCTTTTTTAACAGGCTGTGTGGTGGGGACTCCTGTCAATAATAAATCCTAGTGTCATTAATGTTGGTACGCACAGCGAGGCAACTCTGAAAGCCAATAGGCCACCTCTCTCACAGTGATCACTTTGGGAGCAGGACTGGGACTGGAGGGGGGCAGACAAGAAGCCGGAGGACAAAACCTGTGCTGGCAGTCTATGAGCCACACTGTCTCATCCCAATTCCACGCCTGCCCAGCAGGGCGAGAGTCTATGAGCTTCCTACACTACACTCTTACACTTCTGCATTGCTTTAATTATTTTGACAATTATTTCATATTTCTGTGTTGGGTATTATTCTTTATAATAATAAAGAATTGTTTAAACAATATAAGAACTTATGACGATTATTCTTTGTTTCCATTTGATGTCATGTTTATTCTATTTCTGTTAAAGAAATGTGTATTTTTTTAAACAGGGAAGGATAGCCTTAAAGATGTAATGCAATAATGGTTATCATAGTTACTGCTATTATTTCTCCATCTGGATCTGGAGTAGAGTTGCCTGCCCCAGCCCTTGCCTGGCCCGTGTGCAGTACTTACTGTATGAAATAGCACCTCCATCCAGCCCTTTGGAGCTCTCGCTGTGTGCCAGGTTTTGTGCTGTCTCAGGGATTAGCTCAGCTCGTTCCCTCTGCTGGTTTTCCGTGTGGGCGTCTCTAGTGGCTCAGACAGTAAAGAATCTGCCTGCAATACAGGAGACCCAGGTTCCACCCCTGGGTTGGGTAGACCCCTGGAGATATTCTTGCCTGGAGAATCCTATGGAATGAAGAGCCTGGCAAGCTATAGTCCATGGGGTCTAAAAGAGTCAGACACGACTGAGAGACTAACACTTTTCCTTTCACAGAAACTGGTTCTGTAAATATCCCCATTTTAATTTTTTTTAATTATTTTTTTTATTTGCCTGTGCTGGGCAGCCTGTGGGATCTTAGTTCCGGACCAGGGATCGAGCCCATGTCCCCTGCATTAGAAGTGCATAGTCTTAAGTGCTGGACAGCCAGGGAAGTCCGACTCCCATTTTTCAATGAAGAAGTATGAAGTTCAGAGACCTCAAGATACTAGGTCAGGACTGCACAGCTAGTAAGAGATACAGGTGGGAGTCACACCCTTCGAGTTGGTTTCTGGAGCCTGTACATTCAACAGATACACAACCCTGCTCTGCTTAGCCCAGATTTATCCATATAATTACATCTTCAGCTCTCCTGCTTTGGGGACCCCCTTAGCACTTTTTTTTCCCTTCACTGGAGCTGTATGCAACCAAATATCCCACCAAGAAAACCCCAGTGTCTGCCCCATCCCTGGGCCGCCTGGGTTTTTTTTTCCCTCCCTTTTGTTAAAAGGCCTCATTTCTGACTTGATGAAAACATTTGTAATAGATAATCAAATGCTGATATGTTGCAAGGGACAATGCCTTATTTGTTAAATATAAATGAACATGAACACGGGTCCTCAGTGCCAGAAAGGCAAGGGGTTTGAAGGCCTTTTCAGCGACACAGGCTGAGCCCGGGGAAAGAAAGCCAGGCGCCTGTAAAGGGTCTCGCCTAGGACGGTGATCGTCCGACAGCTCTTGTGTGACAAGATACATAGTTTCTTTTGAGCAACAGGCAGATTATCGGTTACTATAGTTTCCCTAATGCTCAAATACAGCTCAGGCCTAAGCTGAACAGAATAGGTTAAAAGGTGCCGAAGTTTGGCCCGGGAAACCACTGTTGAGAATCAGACACCGAACAAAGCAAAAAGCACATCTCCCTGGTCTTTGATGTCTTTTCTGAGGGATGTAGAGTGAGAAAAAATACAACCAGTGCTCAGGCCAGGGGCTGGCTGGGGCCCCTGTGACAATGGCTGGCCGATTGGGAGTTCAGCCGAATGCTCAGACAATGCCCCCAATCCCAGGCGTCCCTGGGTGCACTGTTCCTTCACAGACACCCTGCTGGAAACAGCATTTTAGCCCCCAGTTTCTTAGAAAGTTCCTGCCTGCCTCCTCCTCCCTTCCAAAACCCAGTCTTTTTACAAGCTCCCTCCTTAGAGAGCCGGCTTTCTCACTAACCTGCCACCAGCCCCCAGCCCAGCCTCTGCAACACAGCCACCCGGAGCATCATTTTTCCGCCTGCTTTAAATTTTCCTAGATCTGCATAAACATCCTTTCTCAACCTCTGAAAAGAAGGAAGCTCTCTCCCTTCCAGTCATTCATCTTTGCTCTAAAATATTGCCTTGTGTATCCCTGGGAGGTGACACCATGACGTTTTTTCATAAACGGGATTAAATTAACCACTATTTATGCCCGCAACGTGGGTTCCTCCTCTTCTGCCGGGATCTGTTTATTTCATTTTGCTTTTTATTTAAATTTAGGGAGCAAGATAAACGTGCCTTCTCATTTGGAGATCTCCATCCATCACCGGTCGGCTCCGTCTGGGAAAACAAGTGAGTGGGAGCTTGTGGGCAAGGGAGAGGCAGCCAGCCGGCAAGCTGTAGGCTCAGGCATGGAGTTCTGAATGTTTTTCAGTGGTTGTTGCAGTATTGTGCTCCTCGTTGTCATTAGTTCTTTATAATGTTTCATGAAAAATATCTAATTGTAACAACTGTATTCCGAGAGTGAACATATTCCTTGAATTGAAGCGCTCACAATGGCCATAGGATAACTGTCCTTGAATTTGAGCCTTTTGTGGGCTGTCAATAGGCTTACAATGTGCTGAATTAGCAGGCATTTTAATGGGCAGATGCAATAGCCGCCATTCTTCAGCCTCAAATCTTCTTATGCAAATACCCCATGAATTCAGTTCAAAGCGCTGCCTTCAAAATGAGCTGATCCTCCCTCTCAGAAGGGACCCCGGGAGAAAGTGACATGAGAAAAGTTTAGACACTTGTTTTTATAACTGGACATGATCTTGTTATCATAATCTGATACTGGTCACTTGCATGGCCGGCTTGTAGGATTTTAAACCCTTAACAGAGAGAGATAATCTTGGCCTTTGTAGGAGTGTGGACAGAATCCCGGCGTGCAGGAAAGCCAGCAGTGAGAAGCACAGTTCTTGTTTTCTCAAACAAAACTTTTCATGATAAAAGCTTTTATCCTAGGATAATCACCCGGCTGGATTTCAGTGGTGTTGGTAAGGTTGGCCAAGGGCGGTAAAAGCAAATTTTTGAAAAATGGAAATAATCAGTTCTTGAGATTCACTCACAATCACATGGAATCAGCTCTCAGAGACCCTAAAACAGCGGTTGAGAGTTTTCAAATATCCCAAAGAAAACCAAGTTCTGGTCATCTCTACCTAACCCCGAGAGAGATAACAGAAGGAGAGCTAATATTTCTGCAGCATCAAAATGTGTCAGGCATTTTTATTCTGTTCCTTGTCTTTTACACACACAGCAACTTGTTTAATTTTCACACCAACTTGTTTAATTGACACACATCAACTTGTTTAATTTCCACAAATGTCCTAAGGAGTAGCTACCACTTTTAGGCCCATTTTATGGATGAGACAAATGAGGAAAGGGGTTGATTCCTCATCTAGGCACTGAGAGGCTATTAAGCCCTCATTTTTAAGAGGAAAAGCTGTGCTGTAGGCCCATCAACTAATTCCAGTGGGAAATGGGAACTCCCCTGTGAAGACTTTTCTCTCCAGAAGAATCTGCTTCTCCTCCCCCAATCCTCCTCCCCAAGCTGCACTCCCCCGACCCCTACCCCCTTGCCTCCCACCATGACTTGAGTAGCCTAACCAGTATAAGGGAATTTGGTCAGTTGGCCCCTAGAAAGTGTTTTTTGACCCAGTTATATGACAGATTTGTATCTATAAAAATACTTCAGAGGAGAATATACATCTAATGGACTTCCCTGGTGGCTCAGTGGTAAAGAATCTGCCTGTGATGCAGAAGATGCAAAAGATCTGAGTTCAATCCCTGGGGTCAGGAAGATCCCCTGGAGGAGGGCATGGCAACCCACTCCAGTATTTTTGCCTGGAGAATCCCATGGACAGAGAAGCCAGGCGGGCTACAGTCCATAGGGTCTCAAAGAGTTGGACATGACTGAAGCAACTGAGCATGCACACATACAATTAATAGTCATAGCCACGCTCCTTTATATCATACACTAGAACTGCATCTAGAACCCAATCCCAAGGCCACATAGAAGTTAAATACACTGAGATGGCACATTATAACTTGAAAGTCAGTTATGTTGCTTAACAGAAAGTGGCAGATGGTGCGTTGCTATCGTTAATAGGAACAGCAGGCATTCTCTGCCTATTTGTGCATTATCTACACATTTGTCTACTGAGGGTCAGCTCATTTATTCCTTATGTCCACACTGGGAAGAAAAGAAGGTTTATGATTTCCATTTAACAGCTGAGAAAATTGAGACCCAGAGAGATTCCGTAATTTGTCCAAGGTCAAAAAGCTGAGATCTGAACCCAAGACATCTGAGAAATCTGACTCCACCCTCAATCACTCTGCTACACATCAGTCCAGATGGTCCAGCCACTCTGGGGGTCCAGTGGCTGTGTTTTCCCTTGATCAACCCTGGTGTTGCCACTCCCACCAGTTTATTGGAATTCTCCTTCCCCTTACCAAAAGTCAGATTTTATCAGATTTATTTCCCCTTTGCTCCCTGCCTCTTGCTGTAAGAGCTTTTGGTTCATTACGTTATTTGTGTGGCATCCCCACATTGTGCGTGTGTGCGTGTGTGTGTGTGTGTATGTATTTGGTGTGGGGGATGATTGTGGAGAGGAGAAAGGAGAGAAGAAGCAGAATAATTAACCACTAGGGAGACTGGCGGAGAAAGCGATGGCACCCCACTCTAGTACTCTTGCCTGGAAAATCCCATGGACGGAGGAGCCTGGTGGGCTGCAGTCCATGGGGTCGCAAAGAGTCGGACACGACCGAGCGACTTCACTTTCATGCATTGGAGGAGGAAATGACAACCCACTCCAGTATTCTTGCCTGGAGAATCCCAGGGACAGGGATCCTGGTGGGCTGCCATCTCTGGGGTCGCACAGAGTCGGACATGACTGAAGTGACTTAGCAGCAGCAGCAGCAGCAGCATCTATAATAGCTCATACACTTACAACATATACCATGAAAAGATGTTCAAATGGTACAGCACCTGCCAATGCAGGAGACACAGGTTTGATCTCTGGGTGGAGAAGATCCCCTAGAATAGGAAACAGCAACCTACTCCAGTATTCTTGCTTGGAAAATTCCATAGATAGAGGAGCCTGGCAGGCTATAGTCCTTGGTGTTACAAACACTTGGACATGACTGAGCAATATATATATTAAATAAGGTGTCTTTAAACATATACATATAAACAAGGTTATTTACTAGTTGGCAATGGCACCCCACTCCAGTACTCTTGCCTGAGAAATCCCATGGACGGAGGAGCCTGGTAGGCTGCAGTCCATGGGGTTGCTAAGAGTTGGACACGACTGAGCGACTTCACTTTCACTTTTCACTTTCATGCATTGGAGAGGGAAATGGCAACCCACTCCAGTGTTCTTGCCTGGAGAATCTCAGGGACGGGGGAGCCTGGTGGGCTGCCATCTATGGGGTTGCACAGAGTTGGACACGACTGAAGCGACTTAGCAGCAGCAGCAAGCAGTAGCAGGGAGACTGGAGTCACTAGAGGCAAAGAACTTGCTCAGGGCCCTGGATCTAGGTCAGTGCCTCCAAGATACCCTCAGTCAAGAGACACCAGACTTAGAATTCTGCTGCTGCTACTGCTAAGTCACTTCGGTCGTGACTTACTAATGGTGACTTACTCTGCTAATGTTATATAACAAATATCACAGACTGGGTGACTTAAGAAATGGATTTAATTTATCATAGTTCTGGAGGGTGGACATCCAAGATTAAGGTGCCATCTGGGTCGGTTTCTGATGAGGCATCTCTTCCCAGCTTGCAGACAGTCCCCTTCTCACTGTGTCCCCAACATGACCTTTCCTCTGTGTGCTCACAGACAGAAAGAGAGAAGGCAAGAGCATTCTAGGGTCTCTTCCTCTTCTTGTAAGGACACCAGTCAGATTAGAGCCCCACCTTCATAACTTTATTTAACCATAATTACCCTCTTAACATCTCTCTTTCCAAATACAGTCACAGTGGGCATTTTGAGGGGGACATACTTCAGTCCATAACAAATAGGGATTCTGGGAACGATTACTCGTATGGCAGCATCTGAGGCTACATGAATGATTCCAACAAAGAAACTGCAAAGAAGCACACTGGTTTTGTTTGGTCTACACAGTGTTTTAAAAACAGAGAGTGAAAGCACATCAATACCTGCATTTTCAACTCCTTTTGAAAAATGGAAAGCTCTGACAGCTCTGAACATGCAACCTTTCCTAAACAACCAGAGTTGGCTGGTTGGTGCTTTGTATAGGCAACAAGTTCACTTTTCCAAAGTGCCCACCACTCCCTATTATGCAGTCCGCGATTTCTCATTCAAAACTTGAGGAATCAGATGCATTTCCGAACCAAGAACTTTTTCAAGATTTTTCAAGATTTCAAGCACATAATACAGAATATCCACTGGAGGAGGGCATAGCATTTCACTCCAGTTTTCTTGCCTGTAGAATCCCATGGACAGAGGAGCGTGTCGAGCTATAATCTACGAGCTCACAAAGAGTCAGACACCACTGAGCACATACCCACATACTTTCTATTACCTTCAGTTCAGTTCATTTGCTCAGTAGTGTCCAGCTCTTTGTGACCCTATGAATCACAGCACGCCAGGCCTCCCTGTCCATCACCAACTCCCAGAGTTCACCCAAACTACTGTGCATCGAGTCGGTGATGCCATCCAGCCATCTCATCCTCTGTCGTCTCCTTCTCCTCCTGCCCTCAATCCCTCCTAGCATCAGAGTCTTTTTCAGTGAGTCAACTGTTGGCCATGAGGTGGCCAAAGTACTGGAGTTTCAGCTTCAGCATCAGTCCTTCCAATGAACACCCAGGACTGATCTCCTTTAGGATGGCCTGATTGGGATCTCCTTGCAGTCCAAGGGACTCTTTTTATTAATAAACTTACTATCATACTTAGATAAGCCTGCAGTGTGCCTACAGTGCCCCCTGCGATCTGGGAGACCTGGGGTTTGATCCCAGATTTGGGAAGATTTTCCTGGAGAAGGGAAAGGCTACCTGCTCCAGTATTCTGGCCTGGAGCCCAGGGGGTCACAAAAAGTCCTGACAGGACTGAGAGACTTTCACATCATACTTAGAAATGTAGCAACATAGTTGCCATATTAACACTTTCAAGGAACAGAAAGTTGTAATTGAGAGAAATCTATAGTTTGAGGTAGAAATTCCGTCTTAATTTTAAATAATCTTTGTTTAAACTTCTTGTGCCATTTGGAAAATGGGAGAAAGGATCACTATAAAAAGCTCATTTATTGAGCACTTCTGTTCAGTTGCAAAAGGTAACTGACCTGATATTCTTGAGCTGAGGTGCTACATTTAATAGGCATTGATGGACATGTAAACAAAGTTATGATGCTGTCAACTCAGTTCAGTCCCTCACTCGTGTCTGACTCTTTGCGACCCCATGGGCTGCAGCACGCCAGGCCTCTATCCATCACCAACTCCTGGAGCATACCTAAATTCATGTCCATTGAGTCGGTGATGCCATCCAACCATCTCATCCTCTGTCGTCCCCTTCTCCTCCTGCCTTCAATCTTTCTCAGCATCAGGGTCTTTTCCAATGAGTCAGTTCTTCTCATCAGGTGGCCAAGGTATTGGAGTTTCAACTTCAACATCAGTCCTTCCAGTGAACACCCAGGACTGATTTCCTTTAGGATTGACTGGTTGGATCTCCTTGCAGTCCAAGGGACTCTCAAGAGTCTTCTCTAGCACCACAGTTCAAAAGCATCAATTCTTCAGCACTCAGCTTTCTTCACAGTCTAACTCTCACATCCATACATGTCCACTGGAAAAACCATAGCCTTGACTAGACAGACCTTTATTGACAAAGTAATGTCTCTGCTTTTTAATGTGCTATCTAGGTCGGTCATAACTTTCCTTCCAAGGAGTAAGCGTCTTTTAATTTCATGGCTGCAGTCACCATCTGCAGTGATTTTGGAGCTCCCAGAAATAAAGTCTGACATTGTTTCTACTGTTTGCCCATCTATTTCCCATGAAGTGATGGGACCAGATGCCATGATCTTCGTTTTCTCAATGTTGAGCTTTAAGCCAACTTTTTCACTCTCTTTCACTTTCATCAAGAGGCTGTTTAGTTCTTCTTTGCTTTCTGCCATAAGGGTGATGTCATCTGCATATCTGAGATTATTGATATTTCTCCTGGCAATCTTGATTCCAACTTGTGCTTCTTCCAGCCCAGCATTTCTCATGATGTACGCTGCATAGAAGTTAAATAAGCAGGGTAACAATATACAGCCTTGACATACTCCTTTTCCTATTTGGAACCAGTCTGTTGTTCCATATCCAGTTCTAACTGTTGCTTCCTGACCTGCATGCAGGTTTCTCAAGAGGCAGGTCAGGTGGTCTGGTATTCCCATATTACCTTAGATCACCCCCCTCACAGTGTGATCTGGGGCAGCACCCCCATAATCAATCAACTAATATTTCTTTTCTTTTTAAAATTTATTTATTTATTTGGCTGCTCTGGCTGTTAATTGTGGCGTGCATGATTTTCCATCTTAGTTGAGGCATGTGAACTCTTAGCCGTGGCATGTGGGATCTGGGGGCTCAGAGTCTTAGCCCCTGGACCACCAGGGAAGTCCCTCAATCAACTAACATTTCTGTAGTAAAACGTATTCATATTACATGGGACAAATAAATGCTTTACTTAGCCTCTCATCTGTTGTGATCAGTTTCTGCTGCCAAAGAAGATGATGCCAGGACAGGTTTGGCCACAAATTGATTACAGAAAACATACAGTGTCCAAAGCCTTTGCATCTGGGAATTTCCGGCAATGGGTTTGGCCCTGTCTTCCACCAACCCAGCCTGCTTCACCACCCTGTGTTCTGACCTGGCCCTGAGGCATCTGCTTATAACTTCTGCTTCAACAGGTGAAGAGCTGGGGACAGCATATGGGCGAAAGAATTGTTTCTATAACAAAGGCTTGGAGGCAGGAAAATGTTTTGGTATATTTCAGAGAGAGAGATTTCCTGGCAAAAGTCAAATGAAACTGATTTCTGTTAAGACAATTTTGGGAAAAGGAAACACACTTCTGGAAAAGCTTTCAGAGTAAAAGTTGCAGCCTGTCCCTCCCATGGTCCTGCTTGAGTCTGTTGAAGGGCATTTCAGGCTGGGGGTTGTGAGGATGATAACTCTAGGTGATTCTGCAGAAGCCTGGCTCTTGAGTTTGGCAGCAGGGAAGACATCGGTAGTCCCATTAATAACAGCATCACCCAAATGCAGCAGCCCACAGCTCTGTTTGCTCTGCGTGTGAGTTCGGACAAGTCAAGATGTCAAAGAGTGATCAGAAATTAGCATAACTAGACAAGTCACATGGGCTCGATAACATAATGAGCAACTCTGTTTACCATTTCATCCGGGGGCCAAAAGGAGAAAGGAAAAAAAAAGATCCTGATTATTCCTTTTTTTCCCCTAGCAACCCAAATCATGTTTATTTACCATTTAAACAGACTATTTAAAAACATAATTCAGGTTGCAGCCCTTCCCTGCTGGATGGCCTCACAGTAATGAACCAAACAAAGGCCCCCTGCCCTCTGGGAGCTTTAGATTTTCAGAGAGAGGTGGGCAGCTGATCATGTGACTCCACCCACAGTGCCTGTAACCACAGCAGGTGAGGATCTCAAAGTCAACGGGTCCCCTGTTAGTGCCTTTCAAGAGGAGAGACTGAGGCCATGCCTTGAGGAAAGATATGTCTTGGTCCTTTGTCCTGATATGGCCACACTTACTCACTTTTTGGGCTTCCTAGCTAGTGCTAGGTGGTAAAGAATCTGCCAAAGTAGGAGACATAAGAGACGTGGGTTCAATCCCTGAGCCGAGAAGACTGCCCTGGAGGAGGGCATGGCAACCCACTCCACCACTCCAATATTCTTGCCTGGAGAATCCTGATGGATAGAGGAGCCTGGTGGGCTACATACAGTCCATTGGGTCACAAAGAGTCGGACATGAAACGTTAGGTGCAAATCGAATAGTGCTAACTTACACATTCAATTTGAACATGTTGGAACAGCCCTTCAAAGAAGGATTACTCGTGCCGCTTGTTTGCTTCATCCGGTGTGCTGTTTTTCCTTGAGTGTCAGTGTAGGAAGGCTCCAAGATGACTGGTTTCGATCACCATCTCTCTGCGAGTACATGCTGTACTTCAGAGAGGGGTCTCAACTTTGCCCAGAGTTTTTCCTGGAGGGTAATTGGAAACTGTGGTTAACGTAGCATGGCTTTTGAAATTGAGTTGAAAAGTTCATCAAAATGTCATTAATCTGCTTTACATAGCCTTTCTTGATTAAGTCAAACTTGTGTCTGCCGATTATTTATGAAGCGGAGCTCTGGACGGGGCTGCTTTGGCATCTGTGGCCTGACATTAGGTCAGAGAAGGCAAGGAATGCTTGACACTGGGTGGGGGGTGGTGCTCTGAGTCCCAGTCAAATGCCATCACCGCCCACTCACAGCCAAAGGAGACCGAATAGTCCACACAGATCATTTCTAACCTATAGACAACGTTTGATGGTGAGGTTCAGCTGAACATCTACACTGTATAAAGCATGATAGGAAATGCCAAAAATAAGTAGTCCTTTGTCATCTTGGGGTAACTATTTGGAAGAAGCCCTTGCATATTTCAAGCTGGCCCTGTCTCCCATTTGATTTTGCTCAGGCTGTCCTCTGGAATAGTCACCAAGAGAAGACCCTGGGCCTGGGCCTGCCTTCTGAGCTCTGCTCTGCAGTGTGATTGGCAGTGAGCCCCTTTGTTCCACAGCCATAGTCATAACAGTGACAGTGATGACAATGATGGCAAGCTACTGTACATTTCCATGTGCCCGGCACACAGTTCTTATGTTCATCTTGGTGAAAGAGGAATTATTAGTCTCATTCCTCCGACAGAGGCCTCCCTAGAGGAAAGAATCTGCCTGCAATGCAGGAGACACAGGAGACCCAGATCCGATCCCTGGGTGGGGAAGATCTCCTGGAGGAGGAAATGGCAACCTACTCCAGTGTTCCTGCCTGGAGAATCTCATGGACAGAGGAGCCTGGTGGGCTAGAGTCCACGGGGTTGCAGAGTCAGACAAGACTGAGCAACTAAGACTTTCCTCTGATAAAGACAGAGGTTCCAAGAAGTTCAGAACCCCCAGAACCCCCTGAGTTCAGAACCCCCAAACTTGTATACAAGTTTCACTTACCCAGAGCCTTAGGGTCAAGGTTGGAACCCAAATCTGTGTGACAGAGGATGTTCTGGGACTAAATTGCCATGACTGAATTTGTGTGTGTGTGTGGTTTTTTCCTCGGAGGACCTGGGAGTTGCTCACAAACCAATTTCCTTTGGGCAGAGAGGATGTTTCTCTACCTAATTGCCCAGAGGACCACAGACCCCCTTAGTCAGTGTAAAATAATTTGTAGAGAAAGAGAAAATGAAAGTCAGTCAGTCGTGTCTGACTCTTTGCAAACCCATGGACTATACAGTTCATGGAATTTTCCAGGCCAGAATACTAGAGTGCATAGCTTTCCCTTCTCCAGGGGATCTTCCCAATGAGAGGATTGATCCCAGGTCTCCCACATTGCAGGCAGATTCTTTATCAGCAGAGCCACAGGGGAAGCCCCAAAATACAGGAGTGGATAGCCTATCCCTTCTCCAGGGGATCTTCCCGACCCAGGAATTGAACCAGGTCTCCTGCATTGCAACCAGATTCTTTACCAACTGAGCTATCAGGGAAGCTTGGGCACAAATCACAAACCAAGGGCAATTTAAGAGGACACACCTGCTGTGGGAGCCCCACACAAAGTGGGATGGCAGGATCCGTGAAGACCCCAGGGAGACAACCAGTGGTTCTGGGAACCGGCCAGAGCCACAGTCTCCTGGAGGCCACGCGCATCCAGTCACCTGCCCTGAGGCCTGCACCCACCTCTGGTGGTTCTGAGAAGGAGGGAAAAGACCTTGCTCTGGAGCGGTTGCTGTCCTAGGCCTGGTCTTGTGTGACTGTGGTTTTCCTTGTTTGTCCTGGAGGCAAAAATATGGCAGGCAGGGTGGCTGCAACTTCTGCCAGCAAGCTCAGCACATGTCATTAGACACAATTTATATGGGACGAGTTTTCCTCTTTGAGGGAGAACGAGACAGAACCCATATTTCTGGAGTTTCAGAAGCTTCAGTGACCCCTGACAGTGCTCTGGGCAAGCTGCCACCAACACCTCAGGATTCAGTCAGACCCTGTTTTATGAGTTTCTAGGTCCCCCAAAGACATCTTTATTAATGTCCGACTCCAGAGTGTGACTTCTTAGGGTCAGCTTCCCCATGTCTCTCAGATAGGTTCCACAGGGAGAGGGGAGACACAGGCACCCAGACTCCTGGGCTTCTTTGTGTTCGTTTTTTACTGTTTGAGATGTTTCTTCCTCCTCCTCCTCTTTCCCTTCACTCACCCCACTTTTCTCTCATCTTCCTCCTTCTTCATCCTCTCCTTCTTCTCCTCCTCTACCTTCTTCTTCTTCTCCCCCCTCAGTGTTTTTCGTATTTTATAGGTTTCATATTATAAAGTAAAATATATCACCTGAGACATCAGTGCATCATTCTTGCCAGGCTGGCAGTGGAGGTGAGGCTGTTCTATAAGCTACATCATCTTCAACAAGCTTATTCCGGCTTTTAATGACTGGCTGGGGCTTTACATGTGAGGGGTAAATATCCCCAATCTGAACCACTGGAAGCAAAAATAAGAATTTAATTATTGGCTCATATATCCTTTGTAGAACCAGCTCCAGGTTGAACCTCTCTTCGAAAGATACTCATAGAATCTAGTCTCCTTCCTTCCTCTTGGTTGGCTCCCTCTTCAGACAGCCTCACTCCTTACTATGTGCAATGGCTTCCAGTACTCCCTGGAATGTTTCTGCATCCGTTCCTGTCCTTTCCCCAACAGTCAGGGCCTGACTTTCACTGGCTCAGATTGAGTCATATGACCCTTTTCTGATCCAAATGGTCAGAGGATAGGGAATGGACAGAGGGATGGAACTTTGCTAAAGGAAACAGGTTTACCGGATTCTTCTTCTGCAGAAGCTTGGAAGCAAGTGAAGACAGCCTTACTCCAATATTATTTTTAATCAATATGCAAAATATCCTTCTAGAACATCTTTATTGGCTACTGTAGCCACTAATTCACGTTCCCCTGAGAAAGAGAGCAAGCTGCATGTTTTGCTGGATTTTTCTTCTGAGTTCAGGAAATTATTGCTTTTTCTTTTAAAGTAAGGAAACTTTAATTTGAGTATAAAAATGTATTAAAAAAATAAAGCCTTTAGTTTTAACAACTAAGAAGTCTAAAAGGAAATACCAAAAGCACTGATGTTAATATTTTCCACTCTCATGGAAATATTAACCTTTAAAGGGCAGTCACATCCATCATTACTTTTGATCAGTGGGTCTCAACCAGGAATATTTTTATCCCTCATGGGGTATTTGGTGATGTCTTAAAGACATATTGGGTTGTTACAACTCAAGGGGAGTTGTTTCTGGCATCTACTGGGTTGAGGCCAGGGATGCTATACACATAATAGCTCTCCAACAAAGTATTGGAGGACAGCAAAGGATTAGTTGCTAAATTGTATCCCACTCTTTTGTGACCCCATGGACAGTAGCCTGCCAGGCTCCTCTGTCCGTGGGATTTCCCAGGCAAGAACACTGAAGTAGGTTGCCATTTCCTTCTCCAGGGGATCTTCCCAACCCAGGGATCGAACCCACATCTCTGGCCTTGGCAGGCAGATTCTTTACCGCTGAGCCACCAGGGAAGCCCCCAACAAAGGATTATTTGCCCCCAAATGCCAATAGGCCTGAAGTTGAGAAATCTTCTTCTTGACTCTCACAACATGTCCATGGGTAAGTACAAATGGGGACATAATGTCCTCATTTGACATTGTCCAGAGAGGCTGTATTCACGAGGAAGGTACTTGGCTCCAAGAAACAGAAAATCCAACAGTTCCTTAAATAAACAGATATTTTTTTTTTCTCAAATAACCAGAAACTCAGGGCCTGGCAGCAGCTGATATTTATGTGCTCAGATGCCACCAGAATCCTTGGTCCTTTGACTCTTCTCTGTCATCCTTACTGGGCTAGCTCTCATCTTCATGCTTTTTACCACATAGATGTTATCAGGTTTCTGCAACTTCCTAAATCATGTCCACTCAAAGCAGGAAGAATGGAGAAAAGGCTTGGCACCAGGCACTAGCAATCGAAACTCTCTTCCTGAGCCACCCTCTTCTCATTAGACTTCTGCTGACATTTCATTGGTCAGAACTGAGTCATGTGACCACCTCTGGCTGCAAAGGATTCCAGTGAGAGGGAGAAATCAGCGTCCCTGCTGTATAACAGGAGGCAGCCAGGAAGAGGGAATGGGGAACCGATGCTGAATTAGGCAACAAATGGTGTCCACCACAGTGGGTCAAGGACTTGCCCAAGGTCACACAGCTAGCAGGTGAATCTTGGATTCAAATATTTTGGTAGGTGCCCCAAGCAAATTTGCTGTTGTCCTTTAGTAGTTCAGTCGAGTCCGACTCTTTTGCAACCCCATGGACTGGACTTTAGCTTACTGGGCTCCTCTGTCCATGGGATTTCCCATGCAAGAATACTGAAGGGGTTACCATTTCCTTTTCCAGGGGGTCTTCCCTAATCGAGGATTGAACCTGCATCCTGCATTGGCAGGCAGATTCTTTACCACTGAGCCACCTGGGTAAAGGAATATGTCCTTAATTGGAACATGTCAGGGTTTTTGTAATGTCTGTGTTTTCAGAAAGATGAAGCTTGTGAATGAGCCCAGAAAAAGAAGTTGCTCTTTGGAAATTCCACAAGTTTTGTTTAGCCGACCAGAAATTGTTATTTGTATCCCTGCTGCCCTGGCCACCAGAAATCATGGGCCTATTCATAACTGCAAGACTGCTACTGATCATAATAGCAATAACTCAAGCCAATAGTCCTGCAAAATAGCTAGGTGTCTCAGGTCTCAGATATAAGAAGCTCAAAATAATAAAAGTGTAAAATCCCAAACAAATTGCCTATCTGGAAACTCTCTGGATGGAAATGAAATATCAAGACAAACAGGTGATACTTACAGACCAGTATTTTTCAGTTGAAGCCCATTATTGGTGGCAAATTCAGTTTAGCGGGCCATGACCGGCATTAAAGAATATGGAATAGAAGAAATAGTAGGAAAGAAAGTCTCAGAGTGCATTGCATATAGGAAGGTCAGTATGATATATAACTTTGTTTGCGGTGTGTGTGTGTGTGTGTGTGTGTGTGTGAAAGTGTGTGTACAACACTGCAGTATAAAATGTAGGCGCTTCCTTGGTGGTCCAGTGGTTAAGAATCTGTCTGCTAATTCAGAGACATGAGTTTGATCCCTGGTCTGGGAAGATTCCCCTTGCCTTGGATCAACTAAGCCCATGCACTGCAACTACGGAAGCCTGAGCCCTAGAGTGCATGCTCCAAAATAAGAGCACCCACCATAATGAGAAGCCTGCACACCACAGCTGGAGTGTAGCCCCTGTTCTCTGCAACTAGAGAAAGCTAGCATGCAGCAGCAATGAGTCCACGTGCCACACCAAAGACCCAGGGCAGCCAAAAATAGAACAATTTTATATATATATATATATATATATATATATATAATGTATTTCTTACTCTATGGGCCACAATCCACAGGTTTGAAAAAGCACTGCATCCCCTTTGTCCACAAATGAAAGAGCAACGTAAGCAGAAGACCAAACTGCCCTGGGACGCAGACAAGGCCGGTGCCATATCGACTTAGGCCGTTAATGAATTGTCCTTCTGCTTCCTAATTATCCTGAAAGCCTGATTGAGGGGGCTTTTTGCAGAAATCTAAATAACCCTCCTGCCACTCTCTGTCTCGCTGGGCTGAGTGGCTAGTCAGCCTTGGCACTCCACAAGCCAGTGCTGGTTAATTAGAGCGGCTGCTCTCAGGGGACAACCCCTGCGTGGTGTCACAATTCCCTGGATTCTGTCGGATTGGTGGCCTGAGATAACTTGGTTGTTTGGCCTCTGAGAGGCGATGTGCTGGTTGAATTGTGAGGGATAGACAACTGGTGATCCCAATACCTTCTGTTTTAAAATGGGGGTGTTCCAGTTTTGGGCTTCAATATTGATCCCACCCTGCTTCTGATTTGAATCTATTTACGTTAAAAATTAAGCGAATTTAAAATAGCCTCTATCCCAGCAACTAGCTTCCTTGCTTTGAGATACTTCTTGCTTTTCATCCAGACACTAGTTTTTCTTCTCTTCAACATTCCTAATGCAAGGCGGTAAGGAAAGGAAGTAGGCAAGTAAGAAAGCTTCCCTGGGGCAAATCTCACCAATAATCCTTCCCAGGGGCAATAGGTACCTCATACGAGGAAGAGAGCCCTTTGGACTTTAATTCAATTGTTTCAAGAACAGTGCCCTCTCCCTTATCTCTTATGATTCTTGCATCCACAGAAGAGTAGTAAGTGCAACCATCTAGACTTCTCTGCCCAGAATACCACCGATCTCTATTAAACCACCATAACTACTTCAGGTCAAGGGGAAAGTAGGAAATATGACCCTTGAGCTTTGCTTAAAATTAGCAAACTGTAAAATGTCCTCTTCTCTTCTGTGACCCTAAACAGCATAATTAAACTCTATATACTAAAATGTTACTTTATGTATTTTCTATAGGACTTCCCTAGTGGCTCAGATGGTAAAGAATCTGCCAGCAATAAAGGAGAAAAGTGAAAAGTGTAAGTTGCTCAGTCGTGCCCAGCTCTTTGTGACTCCATGGACTGTAGCCCATCAGGCTCCTCTGTCCATGGAATTCTCCAGGCAAGAATACTAGAGTGGGTTGCCATTCCCTTCTCCAGGGGATCATCCTGACCTAGGGATCGAACTCAGGTTTCCTGTACTGCAGGCAGATTCTTTACCGCCGGAGCCACCAGGAAGTCTCCTGCAATGCAGGAGACCTGGGTTCAATCCCTGGGTCAGAAAGATCCCTTGGAAAAGGTTCTATAACTGGCTTCATCTTTCCCTAGGGTTCCCATTCTTGTTAATACTAGTGTCTTCTGGTTTAAGAGAGTCTCTTTTGGGTAAATATTAAATCTATTTAAAGTTCCTGACAGAGTTATTTCTTCCCTCTCCAATGATCATTCATCTCCTTTGTAATTTCCAATATGGCACCTAGGTACAAGGGAAGATTATGTACCCTCAGGGCAACCAAGAGAAGGGGCTAATGACCCTTGGGTTATTCCCTGGGCCTCACTAAGGAGTCCTGTAGCCTACCACATAATGACTTAGCATCTAGTGGTGTGGCCCATTCCTTCTGGTCCGAGGGACATTTGGCTTGAGCCCACTGCTAAGACCTTTAGTTATGGCTTCTAGCTGTAAAGTCCACACTCTGAGACTGCCCCCATTTTAACCCTCAGTTCCTACTGGCTCACCGTGTCCCACAACTTCTCTATCCCTTTACTCTGACATGTGGGAACTGTGGGGTCCCCTGTGTTGGCTACGGACAAGCAGGGGCTCTGTTCATGTCTGTTCACCTCGACAATATCCTTGGATTGTGTTGTTCCAGGCTGGGTATGACCATGCTGGGTCAAGCCCAAGGAGCTGAAGGGATGTCCATGCTTCCTGTCATGTGGGAAAGTCTGTGACATCATCAACCCCTTTCCTTCTAGGCTGTGTATATATCAAACTCTATGCTCATACCTCCAAGCCAGCTCTTGATATTTAGAGGGCAGTTTGAAATGCCTCTTTCCCCTCCCTACAACAATGATCATTGTCTCTGTATCCACTCAAGAGTCTAGTTTGAAATACAAAGTTGATTGGTGATTTTTGTATTTTTCCCATCTCCTAAAGCAATAAATTCACAGATGGGGGAGACCACAGAAAGACTGACAAATAGACATCATTGATTATCCTGTACAGGATATACTGGTTTAATGTCTAAAAATACTTTTACGGTAAAGCTGGGTAACGGTGTGTGTGGGTTCATCTTGCCTTTCTCTCTACTTTTGTGTATGCTGGAATTTTTCCATACTAGTTAAAAATAAGTAAGTAAAAATACAGAAGCCCAGCACACATAGATGAGTCATCCATCATCAGGTGGAGAGCTGAGAATAGCCACTGCACCTCAGCAGCTGGCAGAAGTCTGCAGATGAAGTTTGGGCTGAAGTCACCACACCTCTGCCCTAAGCCACCAGTGGCTCCTGCTTCATTAAAATACCAGGGGAAGCCCCTCATTTAGGCAGATTTAATTTTCAACTTTTATAATTCATTTAAAATTTGATCAAGGAGTTAATTTATGACAAGGGCAAGGGGTACCTTGCCAGCTCATCTGGTGGGCAAAGGCATTATAACTTAATTTATGGTTAAGGCAGCTTGTTATAATTGAGTGCAAAAAGGTGGTTTCTCGTCTGGGCTTTGGAGTCCCGAGGTGAGTGGATAGAGGAGTGGGTGTCCCAGGCTCTCCTTTGGGAGGTGGGGACGTGGGTGCCCATGCAGGCAGCAGGAGATATTGGCAGAGGGTACATTTTGAGCAAATGCCATCCATCTAAATCTTGTGAGGGGCCTAGGGAAACCTATTAAGGCTGCTCCCCACCCAGGATGTCCTGGGCTTCTCCCATGTCTCTCTGGGAGGGGAGCATCTTCCTGAGAAAAGAAGGGAGGGGAATGCAGCCGGCAGGTCCGCCATAGGTGCCTCGCTTCCTGAGAAGTCATGGGAAAAATCTCAGGGGTGTTCGTGACAAGGCTGGGCGACATCGAGAGCTTTAAATTTGTTCAGTGATTCAGGACATAACAGGGGGGTGTGTGTGTGTGTGTGTGTGTGTGTGTGTGTGTGTGAATGTGCATACACGCAGATATAATGATGAGTGTGTGATAGCGTGGATGTGGAGGGATGTGGGTGATTGTGTGCAATTGTATACACATCTGTGAATGTGTGTGTGTGAATGCGGGAGGGCATACACCTGTGGATGTGTGTGTTGTATAAGAACGCAGGAGAATACATGTGTATCTGTGAGTATATGTATATCTGTAAATGTGTATGTATCTACATGCATGTAGATAGGGGAGTTGAATATATTCTGAGTGTGTACCTATGAATATGTGTTTTGTGTTTTTTCAATGTTTGGCCAGGCCATGTGTCACGCGAGATCTTAGGTCCCTGACCAGGGATTGAACCCCTGCTCACTGCAGTGGAAGCAGAGTCTTAACCACTGGACCACCGGGGAAGTTCCTGTAATACGCGTTGAATTATAATTTGTGTCTGGGGAGGAAATGTGTTCATATCTGTGAATGAATATGGCCTGTGTGGATATGTGGATCTAGGTATGAACGTGGGGACCTGAGTATGTTTCTGTGAATGTGTGTGTCCATGTCTGCTCATGTGGGAAGCATGAATATATCTATGAAATGAGAATGTTCATGGCGACGTGTGTAGGCTTGAAAATGTGCCCCTGTGCGTGTGAACATGAAGACTATTTATCCATATTCAGATCGGTGCATTTGTATGTCAGACTAGTGGTGGTGTGTGTGTTTGTGCATGTATGTGAGTAGACATCTATGTACATTGAAATGGGGAAAATTTGTATCTAAAAATGTGTCTGCATTAATATGAATGTCTGTATACTTGTGAATGAAAAATTGATGCTTTTGAACTGTGATGCTGGAGAAGACTTCTGAGACTCCCTTGGACTGCAAGGAGATCAAACCAGTCAATCCTAAAGGAAATCAACCCTGCATACTCCTTGGAATGACTGATGGTGAAGCTGAAGTTCCAATACTTTAGCCACCTGATGCGAAGAGCTGACTCATTGGAAAAGACCCTGATGCTGGGAAAGATTGAAGGCAGAAGGAGAAGAGGGCAACAGAGGATGAGATGGTGGGATGGGATCACTGATTCAATGGACGTGAACTTGAGCAAAGTCTGGGAGATGGTGAGGGTCAGGGAAACCTGGCATGATGCAGTCCACGGGGTCGCAAAGAATCGGATACGACCTGGCGACTGAACAACGACAGCAACGAGATGTGCGTGTGTGTGTGTGATGTGGGTGAAGGCATGTATAGCTGAGAATGTGTGTACACATATGGGGGGGAAGGAAGCGGTGTGTGTGTGTGTGTCTGAGAGACAGAGAGAAAGCTATGTGTGAACTTTGGACATGTGTGTTTATCTGTGTATGTGTGTCCCCAAGTGCATGCTTACACAGATACATGTTATGAGTGTGGCCGTCACGGCTGTGCATAGCATGCCCAGGCCCACACGATGGCTGGATCTGGTACAGTAAGTCCTCTACCTACAAACCTTCAAATTGCAAACTTTCAAAGATGTGAACGTGCGTTCCATCAACCTCAGGTGAGACTGAAGTTGCAGGTTGCCCTCCATCTCCTATCGCTGAGGATCCTTCAGCTCTACCATCTCCCTCCTCCTCTCCCTCCTCCAGTCAGTAGCTCTTCTTTGCCTGTTCACTCTGTACCAGCCCCTGTATGCCAGCTGTTGTACTGTACTACTATGTTTTCCAAAGTAACTGTACTGTAAAATGAAAAATGTTTTATTTTTTGAGTTTGTTTTCTATATATTGTTTGTGTGAAAAGTATTATAAACCTATACAATACAGTATTACATAACTGATTGTGTTAGCTGGGTACCTAGGCTAACTTCGTTGGGCTTACAAACAAATCGGACCTACAAACACGTTCTCAGAAAGGAATTCACTCCTGTGTCAGGGACTTACTCTATCAGAGTTTCTCTTAACCGGCTCTTGCCATCTTCCTCATTCTTTTCCTCATTCGCAAATAGTTATGGAGATCTTGGAAATGTTGGGCCCTGGGCTGGGCCCTGGGAACCTGCTGGAAAACAAGACAGCCGGGCTCCCACATGCACCCAGAGCATGAACTTGGAACCTGCATCCCTACAAGTCCCAAGGCCAGAAGGAAGTCAGCAGCATTTGCCTCGCTGGCACTGCCTGTCCCACCTCCCCCACTACCCACAGGCACCAGTGCCCTCCTGGTTCTCAGTTTCTCGGGGGCATTTGTCTGATTGTGTCTGTGTGTGCGTGCTCAGTCACGTCCAACCCTGGGACCTTGTGGCCTGTAGCCCGCCAGGCTCCTCTGTCCATGGGATTTCCCAGGCAAGAATACTGGAGTGGGTTGCCATTCCCTCCCCCAGGGGATCTTCCTGACTTGTCTGATTACATCCTGATAATGAATACCGTGAGATCAACACACGGCCATCAGGGATTGTTTCATTACATACGAAAGATGACTTCTGGGGGTACTTGTTCTGGGCCTGGCACCATACCTAAGGCTCCATTTATCTCATTTAGTTCCCCCAAATATTCCAAAAGCCAGGATTTATTATCCATAATGGGTATAGAAGTACCTGAAGCTCAGAGAGGTGCAGTGGTTTTCTCAAACCAGTGATTCGGGGTCCACACCAGGGCATGGGGTCCTAGTGATTTAATATGTGTCCCTTGCTCCAGGTCCTCCTAACTAAATGTATCCTCAGCAGAGCTTCCCAGGTCCACTCTGAGTTCCACTCATCTGAACAGCTTTCCTGATGTATCCTCAGGGTGCCTCCTGCCTTGGGCCAAGATTAAAGACTCCAAGGATGCTTCTGTGCAGATGAGCAAAATGGGCCCCACCGGAGCAGCTGCAGGCTGGAAAGGACAAGGCTTGTGAGCCCCGAGCAGTCAGTCACCAGCCCCCTCTGGCCCTCTGTAGGCACCCGTGCACTGAAGGCCTGCCCATTGAATATGGCAGCCCCGGCCTGGATCGCACGGCACCCTGCACTTGGTGGTCCTTTTATCCTGTGCTCCCACCTGTCCAAACCCACACACTCATCCTCTAAGGCCCCGCTCAAATGCAATTTCCTCCGGCAAGTCTGTTTGGCTTGGCAGGGGCCCTTCTGAATCCCTGGCCTCTCTCCCTGCTGTTGATACCTCTCTCAGGCCACTGGCCACCCTCTACTCTGCTTTAGAGCTATTTGCAAGTGAATCTCAGCCTCCCAGCTTGACTGTAACAAAGGCTCATTCACCTTCGTATGCACCCCATGGGCTATTACTACAGCTACTATTATTAGCATGCTGATCATTCTCCTAGGGAGCTTCCTAGGAGTCTGGCCTTGAAGTCAGTGCTTTCTTAGCTTCATTCACATTTAACCCTCACAGCAACCGTGAAAGTAGAGACTGTTGACACCCTTATTTTATAGATGAGGAAACTGAGGCTCAGAGAGGGTCAGTCACTCCTCCAAGATCACACAGCCATGGAATGAGAGGGCTCAGGCTCAAACTGAGGGAGCTGTCCAGTTCTAAAGTCCTTGCCCTTCACCGCCGCTGAACCCTTTCTCAGGAGTGTGTTGATGAACAGCTGTTTTTCTGAGGATGCTTATACTTTCAAAGAGAACTGAGTAGGGAAAACAATGCGTAACCCACAAGAATGGATCTCAAGGGGTGAGGTTGGGGTGGGGGTGGGGAAATGTCCAGACCTGTGGCTTGGGTCAGGGGCAGAGATTCCTACCAAAGGAGCCTTTGCAGGGCCTTCCCAGCACAGCTCACAGCAAGCTGCAGCCTGGAAGGCTGGCCCGAGTCCCACTCTCCATTTCTAGAGGCCCCTTTTAAATCGGATGTTGTGACACAAGGGTTATGACATGCTTCCTCTAATGTGGGTCTGGGACAGAGTTGAGCTGTTCGATTGCATTTACTGTAGCTGTGGTTTTTATGGCCACGGGCACTCTCCTCGGCTGCCCCTGGCCTCTCCCTCCCCCGGGGCCTCAGGGTAACGGGCATATTAAATAAATCTAGGGCGGGAATCACTGAGACATTCTTGGGCACCCTCATTTCAGTTTTGAGAGAAGTAGAAGAGGCTCAGAGTTCTGGAGTATTGGTCCATGGACATCTACGGGGTTGTTGTATTTTTAGGACGTAAAGAGGGAGGGAGAGAGGAAGGGAGGGAAAAAGCCCTTATAGCCTCACCTTGCTCATGGAGGCCACTGGGCCAGGGTCCATGGGTCTCCTTATTCAAGTGAACTCGGGTCTGCCAGGTAGCATTCAGGTAACCACTGTCTGATGGATGATGTTGTCTAAGCCACTCTACCCAGTTTTTGTTTTCAATCTACTCAGGACTTTAGGGACTTCCCTTGTAGCTCAGTTGGTAAAGAATCTGCCTGCAATGCAGGAGACTAGGGTTCGATCCCTGGGCTGGGAAGATCCCCTGGAGAAGGAAATGGCAACTTACTCCAGTATTCTTGCCTGGAGAATCCCAAAGACAGAGGATCTGGGCAGGCCAAAGTCCATGGGGTCGCAAGAGTCAGACGTGACTTAGCGACTAAACCACCACCAGGAGGACTTTTCAACTTCCCATTTGACATTTTTGCTGGGTCATTTTCTGTTGGAGGGAGGGGGTCGTTCTGTGCTTTATAGGAGGTTTAGCAGCATCTGTGACTTCTACTCACTAGATTCCAGGAAGAAATCTCAAGGTGACAGCCAAAATACCTTCAGACATCACCAGATGTCCCCAGGCTGGGTGAAGCCTGGGGTTGAGAGTGGTCAGACCACCCCTGGGGAGAACTACCCTTCTAAACAGAAAGCTAAGCAACATAGTGGTAGGCAACCCAAAGGGGAAAAAAAGGAGAGAAAGTAGTCTTGGGTACTCCTGTCCCTATAAGATTCAGAGCCCTCACAGCTGGGAAATGCCCTCTGATGAGAGCCAATTCCTGTTTTGGCTAAATCCAGTGAGCCCCCCTCTGGTAGGTGACAAGAAGGATTCAGAGGTACTTGTCATGACAGGGCAACCGCATCTATTCTGTTATGCACACACTTCCTGACCAGATACCATGCACCAGTCTTCATGCTAAGTGAACAGAGGCTCCTCCAGTTCATCTTGCGGGTTTCAGGCTTTGGAATGACAAAGCAACGTGTGTGTGCTCAGTTGTATCCTACTCTTTACGACCCCTTGGACTGTAGCCTGCCAGGCTGCTCTCCAGGGGGATTTTCCAGGCACGAATACTGGTGTGGATTGCCATTTTCTCCTCCAGGGCATCTTTCGAACTCAGGGATCGAATCCTCATCTCCTGGGTCTCCTGCATTGAAAGCAGATTCTTTACCACTTGAGCCATTAGGGAAGCCCGTGACAAAGGCAGAACTCTTCTTAAATTAGTCATCCTCAGAAAATCAGACAAAGAACAAAGAATGGACAAGGGGAATAATAATTAAAAACACAATAAGATGAGATGTCTTGGGCATTTATAAAAAGGGATGAGGTTTTTACAAGCTTGATCTCCCCAGGAGACTGGTGCTATCAAGAAAACCCAGGACCAGAAGTGATAAGAAACTTGTCCAAGGTCACACAGAAAGTAAGGACCTTAACCTTGGACTCATCAGGACTGGGCTCCGGAACCTGGGTGGAGGGGGGTGGTTCTTTCTTCCATACCAAATAATAAATGAAAGAATAACATCAAACATTACTGCTGACAAAGGTCCAGATAGTCGAAGCTATGGTTTTTCTAGTGAAAAAACATCTATTTCTGCTTTATTGACTATGCCAAAGCTTTTGACTGTGTGGATCACAATAAACTGTGGAAAATTCTGAGAGAGATGGGAATACCAGACCACCTGATCTGCCTCTTGAGAAATCTGTATGCAGGTCAGGAAGCAACAGTTAGAACTGGATATGGAACAACAGACTGGTTCCAAATAGGAAAAGGAGTTCGTCAAGGCTGTATATTGTCACCCTGCTTATTTAACTTATATGCAGAGCACATCATGAGAAATGCTGGGCTGGAAGAAGCACAAGCTGGAATCAAGATTGCTGGGAGAAATCTCAATAACCTCAGATATGCAGATGACACCACCCTTATGGCAGAAAAGTGAAGAGGAACTAAAAAGCCTCTTGATGAAAGTGAAAGTGGAGAGTGAAAAAGTTGGCTTAAAGCTCAACATTCAGAAAACAAAGATCATGGCATCTGGTCCCATCACTTCATGGGAAATAGATGGGGAAACAGTGGAAACAGTGTCAGACTTTATTTTTCTGGGCTCCAAAATCACTGCAGATGGTGACTGCAGCCATGAAATTAAAAGACGCTTACTCCTTGGAAGGAAAGTTATGACCAACCTAGATAGCATATTCAAAAGCAGAGACATTACTTTGCCAACAAAGGTTCGCCTAGTCAAGGCTATGGTCTTTCCTGTGGTCATGTATGGATGTGAGAGCTGGACTGTGAAGAAGGCTGAGCGCTGAAGATTTGATGCTTTTGAACTGTGGTGTTGGAGAAGACTCTTGAGAGTGCCTTGGACTGCAAGAAGATCCAACCAGTCCATTCTGAAGGAGATCAATCCTGGAATTTCTTTGGAAGGAATGATGCTAAAGCTGAAACTCCAGTATTTTGGCTACCTCATGCGAAGAGTTGACTCATTGGAGAAGACTCTGATGCTGGGAGGGATTGAGGGCAGGAGGAGAAGGGGACGACAGAGGATGAGATGGCTGGATGGCATCACTGACTCGATGGACGTGAGTCTGAGTGACCTCCAGGAGTTGGTGATGGACAGGGAGGCCTGGCGTGCTGCGATTCATGGGATCGCAAAGAGTTGGACACGACTGAGCAGCTGATATGATCTGATCTGCACTTATTTCTTAGTTTCAGACATCAGTACACTTTGTCCCTAGACATAGCCTGCCTATCAGTCACTATGGTTCAATATTTGCTTACATCATTTTTTAGATAAAATTTTTCTAAAATATATCCTTGAGATAAAGAAGATATGGTGCATATATTCAATGGAATATTACTCAGCTATAAAAAAGAATGAAATTGGTTCATTTCTAGAGATGTAGACAGACCTAAAGTCTGTCATACAGAGTGGAAGTCAGAAAGAGAAAAATTTAAAAAAAAAAGAGAGAGAGAGAAAAATAAATACATTAACACATGTATGTGGAATCTAGAAAAATGATATAAATGAATCTATCTGCAGGGCAGGAATAGAGACTATAGTGAACAGACATATGGGCATGGGGAGTGGAGGGTTAAGGAGGGTGGAATGAATTGGGAGATTGGGATGGATGGATGTGCACTGCCATGTGTAAACAGAGAGCTGGTGGGAAGCTGCTGTATGGCAAGGGGAGCCCAGATCCCTGCTTGCTGGTGATCTAGATGGGTGGGGTGGTGGGGTGGGAGGAGGATCTAAGAGAGAGAGGATACATGTGTACTTACAGCTGATTCACTTTGTTGTACAATAGAAACTTATAGTTGTAAATCACCTATATCCCAATTTAAAAAAAAAAAAAACAAAAGAAAAAATTTACATCTATGAAACGTGTAAAGCTGAACCCTACCAGTACATGAGTTCTGACAACTGCATATGCCTTCATAACATACATGCCCTGTCAAGATACAACACGTTTCCTTCTCCCATTAAAATTCTCTCAGAGGTCTTCCGGTCTCTACCGCAGAAATAAGTAACTCTTTCAATCTTTTTTTTTTCCCCATCATGAATGAACTGAACCTGTTGTAAAACATTTTTTTTAATGGACTCATAATGTATGTGTGTGAGAGTGTAAGGCTTTTCACCAAGCGTCATGTTTTTGAGATGCATCCATGGTTTTCCATGTATCAGTGGTCTGTTCCCTTTTATTGCTGAATTCTATCACATGACTTTATCTCAGTTTGTTTATCCATCCTCCATTTATGACCATCTAGGCTGTTCCTGGATTTGGGACAACTATGAATTAAATGGCTGTGATAGTTTGTAAGAGACAAACAATTGTTAAAGGCAAGATGTAGCCTTTGGTAGACTTATGCCTATATTTCTTTTGAATTAAAATACCTAGGACTAAATTGGTCACAGGATAGCTGTGTGTACAGTTACAAAAAACAAAACAAAACAAAACCATCTCCTTCCACCAACCACCTCACTTCCTACATTTAAGTTCCTATCAACAATACATGCAAGTTAGTTTTTCCACATCCTTGCCAGCATTTACTGTTCAGTTTTTTGTTTTGTTTTGTTTTAGTTTTAACTACTCTGGTGGGTATGTAGTGGTAGCTCAAGGTGGCTTTTAATTTGCATTTTCTTAATGACTAATGATGGCTGTCCAAGTGGCACAGCAGTTAAAAATCCACCTGCCAATGCAGGAGATGCAAGAGACAAGGGTTTGATCCCTGGGTTGGAAAGATTCCCTGGAGTAGGAGATGGCAGCCCATTCCAGTATTCTTGCCTGGAAGATCCCATGGGCAGAGGAGCTTGCTGGGCTACAGTTCATGGGGTTGTAAAGAGTTGGACACGACTGAGCATGCACACATGTAATGACTAATGATCTTGACACTTTTTCATGTGTTTATAGGCATTCATAAAATCCCTTTCATTTGTAAACTATTTGTTCAAATCTTTGTCCTTTAAAAGATACTGTGTTGTCTGTCTGTTTAATTTTGAGTTGGAGGAGTACTTTATATATTCTCAGTAACACTCCCTAAACAGATAGATAAGTTCAGGTCTATAGTTTTAACCTTCAGGAGGCCAGAAGAGATGAGGAGACTTGGCGTGTTCAAACTGTTCAGTCTGCAGGAGGAGACACTCAGGTTGACATGAGTCAGATTCCCCCTCACTTCCCCACCCCAACCCATGGCTGTGTAAATCACCAAGCTGAAAAGTGCTCTGCACCCTCAGAAACAGTGGGGGTAAGGTTACTACTTCCCTGGTGGTCCACTGGTTAGGACTTTCCCTTCCAATGCAAGGTGTGTGAGTTCGATTCCATGTCCGGGATCTGAGATCCTACATGCCTCATGTCAAAAAAGACCAGAACATAAACAACAGAAAGAATATTGTAACAAATCCAATAAAGACTTTAAAAAATGATCCACATCAAACAAATCTTAAAAGAAAGAAATAGAGGGGGTAAGGGAATCAAAAGCTAAGCAAAGAAGGAGGAGAGGGGATAGGTGTGAGAAAGAAGTTGGGAGGAGTTAAGCCCAGGAGGCTGTGTCCCACACCCAGCTTTCCTTCTCCTAGAGGCCAACTTCTCTTCACACAGAGGTTTTACAGACTTTTCTGTATTGAGTTCTGTGTCTTTGGTGTCTATGATAGTCATTTCTGCTGTTCAACATCCCACCTCTCCTTCAATATTTCAATATTTCCACCTCTCCTTCTTTCTGATTCAACAAAGCACTATATTGTCTTGCCTCCTTTAAAATTAGACTGGCCATGTGGCTTTCTTAGGCTGGTGAAATGTGAGCAGAAGTTGACTTCTAGGCAGAAAAATGTAATAGCCAGTACAATCTTTGTTTTCTATATTCTCTTCTCACTGTTGTGGTGGGTCTGTGAGTGATAACCAAGAGCAGAGCCCCATGCTGACAAGAGTTAGATAGGTAGCATTAGTATGAAATCAACTTTCTGCTGAAGTTTTGTGGTTGTCTGTTACTGCAGCATTGGAGAAGGCAATGGCACCCCACTCCAGTACTCTTGCCTGGAAAATCCCATGGACGGAGGAGCCTAGTAGGCTGCAGTCCATGGGGTCACTAAGAGTCCGACACGACTGAGGGACTTCACTTTCACTTTTCATTTTCATGCATTGGAGAAGGAAATGGCAACCCACTCCAGTGTTCTTGCCTTGAGAATTCCAGGGACAGGGGAGCCTGGTGGGCTGCCGTCTATGGGTCGCACAGGGTCGGACACGACTGAAGTGACTTAGCAGTAGCAGTTACTGCAGCATAACCTGGCCTATCCTGATTGATAGAGGATTGCTGCTTTCTCTTTCCACAAGCTGCTGAAGAAGTACAGTGGAATTTATGTAATTCAGCTCTCTCCCCTCCTTCAGCCATAGCTTTCACTGTGCTATGAAACTGATAGCTTGATTATCTTAGAGCCAATGAATAACTGTAACAGTCAGAACTTGATATTGCCGCTGTTTCTTCTCTTCTCTCGGCCTTTTTTTTTTTAAACAGCAGGAAAGTGGTTTTGATTTTTAATGTATGATAACCAGCAAAGTGAATTAGGGCACATTTTAATTCAAGCAAAAACAAACAATTGAATTTTGTTTTTGAAATAAGGATGAAAGAGTGTAGAAATCACGTGAACTTACAGCCTCTCACGGGGTCCCAAAAGGCTTCACATTGGCAAACTAAGCAAACGCTGCCCAGAGAAAATAAGAGTCAGGAAGAGAAACCCAGTCCTCTGGCTGTTGAAGAGTCTTTTCTAAGAGAATCCTGGGACCCAACATCCAGACCAGTCACAGAAGAAGGTGGAATCAGTTAGCCAGAGCTGAAAGTACCTTCTCTTCTACAGTCATGGCCGATATTTGTCAACCAGTTCCTGCTCATTAATGATTAGCAAATTCGTATCTTCCCAAGTTGAGGAATCCAGTTACCAACGGATGGCTCATTAAGTGTTTCAGACTCTTTAGCATAACAAAGTGGTGTTTACAAAGGGCCTAGCACTTGGCTTTTGGAATTAAAAAGAAAATAAAAGTCCAGTTGATTCTACACTATTCAACAAATATTGATTGATCGCTTTTACAGGGCCCAGTAATCACCATCCATATATGAATCTGCTCAAAATAAAGTAAGTAGAGTCCGGTTAAATCCCAGGGATGAAAAGTGTCAACAGAGAACCAATTGACCACTTTTTTTTTTTTTTTTCCCACCAGTGGATGCTCACAGATCAGCCTTCTCCTTGACTCTGGAGCAGTGATGGGAGAGAAGGACCAGAACTTGGAGGGTCTTACTGCTAGTGGTGATGTTTTCAATTGTGATGCAATTCACTCTCTTCCCCAGCCTGGCTTCTTTCAGGAGCTTGGCCTCTGGACCTGGGCTCATTTTTGTGGCTATATCAATATCCTCCGTGATGGCCCAGCTTGCATACTATGGATAATGATCTGCTCTTGTGATTATCATTCATTTTGCAATTTTATTTCAATCAAAAGAGTAAGGCTTAAGGGTGTGGCCCTACCCAACTCCCCAAGGGTGGGATCTTAATTCCCTGGACTGAGACCCCCTGATGAGCACACATGGAACTGATTTAGTGGCCATATGGCCTAACGGCAGAGGGAATTACACTGGAGAAGCTGGCTTCTCTGCCAGCCTGTGTTTCTAGACCAAGTATATGGCTAGCAGTGTGGAGTCACTGGGCTTTCCAGGTGGCACTAGTGGTGAAGAATCTGCTGCCAGTGCAGGAGACATAGGAGATGAGGGTTCAACCCCTGGGTCAGGAAGATTCCCTGGAGTAGGAAATGACAACCCACTCCAGTATTCTTGCCTGAAGAACCCCATGGACAGAGGAGCCTGGTGGCTATAGTCCTCAGGGTCACAAAGAGTCAGACATGACTGAGCGACTTGGCATGCACTGGGTGCCCAGACATGGCTACACGCACCACTTCTATGATCTCAGTCAATCATAGCAACTACCCAAGAGGCAAGTGTTATTTTCATCCCCATTTTGTAAATGAGGAAACTAAGACACAGAGACAAGGGGCCAGTGAACTTGTAAATGGAAGACTCAGAATTTGCTCTCAGCAAGCTTAAAGTGCTTCCCTAGGAGCTCAGCTGCTAAAGAAGCTGCCTGCATTGCAAGAGACCTGGGTTCTATCCCTGGGTTGGGAAGATTCCCTGGAGGAAGGAACAGATACTCATTCCAGTATTCTGGCCTGGAGAATTCCATGGACTGTATAGTCTCAGATCAGATCAGTCGCTCAGTCGTGTCCGACTCTTCACGACCCCATGAACCGCAGCACGCCAGGCCTCCCTGTCCATCACCAGCTCCCGGAGGTCACCCAGACTCACACCCATCAAGTCAGTGATGCCATCCAGCCATCTCATCCTCTGTCGTCCCCTTCTCCTCCTGCCCTCAATCCCTCCCAGCATCAGAGTCTTCTCCAATGAGTCAACTCTTCGCATGAGGTGGCCAAAGTACTGGAGTTTCAGCTTTAGCATCATTCCTTTTAGAGAAATTCCAGGATTGATCTCCTTCAGAATGGACTGGTTGGATCTTCTTGCAGTCCAAGGGACTCTCAAGAGTCTTCTCCAACACCACAGTTCAAAAGCATCAATTCTTCGGCACTCAGCCTTCTTCACAGTCCAGCTCTCACATCCATACATGACCACAGGAAAGACCATAGCCTTGACTAGGTGAACCTTTGTTGGTAAAGTAATGTCTCTGCTTTTGAATATGCTATCTAGGTTGGTCGGAGTGGCAAAAGAGTCAGTCACGACTGAGCAATTTTCACTTTCGCTTTCAAGCTTAAATCTATTGCAGAGCTAAGAAATTTAGGGACTTCCCTGATGATCCAGTGGTTAAGACTTCGCCTTCCAATGCAGGGAGTATGGGTTTGATTCCTGATAAGGAAGTTAAGATCATAATGCTTCACGGCCCAAAAAAAAAAAAAAAAAAAAATTAAAGGAAGCAATATTGTAACAAATTCAATAAAGACTTTAAAAAATAGTCCACATTAAAAAAAATCTTAAAAAAAAAAGAACTTTAAGAACATTAAAGAACCATCAAGAACTTTTAAGAACATTGTACCATAGCCAGGGTAAAAAGAAGTGAATTAAGGGAGTTGCAGTCTTCTTGGCAACCTGCTAAGGAATATAGTAAGCCAAGCAAGCTGTTTTGATCAAATCTAGGCTCTATATTCTGGGAGAGGGGAAATGGAGCCTTTACAAAAACCTAGGTGATTAAAAATTATTATGCATTAATCGACAAAAGCCAATATAAAATGAAAAGGGAAAACCATAAAATAGTATGTATAGTTCAGTTCAGTTCAATTGCTCAGTCATGTCCAACTCTTTGAGACCCCATGGACTACAGCACGCCAGGCTTCCCTGTCCATCACCAACTCCCAGAGCTTGCTCAAACTGATGTCCATTGACACAATGATACCATCCAACCATCTCATCCTCTGTCATCCCCTTCTCCTCCTGCCTTCAATCTTGCCTAGCATCAGGGTCTTTTCTGATGAGTCAGTTCTTCTCATCGGGTGGCCAGAGTATTGGAGTTTCAGTTTTAGCATCAGTCATTCCAATGAATATTCAGGACTGATTTCCTTTAGGATGGACTGGTTGCATCTCCTTGCAGTCTAAGGGACTCTCAAGAGTCTTCTCCAACACTACAGTTCAAAAGCATCAATTCTTCAGCGCTCAGCTTTCTTTACAATCCAACTCTCACATCCATATATGATCACTGGAAAAACCATAGCTTTGACTAGATGGACCTTTGTTGGCAAAGTGATGTCTCTGTTTTTTAATATGCTGTTTAGGTTGGTCATAGCTTTTCTTCCATCTTTTAATTTCATGGATGCAGTCACCATCTGTAGCAATTTTGGAGCCCAGGAGAATAAAATCTGTCACTGTTTCCCCATCTATTTGCCATGAAGTGATGGGACCAGATGCCTTGAAATTAGTTTTCTGAATGTTGATTTTTAAAGCAGTTTTTTCACGCTCCTCTTTCACTTTCATCAGAGGGTCTTTAGTTCTTCTTTGCGTTCTGCCGTAAAGGTGGTGCCATCTGCATACCTGAGATTATTGATATTTCTCCCAGCAATCTTGATTCCAGCTTGTGCTTCATCCAGCCCAGCATTTCACATGATGTACTCTACATATAAGTTAAATAAGCAGGCTGACAATATACAGCCTTGAGGTAGTCCTTTCCCAATTTGGAACCAGTCTGTTGTTACATGTCTGGTTCTAACTGTTGCTTCTTGACTTGCATACAGATTTCTCATGAGGCAGGTAAGGTGGTCTGGTATTCCCATCTCTTGAAGAATTTTCCACAGTTTGGTTTGTTGTGATCTACACAGTCAAAGGCTTTGGTGTAATCAATAAAGCAGAAGTAGATGTTTTCCTGGAATGCTCTTGCTTTTTCTATGCTCCAACGGATGTTGGCAATTTGATCTCTGGTTCCTTTGCCTTTTCTAAATCTGTATGTGTAGTACGATCACATGTATATAAAAGCAGGAGAACTATATTTGCCTGTACATCTTTCTAATAAAAATGCAGAAAGTTACTGGAAGGATGTGTACAAAAGATGGCTAAGAGTATGGAGCCGCTGTTGCTGCTCGCTGTTTAGTTGGAAAGTCTTTGCTACCAAGTGGACTGTAGATCACCAGGCTCCTCTGTCCATGGGATTCTCCAGGCAAGAGTACTAGAGTGGATTACGAAGCCTTCCTCCAGGGGATCGTTCCAACCTAAGGATCGAACCCACATCTCTTGCAATGTCAGATGGATTCTTTACCACCAGGACCACTTAGGAATCACGTCAGTCTCCATTACTGGTTGCCAAACACTGCTTTTACCTCTAAGGAGAGCAGGATGGACAGCATGTTGAAGAGGGAATTTTTCCATCTGGTTCTGTGGAATTAAAGTTTGCTTAGACTTATTTCACAGTAAGGATGTGCTGTGCTATGCTTAGTCACTCAGTCATGTCTGACTCTTTGTGACCCCATGGACTGTAGCCCACCAGGATCTCTGTCCATGGGGATTTTCCAGGCAAGAATACTGGAGTGGCTGCAATGCCCTCCTCCAGGGAATTGTCCCAAAGGGATCTATCCCAGGTCTCCCACATTGCCGGCAGATTCTTTACTGTCTGAGCCACCAGGAAAACCCCACAGTAAGGATGTACTCATATATTATTATGTAACTTTTAGAAAGACAGCTTTATTAAAAAGATACAAACAAATGTCAGCAAAGGTATGGAGGGAGTCAGATTTGTACTTCAAAATGATGTAAATTCTTTGGAAAAGAGTTTAGTGGTTCCTTAAAACGCCGCACAGAGTTACCATACAACTTAGCAATTTCACTCGAAAACTCTTCGGTGAATGTTTCTTGCAGCATTGTTATGGCAACCCCAAAGTGAAAACAGCCAAAATGTCCACCAACTGATAAACTGATAAATACAATGGGTCAATGAGAACAAAATAAAGTAAATAGCCAGACAGTGGAATATTATGCACCCATAAAAATGACATACTGATCCAAGCACAACATAGACCTTGTGAATAGACCTTGAAATCAGACTCAGTGAAAGAAGCCAACCACAAAACATCATGTATCCTGTAATTCAATTTATAGGCAATGTCCAGAATAGGTAAATACATAGACAGTGAGTAGATAGATCAGTGGTTGCCCAGAGTTGTGGGTATGGAGGTAGGGGACGGGGAGTGAGTACTAATGAGTATGAGGTTTCTTATGGAGATGGTGAAAATGTTCTAAAATTAGATTGCCGTGCTGATTGCACAATGCAGTGAACATGCTAAAAAATGGGTGTTTTATAGTATGTGAAATATATCTGAATAAAGCTGTTCTTTAAAAAAAAATCTATGCAATGTATTTCATTTAGTGTTACAGGCTATAACATTTTTGAATACCATTTTCTGATGATAAATGAAACATGGTTAAAAACACTTAGTTGACATATATAGATGTAATTAAGAAAATTAAACTCACCACACTTAAAAATGTATATTGGATTGGCCAAAAAGTTCACTTGGGTTTTTCCATAAGATGATACCTGCATCTTATTTTTTTTTTTTTTTTTTTGATCAAGAATCTCTTTTATTGATTATCAGAAACATTACAAACATCTAGTATGAACAAATTGTAACATGATAGTGTTTAGTTTGAACAATTAATACATTTCAGATATAATATTATACATATTTCAATGCTATTCTCCCCAATCATCTCACCCTCTCCTGGTCCCAGAGTCCAAAAGTCTGGTCTATACATCAGTGTCTCTTTTGTTGTCTCGTAAATAGGGTTATTTTTTACCATCTTTCTAAATTCCATATATATGCGTTAGTATACTGTATTTGTGGTTTTGTTTCTGGCTTACTTCACTCTGTATAATAGGCTCCAGTTCCATCCACCTCCTTAGAACTGATTCAAATGTATTCTTTTTAATGGCTGAGTAATATTCCATTGTGTATATGTACCACAGCTTGCTTATCCATTCATCTGTGGATGGACATCTAGGTTGCTTCCACGTTCTGGCTATTGCAAACAGTGCTGCTCTGAACATTGGGGTACAGGTGTCTCTTTCAATTCTGGTTTTCTCAGTGTATATGCCCAGCAGTGGGATTGCTGGATCATAAGGCAGTTTTATTCGCAGTTTTTTGAGGAATCTCCATACTGTTCTCCAAAGTGGCTGTACTAGTTTGCATTCCCACCAACAGTGCAAGAGGGTTCCCTTCTCTCCGCACCCTCTCCAGCATTTATTGCTTGTGGACTTTTGGATAGCAGCCATTCTGATTGGCGTGAAATGGTATCTCATAGTGGTTTTGATTTGCATTTCTCTGATAATGAGTGATGTTGAGCATCTTTTCATGTGTTTGTTAGCCATCTGTATGTCTTCTTTGGAGAAATGTCTATTGAGTTCTTTGGCCCATTTTTTGATTGGGTCATTTATTTTTCTGGAATTGAGCTGTAGAAGTTGCTTGTATATTTTTGAGATTAGTTGTTTGTCAGTTGCTTCATTTGCTATTATTTTCTCCCATTCTGAAGGCTGTCTTTTCACCTTGCTTATAGTTTCCTTTGTTGTGCAAAAGCTTTTAAGTTTGATTAGGTCCCATTTGTTCATTTTTGATTTTATTTCCAATATTCTGGGAGGTGGGTCATAGAGGATCCTGCTGTGATGTAAGTCAGAGAGTGTTTTTTGCCTATGTTTTCCTCTAGGAGTTTTATGGTTTCTGGTCTTACATTTAGCTCTTTAATCCATTTTGAGTTTATTTTTGTGTATGGTGTTAGAAAGTGTTCTAGTTTCATTCATATGGAGGGGTCTTGTTTTTGTATCCATTCAGCCAGTCTCTGTCTTTTGGTTGGGGCATTCAACCCATTTACATTTAAGGTAATTAATGATAAATATGATCCCGTTGCCATTTACTTTGTTGTTTTGGGTTTGAATTTATATATCCTTTTTGTGTTTCCTGTCTAGAGAATGTCCTTTAGTATTTGTTGGAGAGCTGGTTTGGTGGTGCTGAATTCTCTCAGCTTTTGCTTGTCTGTAAAGGTTTTGATTTCTCCTTCATATTTGAATGAGATCCTTGCTGGGTACAATAATCTGGGCTGTAGGTTCTTTTCTTTCATCACTTTAAGTATGTCTTGCCATTCCCTCCTGGCTTGGAGAGTTTCTATTGAAAGATCAGCTGTTATCCTTATGGGAATTCCCTTGTGTGTTATTTGTTGTTTTTCCCTTGCTGCTTTTAATATTTGTTCTTTGTGTTTGATCTTTGTTAATTTGATTAATATGTGTCTTGGGGTGTTTCGTCTTGGGTTTATCCTATTTGGGACTCTCTGGGTTTCTTGGACTTGAGTGATTATTTCCTTCCCCATTTTAGGGAAGTTTTCAACTATTATCTCCTCTAGTATCTTCTCATGGTCTTTCTTTTTGTCTTCTTCTTCTGGGACTCCTATGATTCGAATATTGTAACGTTTAATATTGTCCTGGAGGTCTCTGAGATTGTCCTCATTTCTTTTAATTCGTTTTTCTTTTTTCTCCTCTGATTCCTTTAATTCTGCCATTCTATCTTCTAATTCACTAATTCTATCTTCTGCCTCTGTTATTCTATTATTTGTTGCCTCCAGAGTGTTTTGGATCTCATTTATTGCATTATTCATTATATATTGACTCTTTTTTATTTCTTCTAGGTCCTTGTTAAATCTTTCTTGCATCTTCTCAATGCTTTTCTCCAGACTATTTATCCATGATTCCATTTTGCTTTCCAGATTTTGGATTAATTTCACTATCATCATTCAGAATTCTTTATCAGGTAGGTTCGCTATTTCTTCCTCTTTTGTTTGGTTTGGTGGGCTTTTATCCTGTTCCTTTACCTGCTGGGAATTCTTCTGTCTTTTCATCTTGTTTAAATTGCTAAGTTTGGGGCGTCTTTACTGTATTCTGGTAGTCTGTGGAGTTCTCTTTATTGTGGCGTTTCTGCACTATATGTGGGTTTGTACCGGTGGCTTGTCGAGGTTTCTTGTTTATGGAAGCTTGTATCGGTGTTCTGGTGGGTGGAGCTGGATTTCTTTTCTCTGGGGTGCAGTGGAGTGTCTAGTAGTGAGTTATGAGATGTCTATGCTTTTGGGGTCGCTTTGTGTAGCCTGTGTATTGGAGCTCAGGCTGTGTTCTTGTTTTTCTGGAGAATTTGCTTGGTATGTCTTGTTGTGGAACTTGCTGGTCTTTGTGTGATGCTTGGTTTCAGAGTAGGTATGGAGGCTTTTAATGAGCTCCTGTCAATTAGTGTTTCGTGGGATCAGGGTATGGACTTAAGCCTCCTGGTTCCAGTTATTGGTCTTATTTTTACAGTAGTCTCAAAAACTTCTTCTTCTATAATGCATTCCACAACTGGACCACTCAGAGATGTTCACGGAATTATACATAGAAGGAAAAAGGGAGGAAGGAGACAGAGGTGGTCAGGAGGATAAAAGGAGGGAGTGTGAAGGAGAGAGACAGATCTAGTCAGTAATCAGTAAAGAAAAGAAAAAAGGAAAGGAAAAAAGCAAAGGACAAAAAGGAAAAAAGAAAAAAAAAAACAAAAAACAAAACAGGGTCGCAAAAGTTATATCTAAACGTGGAGATTAAAGAAGTACTAGAGGATAAAAAAAATAATAATAATAAAAAAATAAAAGAAACAAAACAAACAACAACAAAAAAAAATTAAAAGGGAAAAAAAAAACTTTTGTTTTCCTTTTTCCAATTAAAAAATAATAAAAATTTAAAAAATATATATATATTAAAAAAAGAAAAGAAAAAAAAAAGGAAATAATGATGGTAAAAATAGTAACAATATATATAAGAGTTTCTCTATTATTGTTGTGGGTTCAGTTCATTTTCAGCTAGTTCCTTGTTCCGGCTTAAATTTCTCAAGACCTATAGGCCCCTTTCTCTGTGGTTGGTCTGTATAGTCCTTTGTTCTGTGCACGGTTCCGCGGTGTTCTGGGCCAAGGCCCGCCACTCGTGTGGTCGGCGCTGCACAATCTGGATTGCTGGCCCAAACTACTCCAGTTAGGCAGCACTCCAGACAATCAGGCGAACGAAGTCTGCGCTGAGGCCCGCAGAGGGGGAGGGGTCGGCGACGGGAATGGCGGGCGGGCGGGTGGGGGAGGGGGTGGGGTGGCCCTCGTGGGAGCCGCCGGCACAGCGGGCGGGGGCACGCCTGCGCGGGAGTGGCCGGCGGGGGAGCGTCCAGTGGGGGAGAGTCCTGCGGGGGAGCGTCCCTCTGGGGAGCCCCGGCAGCGGAGCGTCCCGCGTGGGAACGGCCAAGGCGTCTCCCTGCCCAGCCCCGGCTCCCCAATGGCAGATGCGGGCGTTTGCAGCGGTGCTTTTCCGCTGCTGAAGTTACCGCAGGGCCCGCAGTCTGTGGGTTCTAATTGCTCAACTGTTCTCCTCCCTGTTATGATAGTCTCCGTGTTTCCCAGGTTCGGCACAGATTCCGCAGGGAGAGTGTTTCCTGGTGTTTGGAAACTTCTCTTTTTAAGACTCCCTTCCCCGGACAGAGGTCCGCCCCTCCCTCTTTGTCTCTCTCTGGCTTCTATATTCTTTCCTACCTCCTTTAGAAGGCAGTGAGTTGCTTTTCTGGGTGTCCGACGTCCTCCGCCAGCACTCCGAAGCTGTTTGTGGTATTTACTCGGCGCCCAGATGTCCCATTGATGAATTTGTGGAGGAGAAAGCGTATTCCCCGTCCTAATCCTTCGCCATCTTAACCGGAAGTGATACCTGCATCTTAAATGACACTGGCTCATAGTAGAAATTTGGATAGTATCAGATCAGATCAAATCAGATCAGTTGCTCAGTCGTGTCCGACTCTTCATGACCCCATGAACTGCAGCACGCCAGGCCTCCCTATCCATCACCAGCTCTCAGAGGTCACTCAGACTCACATTCATCGAGTCAGTGATGCTATCCAGCCATCTCATCCTCTGTCGTCCCCTTCTCCTCCTGCCCTCAATCCCTCCCAGCATCAAAGTCTTCAATGAGTCAACTCTTCGCATGAGGTGGCCAAAATACTGGAGTTTCAGCTTTAGCATCATTCCTTCCAAAGAAATCCCAGGGCTGATCTCCTTCAGAATGGACTGGTTGGATCTCCTTGCAGTCCAAGGGACTCTCAAGAGTCTTCTCCAACACCACAGTTCAAAAGCATCAATTCTTCGGCACTCAGCCTTCTTCACAGTCCAGCTCTCACATCCATACATGACCACAGGAAAGACCATAGCCTTGACTAGGTGAACCTTTGTTGGTAAAGTAATGTCTCTGCTTTTGAATATGCTATCTAGGTTGGTCATAACTTTCCTTCCAAGTAGCAAGCGTCTTTTCATTTCATGGCTGCAGTCACCATCTGCAGTGATTTTGGAGCCCAGAAAAATAAAGTCTGACACTGTTTTCACTGTTTCCTCATCTATTTCCCATGTAGTGATGGGACCAGATGCCATGATCTTCGTTTTCTGAATGTTGAGCTTTAAGCCAACCTTTTCACTCTCCACTTTCACTTTCATCAAGAGGCTTTTGAGTTCCTCTTCACTTTCTGCCATAAGGGTGGTATCATCTGCATATCTGAGGTTATTGAGATTTCTCCCAGCAATCTTGATTGCAGCTTGTGTTTCTTCCAGTCCAGCGTTTCTCATGATGTACTTTGCATATAAGTTAAATAAACATGGTGACAATATGCAGCCTTGACGTACTCCTTTTCCTATTTGGAACCAGTCTGTTGTTCCATGACCAGTTCTAACTGTTGCTTCCTGACCTGCATACAGATTTCTCAAGAGGCAGATCAGGTGATCTGGTATTCCCATCTCTCTCAGAATTTTCCACAGTTTATTGTGATCTACACAGTCAAAAGCTTTGGCATAGTCAATAAAGCAGAAATAGATGTTTTTCTGGAACTCTCTTGCTTTTTCGATGATCCAGCGGATGTTGGCAATTGGATAGTATAGATGTGCATAAAAGAACAACTAAGGAATTCTTTCCTCATCTGAAACTCCCAATCACTCTCTCCAGTGATAACCAGTCTTATCAACTTCATACATTGGTGCCCAAAACCCCTCTGTGCACACACCAGCATGCAGAGCACATGCATGCACACACGTGCGTGCTAAGCCACTTCAGTTTGTGTCTGCCTCTTTGCGACCCTATGGACTGCAGCCTGCCAGGATCCTCTGTCCATGGGATTCTCCAGGCAAGAGTACTGAAGTGGGTTGCTGTGAACTTCGTCCAGGGGATATTCCACACCCAGGGATAGAACCCATGTCTTTTAGATCTCCTGCACTGGCAGGCAAGCTCTTTATGACTAGTGCTACCTGGGGAGCCCATACATACATATAATTTGGTGTATATATATAGAGAGAGAGAGAAAGAGAGAGAGAGTGAGAGAGATGTACATATATATTCAGTTAAAAATAATTGACAACACTCACTGTTACGACTCTCAACTTTTGGAAGTGAACAGCTTATCTTGTGGTCCTCCCCCATGGGCGCCTCTGGGCCTGGCTCCTCACTGTAGCAGTTGGGTGGCACCCCGCAAGGTGCTGGCTGTCCTTTTCTTGCTGGCATCTCCCCTGTTTGGTTTTGTCAACACTGCTGCCTCCAGCACTGAGTATGGGATGCTCTCACCGGAGGGGGTCTCCAGGTCAAATATAAACAGGGTATGGCAGGCTTATTAATCCATGCCCTCTCCAAAATTCTGTTTTGTCTTGGTTTAAGTAGTTAATTCATGCCCATGGTACAAAATCTGAAAGCACAACAGGGTACAATTCCATTTCTGGGTGTTTCTTGAAAGAAAACGAAACTACTAGCTGGAAAAGACATCTATGCCCATTCTTCATGTTCATGCAGCATTATTTGCAAGAGCCAAGATGTGCAAATAACCTAAGTGTCTATGGATAGATTAAAGGATGATGGAATATTACTCAGCCATAAAAACAAGGAAGTCTTGCCATTTGTAACAACATGGATAAATTTTGAGGGCATTATGCTAAGTGAAAAAAGTCAGACAGAGAAAGATAAATACTGTACGATTTTATTTATATGTGGAATCTGAAAAACAATTAAAAACTAAATTGATGAAAATACAGAGAACAGATTGGTGATTGCCAGAGAGAAGTTGGGAGTTGGGCAAAATGGGTGAATGGGGTCAAAATTACAACCTTCTAGTTAAAAGATAAATAAGTCCTGAGGATAAGGACAGCATGGTTAAGGATAAGGACAACAGTTAATAATAATGTATTAGATATTTGAAAGTTGCTAAGAGAATGAATCTTAGCAGTACTCATCACAAAGAAAAAACTTAGTATTAATACCTGTTCGGTGATGGCTGTTAACTAGGCTGCTTCTTGTGATCATTTTACAATATGCATAGTATAAAGTCACTGTGTTATACACATACAACTAATATAATGTTATATTTCCATTGTATAGCAGTTTTTCTAAAAAGCATAACAAGGTGTATAGTGAAAAGCACGTCTCTTCTCCCTCATATTCATGCAGCATTATTTACAAGACCCAAGATGTGGAAATAACCTAATGTCTATGGATTGATAGGATAGAAATGATGATGGAATATTACTCAGACATGAAAAAGAAGGAAATCCTGCCATTTACAACAACATGGATAAACCTTGAGGGCATCACGTTAAGCGAAATAAGTCAGAGAAAGATAAACACCTCTAGTGAAACAGTACTAATCCCTGGAGCAAATTGTTTGTGCCAAGTTTTGGTCCCTTCACAAACCTTCCTAAAGCAGTATTTTAAATCGTGAAGAATGCCTTTCAGGATGAATTTTGCAAGATGCCAATACAAATGAATACATCAGTTCTTAGAGGTCAAGTAGATTATTTCCAATTGATAAATATGAAATAGCTTTTAAGAGTGAAATAAATAGCTTCCTTGTCCCCAAATTAGGTGGTGAGGTAACAGCATTCTGGATCTCTATAAAGAATTCTATAATTGGGGTGATAATACTGGGTATAAAGATTTAACTACACACACACACACACACACACACACACACACACAGTAGAAAGTTGAGTCAGAAATTTGAGTTAGACTGGCTAAGCTTGAATCTCAACTCTATTGCTGACAAACCATGAACCTGAGTTATGAAATCTCTCCAAATCTCAGCTTGCCAGGCTGTTGGACTGGGGGTAATATTCTCTACTTTGCAGTTTTATGGGCAGCAGACCAGAATTAGGATGAAGTGACAGAGATATTCATGTTTAAGGCAATACCCCAAACCTCAATCCAATCGAGATAAATATTTTAATACAATATTTCAAAAAATCAAATTAGTGAACTATGGCCTTGGGGTGGCCACTGTTTATATAAAGATGATTTCATTGGAATTAGAGATGATTTATGTAGAGCCTCAAGTTCAACGTCTGACACTTAAACATAGGTGACTCAAGGAGCTTGGATTCGGTGGATTTGGTTAGTTGGATTCTTGGATCAGAAGATACCTAATTGAAAACGTGGTCCAGTGATTCTCACATCCCCTCCCCACTCATTCCTATTGCTCACCACGGAAGTGGGGCTCCCCCCCTCAAGCCATTTATCAGAGTGGCAGATTAAAATTATGTGACAGGAAGTTTTCTGTTCATATTGTAATCTAACCGAATCACCAGTTCTCTATTGATGATTCATTATGGAATGCCGCTCTCTCGCTGAGGCTCTGAAACACTTTTTGCCATAATGATTTTAAACCTCACTTCTATAATGGCCTCCTGACAGCGTCCATCAGCGTCCCTTCCGTGTACAATAATATCATTCTGCAATCCGTCTTGGGAGAATGCTTAAAAGCTTTCTCTCATTTTCTCCATTTAACTCGTGTATTCTTTGAGTTTTTACATTAAATGGTCATTCTTAATATCCCATGACACATCACCTCTTTTCTAGAGAGGACACAGTACTTACCCGATTCCAGAATCTATACTAATCAAATCACACTTTCCCACTTCAGCCGAGAGCAGTTTGTTCAGTAGAACAGCATTTAATCTGGAGGAGGAACTTATGAAAGAGAACAAAAACAATTTAAACTGCAGTTGGTTAAATGTGAACTTGATTGATGCAATTTGTTGTATAAAAAGGAATTAGCAGATATTGAAGTCAAGTTGTGGAATGAAGGTCAAAAATGCCCAGATTTATTGTTCGTGGACAACCGACAACAAGGCTTTCTTTAGAGCCTAACCAGGGTATATAGTGGATAAACATTTGCATTTTGCTATGGAAGGAGAAGAAAGGCTACAGCTAAGGCTTTAAGTGTACGCTGTGATCTAGTAATTTAAAAACACTGAAAATCCATCCTTGAAACCCTGATGCTTTATTCCAGATTGCCTCCACTCTGCTTAATCTGTGCTTCCCAGCTCTGCCTTGAGCAAGAAGCTAGAAAGTCAACTTACAGCACCTATTTTTAAGGAAGAAAGAACATCTGATCATCCATTCGACTTCCCTGTAGGATTCAAACACAAAACGGAAAACTTGAAGCCTGAATTCATTTAAGGTATGAAAGGACAGAACTGACTTTTTGCCTTGAGGCCCCTAGACTGGGAGTATTTTGATTTTAAGAGTCAGGGACCTCCAAACCTGCAGGCTGATTTCTTTCTCCTGCAGATAGAAAGTTCCATCTCACTAATGGATTGGGGGCAGGACATGGGATGTGTTGGGAGGCCAGTAATGGAGAAGATGTTCATTTCAATCCGAAAGTGGTTGGAGGTTGAGAGGAGGTCAGTGAGCAAAGACAAGGGACTGTGAATCATCCATCCTTTTGACATGGGCACCAGCCCTGAGGGGAATAGATGAATTTGACTGATCTACCCAGAATCTGCTTGGTGGGGGACCCCGAGAACAGAGAGCAAAAGTTCTGTAAACATTGGAGCCAGAGATATCTAGGTTTGAATTCTGTCTCTGCCATGTAATAGCTGTGTGACTTTGGGCAAGTCACTAGACCTTTCTGAACCTCAGTTTCCTGATCTGTATAATGGGGAGATGACAATGCCTAACTTGGATGCAGCAAAGAGAACAGATATAATCTTTGTAAAGCACCCCACAGGGTAGCTTGCACACAGCCTGTTCTCACCAAAATGGCAGTTGCATACCATTCTATGCGGCCTGTGTCCCTAGATGTCCTCAAGTGGCCAATTGTAACTTGATGGATTGCAACAGTCAAAATTTCAAACAGCTATTTGGATTGTAAACTGACTCGTTTATTCCGTTTAAAAGCAACCGACAAATACATTGTAAAATCAAAATGATGGGAGGACTTCATATAATGGAATTTGTCTTGCACTTTAAAAATTAATCTTTAAAAACTCCATTTTGCCATGTCCGGTTGCCAGGGTGTCATTGGCAAAGACCTCGGTTAGAGAGAGAGGCTGTGCCATCTCCTTTATCCAAAGGTATTTATTTTATTTTGTGCTTGCATTCTGGCTCACGGAGCCTCCAGGCTGGCATCGTGTTGGATGAGAAATCCATTTGTTTGGGCAACTTCAGGAGGGAAATTTGCCCAGAAAACTGGCTGGAGCTGGCTTTGGAAAAAGCCAAATTAGGTCTCTAGCAGACTGGAGTCCCTTCCAAATGAGTTCCCAGCGGGCAGGGAGTGTTCAGTTCTGTACAGTGTGCAGCCTACACTGAGAGCCCCCAAAGCGTGTTAAACAAAGAAGACCCAGCCATTGGCAGTCACAACGATTGGCAGATATCAGATTGCATTCCTTTGTCTGCTGCCTCGGTTATTTTCATACTCCGGTCCAACCTTTGTAAAGGAACAAGCTTAAATGCTGACAAATTTCCCCCTCCATAAGAAATTGCTTCTGCAATTTGTCTTTTTAGCTGAGCTTCTGTGGGTCTGTGTAGCATAAAAAAAAAAAAAAAAAAAAATGTTGTCCTTGTCACCTGCCATTTTTCCAGCCAGCCTGACACCCCCGGGCTTCCCAACAGCTCTCTGCAGCAGGAGCTGTCTCTGAGCTCTTAGCACCACCAGATAATTGAGGTTGTCACATCTCTTGTTCATTGTTTTTTCCAGCCCTGGAAAAATGCAAATATTTCATTGTAGTCATTAATTTTCCCATCCTTTTCTTCAAGCATCTCGTCGGTGTGATCTGATGAAAAGGGCTGAAGGCATGATTGCAAACACAGTGGCATCGGGCTCCTGCCCAGGGTGGAGAGAATCTCATCAGATCAAGTCTCAGGGAGGTCATCAATCACGCCCGCTGACAACCATTTTGCCTTCGTTTGTTACAGATGTGAACATGCTTAATTATTTGTAGTGTAATTAGTTCATGAAATGTCAGGAAATGTCAAACTGTGTTCACAGCACAGATTTTTTTTTTTTTTTTTTTTTTTGCCGCAAAGAGCGGCGAAGAGCAAGTGTCAGTGGAAAATGAGAAGAACTGATGGGAAGGGCT